>OW121741.1:14734984-15101922 GCA_933228675.1 Stomorhina lunata
GCTCCCATACAAACTCTTCTTTAAAAACGCCCTAAATGAGACAAAAATCTCTTAAACGCTCGTAAATCTGAAGATAATGAGAATTTCAAGTTTATTTTTTGCACGCATAATTTCTGTAACAACTGTAATCAATTTGCTTAAATCGGTGTACATTTGACCCCAGCTCTCATATAAGTCCAAATGACGGAAATAGCTTAAATATATAAGTTTTGAAAAAACGTTTGTATGTTGTCAAAATTTAGCAAATATTTGTCTTTATACAGGAAAATAACACCTTAGTTGTGAAGGGTATCGTATGGTCGGGCTTGACCGACTATAGCACTTTCTTACTTGTTTTTTTTTATTCAATTGAGGTATTTAGTACTTACAGGTCTTAGAATTATAGATCATATCTTTTGAATTTCTTTATTCTTAATTAAGTTTTTTCACTGCATACCATTAGGCATGTCGTCATAAAATTTCTGTCTGGAGTTAAGGTGAGATTTCGTATTTTTGTAAAATAAGATGCCCCTTAATATACAGATATAAGTAAAAGAATAAGTATACGTAGTTTAAGCATTGGTATAAATAGTAGTAACGGTATGGGTTTGTATATTTGAATTAGAGTTTTGTTAGTAGTAGTATTAGTATTGGTGTTTGTATTAGTAATTATTTAAATAATAAATACTAATAAATCGCAGTTTTCTTATTTTCAATTTTGCTTCAAACTTCTTTGATTTTCTCTTAAATTTTTAAAAAAGTTTTTTAAGAATCACTTTCCTACTAGCTTTTCGCTTTTGTAATTCATTTTTCACACATTATTAGCCGCATTGTCATAATATGTAATACAAAATTTTCTCAGCTGTTAAATTTATTGCTTATAACTTTTATGAGCTTCTGATATGCCGCTGTTTTTTCTTATGGCTTAAAATGTGTGAAAAAATGTCATAAATGTCTGAATATAGTCAAAAACATATTTTTGAAAAATATTAAAAATATACATCAAATCGAAAATGGAGAAGGAAACAAAATTATAAAGTAAAAAATTTTGTTGTAATAAAAGAAAAATTTATAATTTTTTTTTTATATTATCAAAATATTTTTCAAATTATTTATAGTTTTGATTAAATTTAGAAGAAAATTAAAACTATTTGTGTAAAGTTTTTTTTTTCTGAAGTTTTAGTCTAGTTTTTCTTTTTTATGGTGTAGTTGTAAATTCTTAGCTAAACTTTAGGAAAAGTTTTTATTGTGTTAATACAAAAAAAAAAAAAATGACTTGACTCCAGAGACTCAATCATACTTACACTCCGGCAAACTGAAGTGAAGCCAGAATCTTGTATGATGTCTGTATTGATATCTCTATTACCAGCAGAGTCAGACAGTCATTCCAAATTAACTAAATGTCTGTCCAATCGTCTTGTTTAAATTGTTGTCTAAAAATATGTTTTATATAGTTCAGTCAACACATGTATTAGGTAGGGGGAATAGTATATACACTTAAGAACTAAGTTCTTCAGAATATAATCATTTGGATTCATATATGTTAGCATCTGATTGATTTAGCAAATTTGATTTGTAAACCTGATACTTCGTTATATTTTAATCTTTATTGTACACTTTTTTCCCCAAATTTCTTAACAATTTTTCTCATAACCAATACTTCTTTTTTCTTTAAAACTTACATATGTCTGTCTTTAACTTAGCAGCAAATGTATCATCATCTTTTCTTGTTAATCTTGTTGAAAACTGTTATGTTTTGCTGTTCATTCCTCTTGCTAAACTATATTTTTCTTAAATAAATTCATTTTTTTTATTACTTTTTCATGTTTTCATGTCCAGCTCAGACATACACAAGGTCCAGTACATAGTTCCCTTTCGTCTGTATATCATTTTTACCCTAGTTTTTTTTCCCCAGTTTTCTCCACTTTCATTCTCCCTCTGTGTAATATAATTCAATAAATAGTTTTGCTTAGAAAACATAGTTTTTCTTTTCTAGTTTCCAACTATTTTTCTTGCTTGACAGCAAAGAAAACAATATTATTTTCATTTCCGTGTAGTATTTTCCAGGAATTTTTCTTTCTCATATTTTGTTGTAATGGAATTGTTTTTTGTTTAAAAATAGGTAAAAAAAAACATGAAAAAAACATGAATAACAGAAGTTTTTTAAATATATTTTTATTAAGCTTAAGTGAATAATATAAATTTTATTGCATAATTGATAAATTGAAATAAGAAATTGAAAATCAGAAAACAAATTTAAAAAAGAAACCCGAAATCTTAAGAGAATTTTATCTATTAAACAGGAAACGGATGAGTGATATTTAATTCAAGAAAAAGTTAAATATTAATAATACGCAACGTATTCCATAAGGGGCTAATATTTTCTTTAGAAAACCTAGACTATCGTCAAGTTTTCTATATAAAATCTAGACTATCGTCAAGTTTTCTATATAAAACCTAGACTACCGTCAAGTTACAATATCTTCAGGTTTTCTATAGAAAACCTAGCCTAACGTCAAGTTTTCTTTAGAAAGCATAGCGTAACGTCAAGTTTTCTATAGAAAACCTAGACTATCGTCAAGTTTTCTATAGAAAAGCTAGACTATCGTCAAGTTTTCTATAGAAAACCTAGACTATCGTCAAGTTTTCTATAAAAAACCTACCCCATCGTCAAGTTTTCTATAGAAAACGTAGACTATCGTCAAGTTTTCTATAGAAAACCTAAACTATCAACAAATTTGCTTTAGAAAACTTTACCCATCGTCAAGTTTTATATAGAAAACTTTGCCTATCATCCAGTTTTCTATAGAAAACTTTGCCTATCATCCAGTTTTCTATAGAAAACTTTGTCTATCATCCAGTTTTCTATAGAAAACTGTCCCTATCGTCCAGTTTTCTATAGAACACTTTACCTATCGTCCAGTTTTCTGTGGAAAACTTTGCCTATCGTTCAGTTTTCTGTGAAAAACTTTGCCTATCGTCCAGTTTTCTATAGCAAACTTCACCTAACGTCCAGTTTTCTATAGAAAACTTCGCCTAATGTCCAGTTTTCTATACAAAACTTCCCCTGTCATCCAGTTTTCTATAGAAAACTTTACCTATCTTCCAGTTTTCTATAAAAAACTTTGCCTGTCGTACAGTTTTCTGTGGAAAGCTTTGCCTGTCGTCCAGTTTTCTATAGAAATCTTTGCCTATCGTCCAGTTCTCTATAGAAAACTTCGCCTATCGTCCAGATTTCTATAGAAAACTTTGCCCATTGTCAAGTTTTCTAAAGAAAAATTTGCCTATCGGCCAACTCCTACATTTTGTAAAAAAAACACTGAACATCATGTTATTATATTCATATTATCCTCCTTTTAATCCTTAAAGCCTTTTTCATTTTATTGACCTGCGATTGCGACCTGCCTAGTATAAGTCAGCAGGACAATAAAAAATTCACTTATAAAATTGGTTTTACGGAATTAATTTAAATAAATTATTTTATTTTTGCAACGAAAAAAATCAAAAAATTTATTTTAAAAAGATAGTGAAAAACTTCACTCCGTTAAAACAATAGCACCAGTACCAAATATGGAAAAACTTGCCAAAAAACGAAACAAAAAAATAAAGTATCCCAACCAAGGGAACATAATTTAAGTGAATATCGCGGGCGGTGTATTTTTTCTATTTTTGGAAAAAAAACTAAAAAAAAAATTATTTCATTCCTTTATTTAAGTTTTTCATTTTCATTAACATGAATTTGTTTTTCACCATTTACTTAAAAATTGCTTTTTGCTTCAGTGAAAGCTTTGAAAACATTTTTGTTAGCCGCGTTTCGAAAAAAAAAAAATCCAAAAAGTGTTTCCGGTAGATACAAAGTGAATGGATGAATGAATGAGTGTTGGTGTAGCCCAACTAAATATAGTGTGTATGTGTGTGTGTGTTGGTAAAACAAATAAAAATGGTTAGAGAGAAAGTAGGTTATATTTGATAATAGAATTAATAGAGAATGCATGCGAGAATTTTGTGATAAAAATAATTTATTAAAAGAATTTTAAATAAAGAATTTAAAAGTTATTTGTGACAGGAAATTATAGATATTTTATTATTTAATGGTAAAATATATATTGGTAAAGCAACGTCATGGTGAGAAGGTGTAGTCTTGTCATAGTCTAGTCATAGTCTAGTCATAGTCAAGTCATAGTCTAGTCATAGTCTAGTCATAGTCTAGTCATAGTCTAGTCATAGTCTAGTCATAGTCTAGTCATAGTCTAGTCATAGTCTAGTCATAGTCTAGTCATAGTCTAGTCATAGTCTAGTCATAGTCTAGTCATAGTCTAGTCATAGTCTAGTCATAGTCTAGTCATAGTCTAGTCATAGTC
This sequence comes from Stomorhina lunata, assembly GCA_933228675.1. Lineage (NCBI taxonomy): Eukaryota > Metazoa > Arthropoda > Insecta > Diptera > Rhiniidae > Stomorhina > Stomorhina lunata. The sequence continues at coordinate 14,739,325 of OW121741.1, forward strand.
TAGTCATAGTCTAGTCATAGTCTAGTCATAGTCTAGTCATAGTCTAGTCATAGTCTAGTCATAGTCTAGTCATAGTCTAGTCATAGAGTCTAGTCATAGTCTAGTCATAGTCTAGTCATAGTCTAGTCATAGTCTAGTCATAGTCTAGTCATAGTCTAGTCATAGTCTAGTCATAGTCTAGTCATAGTCTAGTCATAGTCTAGTCATAGTCTAGTCATAGTCTAGTCATAGTCTAGTCATAGTCTAGTCATAGTCTAGTCATAGTCTAGTCATAGTCTAGTCATAGTCTAGTCATAGTCTAGTCATAGTCTAGTCATAGTCTAGTCATAGTCTAGTCATAGTCTAGTCATAGTCTAGTCATAGTCTAGTCATAGTCTAGTCATAGTCTAGTCATAGTCTAGTCATAGTCTAGTCATAGTCTAGTCATAGTCTAGTCATAGTCTAGTCATAGTCTAGTCATAGTCTAGTCATAGTCTAGTCATAGTCTAGTCATAGTCTAGTCATAGTCTAGTCATAGTCTAGTCATAGTCTAGTCATAGTCTAGTCATAGTCTAGTCATAGTCTAGTCATAGTCTAGTCATAGTCTAGTCATAGTCTAGTCATAGTCTAGTCATAGTCTAGTCATAGTCTAGTCATAGTCTAGTCATAGTCTAGTCATAGTCTAGTCATAGTCTAGTCATAGTCTAGTCATAGTCTAGTCATAGTCTAGTCATAGTCTAGTCATAGTCTAGTCATAGTCTAGTCATAGTCTAGTCATAGTCTAGTCATAGTCTAGTCATAGTCTAGTCATAGTCTAGTCATAGTCTAGTCATAGTCTAGTCATAGTCTAGTCATAGTCTAGTCATAGTCTAGTCATAGTCTAGTCATAGTCTAGTCATAGTCTAGTCATAGTCTAGTCATAGTCTAGTCATAGTCTAGTCATAGTCTAGTCATAGTCTAGTCATTCATAGTCTAGTCATAGTCTAGTCATAGTCTAGTCATAGTCTAGTCATAGTCTAGTCATAGTCTAGTCATAGTCTAGTCATAGTCTAGTCATAGTCTAGTCATAGTCTAGTCATAGTCTAGTCATAGTCTAGTCATAGTCTAGTCATAGTCTAGTCATAGTCTAGTCATAGTCTAGTCATAGTCTAGTCATAGTCTAGTCATAGTCTAGTCATAGTCTAGTCATAGTCTAGTCATAGTCTAGTCATAGTCTAGTCATAGTCTAGTCATAGTCTAGTCATAGTCTAGTCATAGTCTAGTCATAGTCTAGTCATAGTCTAGTCATAGTCTAGTCATAGTCTAGTCATAGTCTAGTCATAGTCTAGTCATAGTCTAGTCATAGTCTAGTCATAGTCTAGTCATAGTCTAGTCATAGTCTAGTCATAGTCTAGTCATAGTCTAGTCATAGTCTAGTCATAGTCTAGTCATAGTCTAGTCATAGTCTAGTCATAGTCTAGTCATAGTCTAGTCATAGTCTAGTCATAGTCTAGTCATAGTCTAGTCATAGTCTAGTCATAGTCTAGTCATAGTCTAGTCATAGTCTAGTCATAGTCTAGTCATAGTCTAGTCATAGTCTAGTCATAGTCTAGTCATAGTCTAGTCATAGTCTAGTCATAGTCTAGTCATAGTCTAGTCATAGTCTAGTCATAGTCTAGTCATAGTCTAGTCATAGTCTAGTCATAGTCTAGTCATAGTCTAGTCATAGTCTAGTCATAGTCTAGTCATAGTCTAGTCATAGTCTAGTCATAGTCTAGTCATAGTCTAGTCATAGTCTAGTCATAGTCTAGTCATAGTCTAGTCATAGTCTAGTCATAGTCTAGTCATAGTCTAGTCATAGTCTAGTCATAGTCTAGTCATAGTCTAGTCATAGTCTAGTCATAGTCTAGTCATAGTCTAGTCATAGTCTAGTCATAGTCTAGTCATAGTCTAGTCATAGTCTAGTCATAGTCTAGTCATAGTCTAGTCATAGTCTAGTCATAGTCTAGTCATAGTCTAGTCATAGTCTAGTCATAGTCTAGTCATAGTCTAGTCATAGTCTAGTCATAGTCTAGTCATAGTCTAGTCATAGTCTAGTCATAGTCTAGTCATAGTCTAGTCATAGTCTAGTCATAGTCTAGTCATAGTCTAGTCATAGTCTAGTCATAGTCTAGTCATAGTCTAGTCATAGTCTAGTCATAGTCTAGTCATAGTCTAGTCATAGTCTAGTCATAGTCTAGTCATAGTCTAGTCATAGTCTAGTCATAGTCTAGTCATAGTCTAGTCATAGTCTAGTCATAGTCTAGTCATAGTCTAGTCATAGTCTAGTCATAGTCTAGTCATAGTCTAGTCATAGTCTAGTCATAGTCTAGTCATAGTCTAGTCATAGTCTAGTCATAGTCTAGTCATAGTCTAGTCATAGTCTAGTCATAGTCTAGTCATAGTCTAGTCATAGTCTAGTCATAGTCTAGTCATAGTCTAGTCATAGTCTAGTCATAGTCTAGTCATAGTCTAGTCATAGTCTAGTCATAGTCTAGTCATAGTCTAGTCATAGTCTAGTCATAGTCTAGTCATAGTCTAGTCATAGTCTAGTCATAGTCTAGTCATAGTCTAGTCATAGTCTAGTCATAGTCTAGTCATAGTCTAGTCATAGTCTAGTCATAGTCTAGTCATAGTCTAGTCATAGTCTAGTCATAGTCTAGTCATAGTCTAGTCATAGTCTAGTCATAGTCTAGTCATAGTCTAGTCATAGTCTAGTCATAGTCTAGTCATAGTCTAGTCATAGTCTAGTCATAGTCTAGTCATAGTCTAGTCATAGTCTAGTCATAGTCTAGTCATAGTCTAGTCATAGTCTAGTCATAGTCTAGTCATAGTCTAGTCATAGTCTAGTCATAGTCTAGTCATAGTCTAGTCATAGTCTAGTCATAGTCTAGTCATAGTCTAGTCATAGTCTAGTCATAGTCTAGTCATAGTCTAGTCATAGTCTAGTCATAGTCTAGTCATAGTCTAGTCATAGTCTAGTCATAGTCTAGTCATAGTCTAGTCATAGTCTAGTCATAGTCTAGTCATAGTCTAGTCATAGTCTAGTCATAGTCTAGTCATAGTCTAGTCATAGTCTAGTCATAGTCTAGTCATAGTCTAGTCATAGTCTAGTCATAGTCTAGTCATAGTCTAGTCATAGTCTAGTCATAGTCTAGTCATAGTCTAGTCATAGTCTAGTCATAGTCTAGTCATAGTCTAGTCATAGTCTAGTCATAGTCTAGTCATAGTCTAGTCATAGTCTAGTCATAGTCTAGTCATAGTCTAGTCATAGTCTAGTCATAGTCTAGTCATAGTCTAGTCATAGTCTAGTCATAGTCTAGTCATAGTCTAGTCATAGTCTAGTCATAGTCTAGTCATAGTCTAGTCATAGTCTAGTCATAGTCTAGTCATAGTCTAGTCATAGTCTAGTCATAGTCTAGTCATAGTCTAGTCATAGTCTAGTCATAGTCTAGTCATAGTCTAGTCATAGTCTAGTCATAGTCTAGTCATAGTCTAGTCATAGTCTAGTCATAGTCTAGTCATAGTCTAGTCATAGTCTAGTCATAGTCTAGTCATAGTCTAGTCATAGTCTAGTCATAGTCTAGTCATAGTCTAGTCATAGTCTAGTCATAGTCTAGTCATAGTCTAGTCATAGTCTAGTCATAGTCTAGTCATAGTCTAGTCATAGTCTAGTCATAGTCTAGTCATAGTCTAGTCATAGTCTAGTCATAGTCTAGTCATAGTCTAGTCATAGTCTAGTCATAGTCTAGTCATAGTCTAGTCATAGTCTAGTCATAGTCTAGTCATAGTCTAGTCATAGTCTAGTCATAGTCTAGTCATAGTCTAGTCATAGTCTAGTCATAGTCTAGTCATAGTCTAGTCATAGTCTAGTCATAGTCTAGTCATAGTCTAGTCATAGTCTAGTCATAGTCTAGTCATAGTCTAGTCATAGTCTAGTCATAGTCTAGTCATAGTCTAGTCATAGTCTAGTCATAGTCTAGTCATAGTCTAGTCATAGTCTAGTCATAGTCTAGTCATAGTCTAGTCATAGTCTAGTCATAGTCTAGTCATAGTCTAGTCATAGTCTAGTCATAGTCTAGTCATAGTCTAGTCATAGTCTAGTCATAGTCTAGTCATAGTCTAGTCATAGTCTAGTCATAGTCTAGTCATAGTCTAGTCATAGTCTAGTCATAGTCTAGTCATAGTCTAGTCATAGTCTAGTCATAGTCTAATCATAGTCTAGTCATAGTCTAGTCATAGTCTATTCGCTGGCAAACCTACACTACTTATGCAATATTTTCAATTGACTAAATGAGAATTATATTGGAGTAAAATTTGTGCATGGGAATTTTGAAATTATTTCTTACTTAGAGTTTTTAACGTAAAGGGTATAATTTTGTGTTGAAATGATTTTAAGATAAATTTATATTCTGCAACATAAACGTACGCACTATTCATATTCATATTCATATAAGCAGATTTGTGATTTGAATTTTTCTTAAGTTATCCTCGGTATATATTCAGGATACCTATATATTCTGAGCCATATGTGTTTTTATGTCCTGCTTTTGAATACAACATCTGTTGTAATGCGTTCGCTTAGATTAAGTAAAACAACTCGAATCAAGTTCAAAGAAGACTGACCATCTTGTCATTTATTTGTTCTCTTTTATGTTAATTATTTAACGAATATTTGGTACTTAACGAATATAATTAATAGATGTAAATTAGGTTAGTATATACAGGTTTGTATTCAAAGGTACTATAATTATTACAATCCTTATGATAATTAAAAGATAAGTAAATGTTCACTACACCTCCCTTTTTTATAAAAAAAATTAAAATGTAATTGAAAAATATATACAATATTTTGTATTTATTGAGGTTTAAATTGAGTCTTAAAATTAGATTAAAGTTTAGTAGAATAGGTATTGGCCGTACCTATGTACCTCCCTTTTTTTTATAAAAAATATTAAATCAAGTAAGGTGATCAATCTTAATTGTTTTAATATTTTTCAAAATTTATCAATAGTAAATTAGTAAATTTTACAAATAAGAAGTATTCGTATAGTAGGAAAAATAGAAAAATATAATGTTTTTGATTTGTTTTTGAGAAGTTACAATTTCGTTAATATGTATATAATGGTTTGATAAAGAGAAAAAAAAAAATAAATCATATGTTTTAACATGGTCTGATTCTATTTTTGTGTACTGTTTTGTATTTTTTTGTTAAATTATTGTATATAGTTACATTTGTGTTATCAATATTTGTTACATAGTATGGACCCTCGTAAATACTTTCATGCTTGTTATATGGCTCTTTCTGTACTAAAACTGAATCGCTGATTTTCAAGGTTATAGGTTTTGAAAGTTTATCATAGTAGTTTTTGTTTCTTGTCTTGTGTTTGTCAATCAGTTGTCTTGCTAGTATATTTGTTTTTTGTAATCTGTACTTAACTTCATTACTGTAGTTGTCAATGTTGTAAACTGGATCTAGGTTTTTATTTATTTCATTTGGCATGACTGCTTTTTTCCCGAAAACTAGTTCAAAAGGACTAAATTTGTTATCAAAGACTGTATTAGTTGTTGTATTGTGGTAAAATGTAAAATATCTCAAATATGTATCCCAGTCAGACATATTTTCATTTAGGAAAGCTCGAATATATTCATTAAAAACGCGATGATTACGTTCCACCGTTCCTACTGTCTGATGGTGATAGGCAGTCGAAAATTTTAAATCTATATTAAAGAATTTACATAGTTCTGAAAAAAGTTCGTTTTTAAATTCTGTTCCCATATCTGATTTTATGGTGTTAACTTTTCCATACACTAAAATAAAGTTTTCAAATATTGCGCGGGCAACTGTTTGTGCTGTCTTATCAGGTAAAGCTATTGTTATCAAATATTTAGTTAAATCGCACATTAATGTTAATGCATATTTATTACCGTATGCAGATTGAGGTAACGGGCCTATTGTGTCTACCACTAGTATATCAAATGCTTTTGTTGGAGTTGGTGTAAAAACAAGTTGTTCTAAATTTTTGGGTTTGACTTTATTTAAAATACATTTAGGACAATTCTTAATAAATTTTGCAATGTCTTTTGTCATTCTTTTCCAATAAAACTTAGTACGAAGCTTTGCATATAATTTCTTTCCTCCGCAGTGTCCGCCTAGGATTGGATCACTATGGTATATTTGCATTAGCTTTTGCTTCTTTTCGTCCTCAAATATCATCTCAATTGGTTCTGTTAAAATAATTTCTAAAGTTTTTAAAATTTTGGTACCGTGTTCTTTTAATTCTTGTATCGTATAAATTGTAAAAAATGAATCATTCTTTGGCCATTCTGCTTTGTAAATTTTATGATTGTTGACTATACTCTGCAGTCTCGAAAGCAAATAATCTAAATTAATTGTTTCGTTAACAAACTCAAATTCAACAGTAAGCAGTTTTTTAAATTTTCTAAAAAGGTTAATGCACAATATTTTGTCGTTGTCATTAGTACGAATTATTTTTGTTCTTATTTTTGGAATATTTTTGTCAAAATCATGGGAATATTTATCGTAAATTTTTAATTCGGAATCATTTTGTTTTTCAATAGGTTGTTTTAAATTAGTTTTCTCTTTTTTTGACATCGAACGAGTTATAGCAAAAATTTGGTCACTTGAATTTTTTAATTCGCTGATTGAAACTCTCGACAGAGCATCGGCCCCAACGTTTTCCTTACCTTTAATATATTCAACAGTAAAATTATATTCAGAAAGCTCTAGACGTATTCGTGTTAGCTTTGAGGAAGGGTCTTTAATATTAAAAAGATAGACTAGAGGTCTGTGGTCTGACCTTACCGTAAACTTAGTACCATAGACGTATGGTCGAAATTGTTTTATCGCAAAATGAATAGCTAAAAGTTCAAGTTCTATTATTGGTTTTTTCTGTTCTGATTTTGAAAAACTTTTCGAAGCGAAATATATTGGTAAGTCATTACCGTTAAAATTTTGGCTTAGAATTGCTCCACATCCAAGCTTAGATGCGTCTACCGTAACCACAAATGGTTTAGAAAAATCCGGATATTGTAAAATTTTTGGTGATAAAAGAGCAGATTTTAGCCTTTGAAAAGAATTTTGACATTTTTCATTCCAATCGAATTGGATACTTTTCCTTGTCATTTGGTTTAATGGTGCTGCTAAAATTGCAAAATTTGGTATAAACCTTCTGTAATAATTGGCGAACGCCACAAAACGTCTGATTGAATCTTTATCAGTTGGAATCGGATAATCTTTAATAGCTTTAATTTTATTATCGTCTGGTAATAGACCATTTGCTGTACATTTATGACCTAAAAATGTAACTTCAGATCTAAAAAAATTGCATTTATATGGGTTTATTTTCAAATTATATTTTCTCAAAATATCAAAAACGTCTTTTAGATTATTTAAGTGATGTTGTTTACTACAACCAGTAATAATTATGTCGTCGACATATAAAAAAGCTTTATTAGGTGTAAGACCAGAAAACGCTATCGCCATCATTCGGGAGAATGAGTTGGGCGCTACATTTAATCCAAAAGGTAAGACTTTCCATCGAAATGAACCGTTGTCAGTGCTAAAAGCGGTGATATCACGAGAATCTGTATGCAAAGGAATTTGGTGAAACCCAGAAAATAGATCTATAATTGTAAAATATTTTGCCCTACCTAAATTATCTAAGATATCGTCGATACGTGGCAAAGGAAATTTATCGGCTATAAGTTTTTTGTTTACTGCACGATAATCAACGCACATGCGATACGATTTATTACCTCCCGTACTCTTTTTTGGAACCAAAATTAAAGGACTATTAAAATTTGAACTGCTAGGTTCAATCAAATCATTATCTAGCAAATTTTTTACTTGTCTGTTAATTTCCTCCCTCTGACTGTAAGGAAGCCTGTAATTTTTGACATAAACTGGGGATGAATCGGTTAATCTTAGTTTTTGTTCATAAAAATTATTGATAGTCATTGTATCACTATCTAAAGAGAAAATATCCGCATATTGTTCGCAAATTGGCATTAAAATAGTTTTAGTATCATCAGGTATTTGGTGTTTTAGTATATTTATTAACTTGTTTTTACGATCATGGTCTATTTGATTCTCATTTAATGAATATACATAAAAGTTTCTAAGTTTTTCTGCTTTAATTTTATCATTCCTGATACTTTTAAATTCATCGGTAGTGTTAAGTATTCTTAAAACAGGGTTGGAAGAGTCTATGATTCCTTTACTTAAAAAAACGCCTTGTGAAATTTCTTGGGAGTTGATGAACATCGGTTCAGTTATGTTTTGTAAATTGAAAATACGAAACACTTCACTTCTAGGTGGTATTATACATGTACGATCACCTGATCCATGGAAAATTGGTATTTTTGATATTGTGTTTTTGAAATTAACGGTTATCGTAAAATCTTCATAATCAATTTTGCAGCTGTTGTTTTTAAGAAAATCTTTTCCTAAGATTCCATTTGCTGGAATGTTAAAATCGTCATTGACTACATGAAAAACTTGTGGTATTAATTGATCTGAAATGATCAAATTTGAGAAAATTGTGCCTAAAGTAAAAATAGGGTTCTTAGTTATACCGGTAATGGTAATTATTTGGTTGTAATTGAAAACAGAATCGGAGTTTAAGCAAGAGATTTTTATTAAAGATATATCAGCTTGGGTGTCAACAAGATATGTACAGGGTTGATTTGTGTCAATACAATCTAATTTTATAAAATCGGCATAACTGAGATTTAATGTATAAACAGATTTTTGAAAATTTGGTTTTACTGATTCGCTTCCACTACTTGGTTCTACTGATCCTCTTCTACTACCCTCAACGACGGTTGAGGGACTTCCTCGTTTAAAGTCCTAACATATGATGTAGAATTTCTATTGTTACCACGGTAGTTTGATTGGTTTCTATTGTTTCCTCTATAATTTGAATTATTATTATTGTTTCCATTATGATTATTATGGTTGTGTTGATTTCTGTTGTTATAAAATGTATGGCTATTTCCTCTGGAGTAATAGCTTCCCCGAAAATTTCTGTACCCACGATGTGAAGTACCGCGAAGGTTATTTCTATAATGCAAATTGTTACTTTGATAAAAATTTTTATTTCTATTTTTGTGATGATTTTGTAGTGATAAAACCTGATGTTCTTTCGTTTCATTCGTCTGCTCGACTATCAATTTTGCTACAACCTCTTTCGGATCCGCAAAAACTGATGAAGCTAAAATAGATTTTACTAAATCAGATCTTGCATTTAGACGACATACCGATACTGTCTGCTCAATCGCCATTTCGTGAGCTTTGCTCTTTGTTATACCTTCGAAAGTTAGGGATCGTTTTAATGCATCTGCCAAATCTTCAGCCTGTTTCGCAAATTCTGTAAAATTGTTGTTTCTAACATTCAGTGCAGCAATTTTGCCTGCTATTATTTTAGAATTTTCCGGTTTAAGTTTTTCTTTTAGTGCATTTTTTATGTCTTCTACAGTATTAATATTTTCCGGTAGAGCTTCACGAGCTTTGCCCTCCAATTTTGACTTCAAAAATGTAACAAATGTGTTTTTGAGATTTTCGTCCGTAAGATCTTCTATTAAGGCAATTTTATCTAAAAACGATTCTAAAGCTAGTGGGTTTCCGTCATAATTATCCCTAATGATATTGGCACACATGCCAATGTAGGACCTTTTTTGTTCGGTAGTTGCCATGTTAGTTTCTGGATTGTTTTTAATAATGATACGACCTTGAGCTGTCCTATTGTTAGCTTCTTTTTCTCTTATTATAATATCTTGATCAATTTCTTCAATATGAATCTTAAAATCTTTTTCAGTTTTCGCAGCCCCTAAATCCGAATCGGAATCTGACAATATTTCCTCGTTAACTAGTTCCAATATGTCAATGTCATGGGGTACCTTAATTTTGCAGTCTAGTTTACCAAAACATCTAACCAAAAGTTCTCTACAATGCCAAATTTTCTTAAAAACATCTTCTCTAACAGTGGATGGTAGGTCATGTATATATAAAGTTGTATATGATAAAATTTCATTGTAACCATTGATTAATAAATGTATATATTCTTTTCTTTTTAATTCTTTTGTTGACAATGGACGATTTTGTAAAACTCTCTTCTTAATGTTATTAAATTTCTCAACAATTTCTTTAAATTTATCTTTGTTAAATGTTGACATTAATTTTTGATTTTTATTTTATAAAAATTGTTTTTAAATATTAAAAATATATACATACATATAAAAATACTTACAGAAATATAGAAAAATTATTAATGTTAAAAAAATGTTTTTTTTTTTTTTGTATATTTACTATTAGTATTCATATGTATAATATTTTTAAAATTTAGTATTTAAAATATATTTAAATATGTACAGGAATGTTTTTAAATTAATTCAGTTATTATCTATGTATGTATGAAGGTTTGTGTAAATAATTTATGTAGAATAATTTTAGGATTATTAGTAAATAAAATTTAGATATAAGAAATAAATTTTAAATAAGTTTGAAATACGTAAGTAGATATATAAATACAAAATATTAGTTTTAAGTATATAATATAAACATAGTTTTAGGTAAATAATACATAACGAGTAAAAATAGTAAATATAGGTAATGTGTACATAAGTCTCGTTCCCCTTTTTCTTCTTTTTATAGGTAATGTGTACATAAGTCTCGTTCCCCTTTTTCTTCTTACTCGCTTTTAAAATTGTAGTTGTTGTTGTTTGGTTTTTGTCTCGTTGATTTTGTTGATGACATGTTGTATGTTGTTGTTGTCTTTTCTCTTTCAATTTGTAAAGTTGTTTCTTATTATTTTCTTTCTCGTTGATTTTGTTGATGATATGTTTTTTTTTTGTTGTTTTTAATCTCTTTAAAGTTTTTCTTATTTTTGTCTTTGAATTTTGTGTTGTTTTTTTTTCGAAAATAAGGACCGTTATAATTTTTGGTATTTGCTTTTTGGTATTTGCTTGTTCTTTGATCTGTTCTTTGTTGCTGTGATTTTATGACACTTTTGGTACAGTTACGTTTTAGTTTATGTTTAATGTTTGAACATTTTTTTTTCTTCGTTTTGTTCTTCATTTATTTATTGCATTTTTCTCATCGTATAATTTTGTTAATTCTTGTTTTAAGTTTGTCTTTCTCGTTTTGCAATATGTTTGGTATTTTATATTACTCTTTTAATTTAAGTTTTTTTTCGGTGTTAAAAAAAATTACCGCACATTGTTACAAACGTTTTATAAACTTATAATTTAACGGTTTAGTTAGTCTTTTTATAAATTTATTTGTTTTTGTTATTAATATTTTCCCCGCAACTGTAAATTTGTTCTAGTTTTGTTCACCACTGTACTTTTGAGAATTGTTTTTTTTTTCTTTTCATGTAGTGATTTTGGTCTAATTTTCTGCAAAAACTGTTTTTTTTTTCTTTTTACAAATTCTTTTGCCAAAACTTTTTTTTTTTGTAAATATTAGTATTTTTTAAATAAACCGTTAAATAAGTTTTTTTTTGGATTTTTATTTTATTTGTTAAGAAAAAATCATATTTTTTTTTCTCTGAATTTGTTTTATGGTTTATGCAATATTTTTTTTTGCGTTTGACACTTTTTTCTTTTGCTGTTGAGCTTGTTAAATGGATTTTGAGTTTGTTAAATGTATTTTTGTTATTGTCAATTTATTTAAACATTTTATTTTCTTTTTTTTTCACATTTTTAACCCTTATAATTTTTGTTTAATATTATTAACTTTTAGAATAACTATTCATTTTCACGCTTGGGTCAGTTTCTAAGCAATTTATAAAAATTCCACTTTTTCTTCTTTTTTTTTTTTTGTTGTGTTTTAATAACTTTGTAGATTTTTTTTCTTACTGTTTTTTCTTTGCCTCTTTTTTTGTATTTAATGCAAGGGTTTTTTTTTTTTATTCTCGTTTTTCTTTTTATTGTGTTTGTTTTTTTTTTTGATTTTATAAATTAAACCACACTAGGATTTTTATTTTAATTATTTTTCAAATATTTTTTTTTTTAAAAATTTTGATTTTAAATTTGGCATTTTTTTTCATTAATTGTCATGATATTCACTCACTTTTTTTTCAGCTTGATTTTGTCGCTTTAATTTGTTTGATCTTTATTTCATTTACTATTTGATCTTTTTGTTCTTCTGCTCGTTTTTTTTTTGTTTCTTTTTTTTTTTACCGTTAAACATTTTTTGAACAAATCAAGCATTTTTTTTGTTTTTTTTTTTCACATTCACACAAAATTGTTTTTTTTCACTTTTTTCACTTGCTAGAGAGGCTGTCTCGGTCGCCATGTAATGCGTTCGCTTAGATTAAGTAAAACAACTCGAATCAAGTTCAAAGAAGACTGACCATCTTGTCATTTATTTGTTCTCTTTTATGTTAATTATTTAACGAATATTTGGTACTTAACGAATATAATTAATAGATGTAAATTAGGTTAGTATATACAGGTTTGTATTCAAAGGTACTATAATTATTACAATCCTTATGATAATTAAAAGATAAGTAAATGTTCACTACACTGTGATGCATTTTTTATAAAAAAAAACTTTTCTAAGTCATGCAAAATTCAAGCAGCTGCTTTTTTCCCATTGATGCTCTTGATTCCATTGCTGGGGTTTAGAAACGATTTTGTGGCAAATCTCAAAATTTTTAAATATAATTCGTTTAAGCTTTTAAAATTCTGTGTCATACTTAGGTAAATAAGCATTCCTGGGGGAACATATGGCAATAAGAGTTAATATTTTGTTAGGAGTTTCACGTTTCCTTTTAATGGGTACTTTTTGCCTTTTCAACCCTCTATATGTAAATGTTATCTGTTTAAAGAAACTTGAATATTCGAATCTCTTATTCAAATAGATTTAGTTAGATGATTGTTAAAAATTTATATTTATAAAAAAAACGTACATACATTTTTTCTCTTTTTCTTTATCCTACACATGCCGGCAATCATTTTTATTAGTCTTTAAGTTGTTGGTAGTTGTGCTGGTGTAGTTTTACTTCAAATTGAGTTTTATTGTAGTTACTCTTTAGTCATAGATGACTCAATTTATTTAAAATCAGTTTGTCACTTTTTAAGCATCATTTGCAACACGTGAATGATGAGCTCCCATAGATTTATATTCAACTGATGCTGTTTTCTCTTTTTCCTGTTTTTTCCTATTTGTTTCTTGCTTGAAAGGGAATTCTATATTAGGGTTTTTTTTCCCAAGTTTGAAGTAAGTTGTTAGTTCGTGTTTAAATTGAGTGTATGTATATAATTTTATTTATATTTGTCTTGTTTGTCTTTGCTTGAGTATTTGCATGAATAAGTCATGGTGTGTGTTTTCATGTCTCTTTGGCTTTATGTTTCTGTTTCCTTTTAAGTGTCTAGGTTTATGTATGTGTGTATGTGCTTTAGCTTGTGGGTATTCATGTTTAAGGATAATATTTCTTAAAAGTGATTTAACATCGATACGGGTTATTTATATCATAAGATTTACGCTTTAAATGAGGTTAACAGATCAATTTACAAAAAGAAATATTGATAATAGCCAAGAATTTGATACTATGGTCTTAGATAAATATGACATCAAATGAATTTCAATCATCTTAAAATGTTTAAAAAAATTGAATTAAAGGACATACAAAATCACTTAAAACATCACAGTTGATGTTAATGGCGCATGAAGACCTTTTAATTAGATAAAAGAGCCAATTATAAAATTATATGGAAAAGGTACTAATTAAATGGAATCCTTATACAAATTTGTATTCAATTGATAATATTTTCTAACGATATCTCTTGCTATGGCCATTGCATAGAAAGTGAAAACAGAAAATTTAATTTGCATGAAATACTAGAAAATAAGTCGCCGAGCAAAAGCTGTGGCACACAAACGATTTTTTTTAAATATAACTCCATAAGCAGGGAAATAAAAAATACAAATTAATACAAATGAATCCCACTTTTTATTCTAACTTTATAAGTCAAGATTACCTATCCAAACCAAATTTTTAGGCTTTGTTTGGACTGTTTAGTATATGGCTTATGTGAAGTTTGCTTAAAATCGGTCGAGCGGTTCTTCTTATCACAGTTTTTGTAAAACATTAATTACACTTTTTTTTTTTGGAATTTATAAAATCTATGGAAATATTTTATATTTTCAAACATATTTGGAGTTTATAAAATCCATGGAAATTTTTTATATTTTCATACATATTGTATAATATAGTTTCGATATATTATATAAGCTCTATAAATTATCTAATTCTATAGATATAAAAATTTTATTATGTTATGATCTTTAGCAAAGTTGTTGTGCACAAGCCGACGAACATTACTAAGTTTCATTTTTCATATTTTGTAACAAATTAATTAGTTTTTTTTAGTTTATAAAATCTATGGAAATTTTTTATATATTCATACATATTTCAAGTTTATAAAATCCATGGAAATTTTTATATTTTCATATATATTGTATAATATAGTTTCGTTATATTATATAAACTCCACAAATTATCTTCTTCTATAGATATAAAAATTTAATTATGCTATGATCTTTAGCAAAGTTGTTGGGCATGAGCCGACGAACATTACTAAGTTTCATTTTTCATATTTTGTAACAAATTAATTAGAGTTTTTTTTTAATTTATAAAATCCATGGAAATTTTTTATATTTTCATATATATTTGCAGTTTATAAAATCCATGGAAATTTTTTATATTTTCATACATATTGTATAATATAGTTACGATATATATATAAACTCTATAAATTATCTTCGTCTGTAGATATAAAAATTTTATTATGTTATGATCTTTAGCAAAGTTGTTGTGCATGAGCCGACGAACATTACTAAGTTTCATTTTTCATATTTTGTAAAAAATTAGAGTTTTTTTTAGTTTATAAAATCCATGGAAATTTTTTATATTTTCATATATATTTGGAGTTTATAAAATCCATGGAAATTTTTTATATTTTCATATATATTTGGAGTTCATAAAATCCATGGAAATTTTTTTATATTTTCATAGATATTGTATAATATATTTTCGATCTATTATATAAACTCTATAAATCATCTTCCTCTATAGATATAAAAATTTGATTATGTTATGATCTTTAATCAAAATTAATTAAAATAAAAATATACCTAAATTTAAATTTGTACATATTTCTTTATTATCCTGTTAAATGAGTACTTTTGCAAATAAAAAAAAACTGCCAGTGCAATGGCATTCAAAATAAATATTTGAACTATCACATCATGTGTTGAAAGTTAAAAAGCAAAAACACTTTACATTTTCCAGGAAAAGAAAGTTTATGACTTTTTGCTACCCCATTTTACTCTTCACGTTATTCTTTACATTTTTTTTAACATGAGGTGGAATGTTTTTCTAATAAATATTCCATCAATGTCGCACAAGTTAAGAGTCAATATTTTAAATAATTTAAATCTTTGTAAGCTAAGTAATATTCAAAAGAGTTTGTGACAAAAACAAAATTTTTCTCCTGAATGTTTTTGAAATAATAACACATGATTTTTAAAATAGTTTGTTGCAACCTTCAGGATATTATGTCCTGAAAGTATATAATACAAATTAAATTGTTATTATAGTTAAAGATATATGTACGTTGGGTCTTTTATTATCTAGCACAATAAAATATACACTAAAAATATTTTCTTGTTAATATTTTAACCTCCTAATTCTTAAGCGAATAATATAGCTTTGCTTATAATTAAAATTTTCCATACAAAACTCCTTCTATAATACTTTGGTAATTTTATAATTCGGTTATGAATTAAAGGGTAAATATTCAATATTGAAATTATCTGCTTTTATACGTATGTATATATAAATTTGTTGCCATATGAAAAACATGATTTCCAAAACAGTTTTCCTATATTGAAATTTCTTTGAGGCTTTACCATTATTGTCATAAAATATTTCATGCAATTTCGAAATATGTTCATGCTATTTTAAATGTCTTATATGTTCAAATATCTCATGACATTTTCAGTCCTTTATTTGTTAGCAATATGACATAAAAAACTTTTGTGTTCCACAGACATAACCCTAAAGCTTTTGAAAGCCAACAGTGAAAGTTCAAAAAAGCAAGCAGAACATTTAAAATAACAGTAAGTTTTCAATGAAGCTTTTTGGTGGTGAATTTTTTGAAAGCTTTTCATTCAAAAGGAGACTGGAAGAAAAACTTTATAACTTTTCATACACAAAACCTGGTGCTATAATCATAGGGTGGAAAAATCAAATATGAACTTTTGCAATTTTAATTTGCAGATTTATGGCTTAATTTAGAGTAACCATTACAAATTAACTTTTAAAATTGCAATGTTCTTATCTAGTACTTGCAGACAAGCCGACTATTAGGTACACAAGTTATCAGTTTGAATTTTTTACTTAATGAATTAATAAATGCATTTATTCTAATAGCAGTACCTTATTAAAAGGGCTATCTATCGCTAACCGCTACTCATTTTTAAGGTGATTTATCTTAAAAATTTGGCTATCATTTAGGAGACTATATATACCAGAATGGCCAACAATTGTCAAGGTTTTTTCCTAAATTTGGATTAGGCATTTATTCAATTTGTTTGAAACGTAATTTTAATTATTCTATATAAAATTAATTTATCTCAAAAATGCATAATGATTCATAACTTTTAAGAAATTCTTTGAGTTTCACCAATTCAGCTGTCAAAGAAAATTTAGATAATTTTTTTTAATATATTTAAAATAGAAAAAAAACGCTAGGTAATTTGATTTTTAATCTTTCGTAGCAATTCAATTTTTGCGGAAAGAAAATTTGACCACGCCAACTTTTTTTTATTTATCTAAAATCGGAAAATACACTGCACCAGGTTTATTGATTTTTTCGTTAATTTTTTTGTTTGTAAAGTTTTAGTTGAAAGAAAAAATTCCAGCTAAATACTACTTTTTTTAATTATATCAAATCGGAAACGTCTGTACGGATATTGGTAAAGATTGACGATTGTTAGATAATAGTTTGACGGTTGCCTGGAAATTGTTTGACAATGGTTTAACGACTGTGTGAGGATTTTTAAGGATTTGTTTATGGTTTTTAACGATTGTTTGGTGACTTTTCTATAGATGCTTGATGATTCATTGACATTTTTAAAAATTGTTTTTAATGATTGTTCGATTATTTTTTGACGATTGACTGTCAATTGTTTGCTGATTTGCTCAAAGGCGATTGCTAAAAGACTTTTGAGGATTTTTTTGACGACTGTTTGATGATTATTTGACGATTGGTTTTTGAATGTTTGATGATTGTTTGAAAAGTGGTTAAAAATTGTTGATAATATTTTGATACTTTTTTGGAGTTTATAAAATCCATGGAAATTTTTTATATTTTCATACATATTGTATAATATAGTTTCGATATAATATATAAACTGTATAAATTATCATCTTCTATAGATATACAAATTTGATTATGTTATGATCTTTAGCAAAGTTGTTGCGCATGAACCGACGAACATTACTAAGTTTCATTTTTCATATTTTGTAACAAATTAATTAGTTTTTTTAAGTTTATAAAATCCATGAAAATTTTTTATATTTTCACACATATTTGGAGTTTATAAAATCCATGGAAATTTTTTATATTTTCATACATATTGTATAATATAGTTACGATATATTATATAAACTCTATAAATTATCTTCTTCTATAGATATAAGAATTTGATTATATTATGATCTTTAGCAAAATCGTTGCGCACGAGCCGACGAACATTACTAAGTTGGTATGACCAAGTTCCGACAGGTGGCGCCACTGAAAATTTATTAAAGTTAATTAAATCGTAAATCGTGCATTTGATCATGTTATGATCTTTAGAAAAGTTGTTTCGCATGAGCCGACGAACATTACCAAGTAGGTATGATTAAGTTCCAACAGGTGGCGCCACTTAAAATTTCTCAAATTGCATTTAATCGTGAACTATTAACTTGATCATGTTATTATATTTAGTAAAGTTTTTCAAATGAGCTGACTAGTTTTTCTAAGTTGGTATTACCCATTGCCGACAGGTGGCATCACAGAAAATTACTCAACATGAATTAAATCATGAACTGTGCATTTGATCATGCTTCTTTAGCAAAGTTGTTGCGCATAAGCCGACAAAGGCTTTTAAGTTGGTGCGCCTTATTTTCGCCAGATGAGGCCAAATCTAATCTTAATCAAAATTAATTAAAATTAATATATATCTAAATTTAAATTTGTACATATTTCTTCATTATCCTTTTAACTGATATTTTCTTTAACCAAAATAAAAAAATTTCTTGTTTCCATTTTATTCGATTTGCATACGATTCAATAAACCCAAAGCTGTGACAAAAATTTCCATTCAAACATCTTTAATTCCAGTTCTCTTTTATATCCGCCGCTCTTTCGGTACATCCTGCTGTTTCCAAATATCCTTCCTGTTTAGGAAAATTGTATATCTAAAAAAATGACTGAATGTTTCAACTATTTTGCAATGACACAGCAAGAGAAAGAGTTCAACTAAATAAAAATTTCAAATTGGCTAAAATTATGGAGATTTTATTAACTTGTAATAAAAGAATAGGAAAATGTAAAGACTGGGTAAAACTAGAACATGCAGGTGTTAAGGACAATATGTTAGAAATTATTTTATATCAAATCTCATTATTTTCCTAACTCATATCTTTAATATTTAATAAAGAATTAAATTTATCCCATTTATTTCTTTATTAAATTACTAAAACTTTAAGCATTTAATACTCAACAGTTTAACACTGCAGATAACAGACAAATCATTAGAGATTTTCAACACTTTGTTATAAGAACAACGAACCCTAACATATCGTCAAATATTTGCTTTAAAAAACCATTACACATTTAATTCTTAAATGGCTTAAAATTAAAGTCAAAACCCAGACAATTACAGCAACAGGCGAAATATTTATACATACATATAAAAAACTTAAGTACAAAAGCCTGTGACATGAAAAAAACAAGTCAAATTGATGTTAAGCATCATTATTTAAGGAAGAAGCACAGTGCTGTGATATCATATAAGAAGTGGTCAAAAAATTTTTACACATAACTCCAGTTACTTGGAAGATATAAGCCATGAAAATTGTTTCTGATGGTCTACTAAATCACGCTATGGTATTTCTGCTGCAAAAAAAACATTTTTTGGCCGCCGCTTTTGAAAAATCTAATAATGTAGTTCTGTAGAAAAGAGTCTAGAATATAGATAATTATTGATTCTTAATATCTAGACTCTAGATATAAAGAATCAATAATTGTTTTCCAGAAAAAATTATATAATATGTTATAAAAAAAGGTATTGAAATGTGTTAAATGTTCTAAAGCGAAAATTGATGAGATTTTTCATCAAATTTAGTAGATCATGCGTCGAATATAGTTTCACGGCTTTAATCTGGATGTCAATTTAATAAAGATACGGATCCTTGGTTTTAGTCTGCAGAAATAATCTAATGTCGTATATAGTTTAGGAGATATCAGGAAATCAAAAAAGCCTTGTAAAATTCAGTGTATTCGTTTTTCATTAAACAAAAACCAAGTTTCTTCTGTTTTTCTAGGTACTTTCATCATAACCACGTGATAGGTGAAGATCTCTTCTTTAGTCTGAGTGAAAAAAAGTCACCAAAATTTACCAATCGTAGAACAAATTTCAAAATTTTCTGAAAAAACTCACATAAATTGTTACCCATTATTTTAACAAAAAGTGTTGCAGTCATTTAGGCGTAACTTCTTAATGAAATTTAATTTAAGTGTAAGTCCAAGTCAAATATATCTAGGAAACAACGGATTTCAACCAAAATTAACAGAGCTCTTTTTCGGGTCAACTAATAGATGTGTGCCGAATTTCATTCCGTTAAGAATTGGGGCTTATATATTGAGAAGAAAAGTAATTGAAAAAATGGGGGTCCAAAGCAGATACCCCAAGTAGATGACGAATTCCAACCAAAATTTGCATAACTCTTTGTTGTGAAACATAAGTTTTTCTATAGAAAAAGTTGTGAAACATGAGTTTTTCTATAGAAAAAGTTCTGAAACACGAGTTTTTCTATAGAAAAAGTTGTGAAGCACGAGTTTTTCTATAGAAAAAGTTGTGAAGCACGAGTTTTTCTATAGAAAAAGTTGTGAAGCAGAGTTTTTCTATAGAAAAAGTTGTGAAGCACGAGTTTTTCTATAGAAAAAGTTGTGAAGCACGAGTTTTTCTATAGAAAAAGTTGTGAAGCACGAGTTTTTCTATAGAAAAAGTTGTGAAGCACGAGTTTTTCTATAGAAAAAGTTGTGAAGCACGAGTTTTTCTATAGAAAAAGTTGTGAAACATGAGTTTTTCTATAGAAAAGTTGTGAAACACGAGTTTTTCTATAGAAAAAGCTGTGAAACATGAGTTTTTCTATAGAAAAAGTTGTGAAACACGAGTTTTTCTATAGAAAAAATTGTGAAGCACGAGTTTTTCTATAGAAAAAGTTGTGATGCACGAGTTTTTCTATAGAAAAAGTTGTGAAGGACGAATTTTTCTATAGAAAAAGTTGTGAAGCACGAGTTTTTCTATAGAAAAAGTTGTGAAGAACGAGTTTTTCTATAGAAAAAGTTGTGAAGAACGAGTTTTTCTATAGAAAAAGTTGTGAAGCGCGAGTTTTTCTATAGAAAAAGTTGTGAAGCACGAGTTTTTCTATAGAAAAAGTTGTGAAGCACGAGTTTTTCTATAGAAAAAGTTGTGAAGCACGAGTTTTCTACAGAAAAAGTTGTGAAACATGAATTTTTATAAAAAAAGTTGTGGAACATGAGTTTTTCTATAGAAAATGTTGTAGAACATGAGTTATCCTTTAGAAAAAATTGTGGAGCATGAGTTTTTCTGTAGAAAACTTTGTGGAAAATGGGTTTTTCTATAGAAAAAGTTGTGGAACATGAGTTTTTCTATAGAAAAAATTGTGAAACATGAGTTTTTCTATAAATAAAGTTGTGAAACATGAGTTTTTCTATAGAAAATATTGCGGAACATGAGTTTTTCTTTAGAAAAAGTTGTGGAACATGTGTTTTTCAATAGAAAAAGTTGTGGAACATGTGTTTTTCTATAGAAAAAGTTGTGGAACATGAGTTTTTCTATGGAAAAAAGTTGTGGAACATGAGTTTTTCCATAGAAAAAGTTGTGGAACATGAGTTTTTCAAAAAAAAAATTGTGGAACATGAGGTTTTTTATAGAAAAAGTTGTGGAACATGAGTTTTTCTATAGAAAAACTTGTGGAACATGAGTTTTTCTATAGAAAAAGTTGTGGAACATGAGTTTTTCTATAGAAGAAGTTGTGGAACATGAGTTTTTCTATAGAAAAAGTTGTGGAACATGAGTCTTTCTATAGAAAAGGTTGTGAAACATGAGTTTTTCTATTGAAAAAATTGTGGAACATAAGTTTTTCTATAAAAAAGTAGCGGAACTGAACAAGTGTGCATTATTTGATCGTTGTAGAATTACTACTTCCATTTAGTGAACTTTGATATATGGGGAAATACTTTTGTGCGTCATAGGCTTAATATCGTTGATATCAAAAAAAAAAAAATATGACAAATTAATTTTTGCGCAAATTTGGGCACTTTAGAATCTGCTATATTATTTGTCATACGTTAGTTAATAAAACTCAGAAAACATAGAATAGGATACTTGGGTTTATTTGATTAATTTTCAATCAAAATCAACATGTATTGAAAAAAATTTAATTTCACGTAAAAATTCTAATAATTTTAAAACTATTCTACTTTCTTTTACCATATTTTGGTTAATATTTTACAAAAGTATTGTCAACTAATAAACAAAAAACTATATAAAATAAAATAAAAAATGTACCATCTACTTCATCCATTTTCTCAACACTGTGCAATGTACATACTTATACATATACATATATAAACTTTAATAAACCCATACACAGTAAATACTTCAGGACAAAGCCCAACACAGACATTCCACGAAACAACAAAACTGTTATTCACACATGTATTCGTATTTAAACAAATGTTTAATGTCTACTTATTTACACATATACCCAGCAGTTCAAAATTGGGGGACCAAGTGTGAAACTAAAGAAAAGTAGAGCAAGTACTAGGCATCTGTAAGGGAATCTGCAGGTCCTATAGTCATGACTTTGGATTAACATTTATATAAATTGTTAACAACATAAAGTCAATTGTCTGTGTTAGGTTTAAAACCGTCGGCATTTTAAAGCAAGAAATGTAAAGAAAAAAAATATATATATATTATTACTGTTATTGTAAAATCTAAGTTTACCTTTGTGAATTTAACAAATGAAAGTTCAAATGAAAAACTTTGACAAACAATGCCAGCACGTTTTGCTTCTTACATATAAGTACATACACCATTTTGACAATCATACATAAGAACACAAATGTTTATATACACATACATGCATAGTTTAAAGAGACATTGAAAATTGTCACAAATACAAAACATATCATCACATGTTGTCACTTACTAGGTTTTGCAAAGTATAGAACTTGGCTTAGGTTTCTATACACTTAAGCGTCTGGAAGGACAAACTTTTTTGTTCACCCCTTGTAAATGAAGTTTGCTGGATTTTGAGGTATAATTTCGAAAACTACTATTACAATACCATTCAAAATTGACTTTTTACCGTTTTTTATAGAAAATTTTTTGAATATTTACTTTTTATAGAAAATATTTCGAAAATTTAATTTTTATAGGAAATTTTTCGAAAATTTACTTTTGAAGGGAATTTTTTTGAAAATTGACTATTTATAGGAAATTTTTCGAAAATTTAATTTTTATATGAAATTTTTCGATAATTGACATTTTTTAGGAAATTTTTCGAACGTTGACTTTTTTAAAGGAAATTTTTCTAAAATTGACTATTTATAGGAAATTTTTCTAAAATAAACTTTTTAAAAAAATTGTTCGAAAATTGACTTTTTATAGTAAATTTTTCGAAAATTGACTTTTTACAGGAAATTTTGCGAAAATTGACTTTTTAAAGAATTTTTATAGCAAATTTTTCGATAATTGACTTTTTATAGGAAATTTTTCGAACATTGACTTTTTTATAGGAAATTTTTCTAAAATAAACTTTTTAAACAAATTTTTCGAAAATTGACTTTTTAAAGAAAAATTTTCGAAAATTGACTTTTTAAAGGAAATATTTCGAAAATTTTGCTTTTAAAAGGAAATTTTTTGAAAATTTTATTTTAAGGGAAATTTTTCGAAAATTTTTAAAGTAAATTTTTTCTATAAATTGACTTTTTAAAGGAAATTTTTGGAAAATTGACTATTTATAGGAAATTTTTGGAAAATTGACTACTTATAGGAAATTTTTCGAAAATTGACTATTTATAGGAAATTTTTCGAAAATTTACTATATATAGGAAATTTTTCAAAAATTTGTTATTTAGTGGAAATTTTTCGAAAATTAGGAAATTTTTCAAAAATTAGGAAATTTATAGGAAATTTTTTGAAAATTGACTATTTATAGGAAATTTTTCGAAAATAGACTTTTTAGAAGAAATTTTTCGAAAATTCACTATTTATAGGAAATTTTTCGAAAATTGACTATTTATAGGAAATTTTTCAAAAATTGACTATTTATGGGAAATTTTTCGAAAATTGACTATTTATAGGAAATTTTTCGAAAATTGACTATTTATAGGAAATTTATTGAAAATTGACTATTTATAGGAAATTTTTCGAAAATTGACTATTTATAGGAAATTTTTTGAAAATTGACTATTTATAGTGAATTTTGCAAAAATTGCCTATTTATAGAAAATTTTTCTAAAAAAGTCAATCAAACTTTGTTTTCAGGGGATGTTCGATCGATTTTTCTTCGAGCTCTTCTAATGTACGTGTATTGGGTAAAAACCTATAGTTTTTCACATGTCCTGATCCTTTGTTTTGACACCAATGTTTTGTTTTTGTTGTTGCTTTTGTATTTTCCTTTTTTATGTATTTGTAGTTCGTTCTTTTGCTTAACAAACGCTTTCTATTTGCTTAATATCAAAGTCGTATTATTGCTGCAGTTGTTGTTGAGGGACTTGTTTGCACTACATCTCCATATTCCTGACGCTTCATTATTTTGCTCGTTTTCCACGCCTGGCTTGTCGTTTATCCATAGTTCCCTTTTGTTTTTTTATTTTTTTTGTGGGACATACAAAAAAAGCAGGAACAGCAGCAAAAGCAAAAACTTTATTGAATCATTTATTTAAATGCTTTAATACATTTAGCCATTTCTGTGTAGGAATCTTTTTAAAAGTCTTTTAAGGGGTTTTTTGTTAAAGCTTTTGGAATTTTTAAAGTGAATGTGATAAAGCAGTGGAGATTACAAGTGATAATAAAGATTTTGAATAGCAAATGATAAGAAAAGTTTAATATATTTATGAAAAGTTTAATAAATTTACGACAATTTATGGTGTTTTCTGGACTGACGTGTAGTCCAGAAAACACCAGGAAAGTCAAATTTTTGAACATAAAATTTTTGTCATGCGAATAAGACGATTTTAGTCCTGCAAATGGCGTATGATAGTCGATCACGTCTTTAGAATTACCAGAACTATATTACGTCAGTCGCAAAAGGTTAAGTTTATTTCTTCTTTAATTTGAATTAAATTTCCGTTTCCTTTTGAATTTGCTGACACGTTTCTCTGAAGGTGTCATATTTGCGAAAGAATTTTTCATGTTTCCTTGTGAATTTATAGACACGTTTCTTCGGAGGTATCATATTTATTTGTACAGTTTTTCGTGGTATTATTTTCTTTTGTCTTTTATAACAAAAGAAAAATGTTAAGTCGATATCAAAAGTTAAAATGTGTCAAATTTTATTTGTTATAATTATAACGAATATAAAAGCTATAAAACTGTCTGTCTGTCTGTCTATCTGTCTGTCTGTCTGTCTGTCTGTCTGTCTGTCTGTCTGTCTGTCTGTCTGTCTGTCTGTCTGTCTGTCTGTCTGTCTGTCTGTCTGTCTGTATCTGTATGTCCTTATGTCTGTCTGTCAGTTGTCGGCACGATAGGGCCTTAATAAAAGGTCTCTGAAATTTGACAAAAATATTCCAAAATTCTTGGAAAATCTTGTTACTGAAACCGGTCGAAATCGGTTCACACTTGACCATAGCTCCCATATAACCTCGCCTAGGCCAATCGCTGATTTGCTTATAAATGACAAATTAAACAGGTATGATGATCATATTTAGTATAGGGAAGTTTTACATGATGATAGGAATCGGTTCATATTTGGCTATAGCTTTCATATAAAAACCACTTCCTGAAACCTCTAAAATGCTACCAACTCCAGTTAAAAGCTAATAAATTTTAAACTATGACAGCTATGGCCACTAAATTTTGCATAAAAAGTCTTTGTATAAATACAAGTCAACATTTGGCTATAGATCTTATTTATAAAACATCCTACGTAACAAAAGTCATACCCCCTCAGAGCGTTACGTAATATGTGAACAGCCCCTAATAGCTTATAATGTAAAACTATACCCGGTTATGAGACCGAGTTTTGTTGAAAGTAAATACTAGGGAAACCGCTTTCTTAAATGTTGGACTATAAAGCTACTGCAACTGAATTTAGTCCAAAGATTTTACCAACAATGTCAATAAGCTTAACAATTTTTTTCGAATTTGGTCCACATTTTGAATTTGCTGCACCTTAGTAGATATGTGGGATATGTTTCTAAATTTAAATTTGATGGTGGGTATAAGATTCGTCACAGCCGAATATAAATTGCAAATTTACGCAACTGATATTTGGTCAGATTAAAGCTTATAGTGTAAGCAACTAAATTTTAGAATATTAAAACAGGATCTTTTGGAATTCTTTTTCTATCTTCTATTAAAATCTATTATTTTTTTGTTATCAAAATTCATATCATAACTTTTTATTGTATTGGCATTATGAAATAGCTTTTTACAATTTTCCTATTACTTGTGTAAACAAGCAGGTGTTGTTAAGCATTTTAAGCTCAATATAATCTTAGAAAACTACAAAACCTTGTCCACTATAAAGCTTTCTTTTCAAGTCTTTAAAGAAAACCATTTAAGGTACTTTATAACAATTACAGCTGCTACGTTTTATATACTTCCTACTAAACGTGCTAAAGAGTTCATGAAGAAAATTGTAATTGACTAACATTTCGCTTAAATGTTTGTTAGTTTATTGGTAAAATTCTGTTAAAAGTTATACAAAGGATTTACATTTTTTTAGAAGCTTAAGAGCCCTTTAAGTGAAAGTGAAAGCTTGCTTGTATTTATAAAAGTATTCAAGTTTTTATAAAAATAAAAATTTTCTATAATAAATGTCAACTAGTTTTTTTGTGGAAACTACAAAAAAAAAATGAAATTAAATTAATTTCTCTTGCCATTTAGTTTTCAAAAGAAAGCAAAAGTTCTTTTGTAACAAGTTTGAAAGAAAAATATGCTGAAAGAATATTATTTTTAATATTTATGACTCTCGACTGCTTAAAAATTTTTCACATTAAATTTTATACTATTTTTTGGTAACACTTTCTCAAGTGTTTGGCAAAAAACTGCTAAAGGAGTCTGGGTTTGAAATAGAAATTAAAACTTGAGTCTGTAACACTTTTATGTAAAGGCTAAGTTTTTTAAGGTCATAAAAGAATAAAATTAAACATAAGGGACCAGTTGGTTTTAAAAAGAACAAAAGTTGTACTTTCAAATACTTCAGGAATTAAAGAATGAATGAAAGGCAATTCCCTGTATTTTCAAGACGTTCCTAATTCTGACTACAACTACTACTTGACCCATAGCCCGAAGTTGAAACCTTTTAACCTATGACCTTTAGAAGGATACCCCTATTTTTACACTTGATTTTAAAGAGCCACCTGTAGTTTTCAAAATCTCACTATAGAGAATCTAAAAACTTGGCCTTCCTTCTGTCTTTGGCCTCCTGCTGTAACTTAAGTTTGGTTTTATAGATGAAGTTGGCTGATGATATATTTTTCTTCTTTTGGTTTAATGGCGATTTCTGTTTTCTTCATAGTTTTTAAGTCTTAAAAAATTTTTTATGAAAAACATAAAAAATCTATAAAATAATTTTTGAGGCAAACATGATCAAAAATGCTTATTAAATTTTTCATATTAAGTCGTAAATTTAAAATTTTTTTGATTAAAAAAGTAATATAATGTGGTTATAATTTTGTTAGCTTGAGTAAAAACGGAACGGAATGAAAGTTCGTCAATTAAACATTACCAAATTTTTCATATAAAATCAAAAGTTTTCATAAAAAGTAGATTCACAAAAAATAAACTTTAAATGACTAATATAAAAATTCAATGACTTATTGAGAAAAAAAATCTACAGAATCCGGCCTTAATGTTTCAAGTTCAAGGGCAAAAATCTGCTCACCTTTATTATATATCAATTTAAAGGAAAAACGACATTTTTTAAAAAAAAGACTAAAATTATTCATACAAAGTCCAATTCAATTATATAACATTGAGAAAGACCTCTATAGAATCCTGTACTAATATTTCAGTATTTAAGAACCTATAGTATAGGCCTTCATATATATGAAACTCGAATGCGCAAATTTGCGCAACTGTTTTATGGCTTTTAATATTATAAATGACATTTATTTTGAAATAACTAGATTTTCAAAGTGAACCCCCGAGGTAAGTCATCCCACTAGCATCATAAAGGTCAGATGTTCGATCTCCGGCCAGACACACTTGTTGTACAACTTTTTCCATAGAAATACTTATGTTGAACAACTTTTTTACGGAAAAACTTATGTTTCACAACTTTTTCTATAGAAAAACTTATGTTGCACAATTTTTCCATAGAAAAACTTATGTTGAACTACTTTTTCTACGGAAAAACTTATGTTGCACAACTTTTTCTATATAAAAACTTATGTTGCACAACCTTTTTCTATAGAAAAACTTAAGTTGCACATATTTTTCTATAGAAAAACTTATGTTGCACTACTTTTTAAAAGGAAAAACTTATGTTGCTCAACTTTTCTATAGAAAAACCTATGTTGCACAACTTTTTCTATAGAAAAACTTACGTTGCACAACTTTTTCTAGTGTAAAACTTATGTTGCACAACTGTTTCTATAGAAAAACTTATTTTGAACAACTTTTTCTATAAAAAACTTATGTTGCACAACTTTTTCTATAGAAAAACTTATGTTGCACAACTTTTTATATAGAAAAACTTATGTTGCACAACTTTTTCTATAGAAAAACTTATGTTGCACAACTTTTTCTATAGAAAAACTTATGTTGCACAACTTTTTCTATAGAAAAACTTATGTTGCACAACTTTTTCTATAGAAAAACTTATGTTGCACAACTTTTTCTATAGAAAAACTTATGTTGCACAACTTTTTCTATAGAAAAACTTATGTTGCACAACTTTTTCCATAGAAAAACTTATGTTGCATAACTTTTTCTATAAAAAAACTTATGTTGCACAACTTTTTCTATAGAAAAACTTGTGTTGCACAAATTTTCCTATAGAAAAACTTATGTTGCTCAACTTTTTCTATAAAAAGACTTATGTTGTTGAAAAACTTTAAACTCGATTTTCTTGTTAATTATGATAGAAAAACAAATGTTTTCATAGATTTCAGTGATGTGGGCAAAAATAAAATTTTATGGAAAACAGGAAAAGATATCTTAAAGGTCCTGCGTTAATATTTGAATATTTTATTATTTTAGGCAAGTACTTTAATATACTAGAAGCTTGTTTGCGCAAATTTGTGCGAATTAAAGTAGGACAAAAAAACCTTAGCTCGTTGAAAAAACAATAGTTTTTATAATTTTAAATTTAATAGGTAATAAAAATACCTCAATATATTTCAATTTTAATTACTTTAATATACCGAAAGCCTAATTGCGCAAATTTGCACTGAAAAAACTGGAAACTAAATAACCATTGTTTCTTAGAATGAAATGTTTTTATAATTTTGCAGTCATTTGTGTAATATTGAAATTAATTAGAGAACTGACAAAGAACTCTTTAAGGTCCTAACATAATATTTTAATGTTATATAGCTACAAGGAAGTAGTTTTATATATGGGAAGCTAAACTGCATAAATTTCCATAAATTGAACTAAAAGAAAAAAACTTCAAATAAAATGTTTTCATAAATTTCCAGTCATATGAATGTTCAATGGAGAATTGTGAAAGTGTTCTTAAAGATCGCTTTCTAAGACTTATGCGATTTATTACTGATAGTAAGTACTTTAACATATATAAAGCTTAGGTGCACAAACTTGCGCCAATTTAACAAATATTAATTTATTTCACTTTGACATTTTTTTTATCGACTCGTTGCCTTAAAACTAAGAAAAAAGCTCAAATTGTATTTAAAGACAAAAATTGAAAATGATATTTAAAGACAATATAAATGCTTATCTACCCCAAAAGCATTTCCATAAGAAATATGTTTTGATTCGCGTATTTCTTGGTATTAATTGCAATATGTAAATTACTCCTAAAGAAATTTCTAATCAAGTTTTGTTTACTCTATATTTTTAGTTCAAAAGCATTTAACTTCCCTATTCAATTCTTCTCGTATTTCCATCGAAATGTTAATTAATACTTGACTACACATCAAATCCTGTCAAGTTAAGCAAACACATAATTAATATAATTTTCATCGAAACTATGAAAATTCTAAGATTTTACTTTATTACATGACAAAGTTATACTAAAGCGAAAATGCTCTTTGCTACTTAAATAATAGTTTCACTGCAATCTAAGTTATTACTAGAAATTTCAATAGAATAAAGCCAAAGAATAAAGAAGAATTCAACAATTAATATTGCTGACATTTGAATAATACGAAGTTAAATCCCACTAAATTCAATGCATTTGCAAAATTAATTTTCTCGAAAAGAAAGAAACTAGTATATAAAAATAATTTCATGATTTTATAGAATTATTTTATTTAGATAAGAAGTTTTAAAGTTTATAATACTAGGGAGTAAGTAACTCTACACTTGCTGAAATAAGTCTAAAGCAGTCTTCCCTAAAACATCGCCAGCGGGCGCTTATACTTATTTACACTCACACAAAAAGCTCACAGAGAATGGTTATAAATAAAAACAATAAGTCATTCTCTTATGAACAATTTGTACTGTCACTTATTGTAAGCAAAATGATCATTAACATGCAGAAATGAACACTACGCAAAAAACACACACACATAAACACCACAATGTATATATGACTGTATATTAGTATGAGTTTGAAGAACATAAGTCTAAACCCTAGGCTTCAATTATAAAGGAATATTGTTTAATAAAAGTCAGATAAAGCAATTGACCAACACAATACTAATACATTCACTTACACTTTGACACTTTTAATCCTCAACTGATTATCCTTATTAACTTCCCTAATGACTTTGTTTAAATTATCAATATTAAACTGTATTTCACATAAGCAGATATTTTACTTACTTTAAATTAAGACCACTCAGCAGCTTTCAAATTACTTTTTTTCTCAGACATCATCATAAGTCGTTTTCCCAGTCATTGGCTTGGTTCACACAGTCAATCTTATATTTCCTTCATGTGACGAATGCCCTGTTGCAGCAGAAATATCTTGAATACAAAAAAAAACATCATTAATGGCCAAACGTCAGGATCTGCGTTTACTTCATTGTATTCAGCTGCTCTAAAAGAGGTAGTGGTTGTCTATGTTCTTGAGTTTTTATATAGAAATTGTTGTTTTTCTTTCGAAATCACTGGGTGGTATTGTAAATAATTATCATGTTTTTTTGTATTTATATAAAAAAGAAAGTCATTTGATTTTAAAAAGGACTCCCCCGTTATTTACTATTTAACACTTTTAAAGCCAGTTATATTCACACAACTTATTTTATAGAAAAACTTATGGTGCACAATTTTTTTTATAGAAAAACTTATGTTGCGCAAGTTTTTCTTTAAAAAATCTTATGTTGCACAACATTTCTTTAGAAAAACTTGTATTTCACAATTTTTTCTGTAGAAAAACTTATGTTGCACAACTTTTTCTATACAAAAAGTTACGCTGCAAAACTTTTTCTAAAGAACAACATATGTTGTACAACTTTTTTATAGAAAAACTTATGTTGCACAACTTTATCTAAAGAAAAACTTATGTTTCACAATTTCTTCTATAGAAAAACTTAGGTTGCACAACTTTTTCTATAGAAAAACTTATGTTGCACAACTCTTTCTATAGAAAAACTTATGTTGCACAACTCTTTCTATAGAAAAACTTATGTTGCACAACTTTTTCTATAGAAAAACTTATGTTGTACAACTTTTTCTATACAAAAACTTATGTTGCACAACTTTTCCTAGAGAAAAACTTTTACTATAGAAAAACTTATGTTGCACTACTATTTCTATAGAAAAACTTATGTTGCACTACTTTGTTATAGAAAAACTTATGTTGCACAGCTTTTTATAAAGAAAAACTTATGTTGCGCAACTTTTTCTATAGAAAAACTTATGTTGCGCTTCTTTTTCTATAGAAAGACTTATGTTGCACAACGTTTTCTATAAAAAAACTTATGTTGCATAACTTTTTCTTTAGTAAAACGTATGTCTCACAATTTTTTCTAGCGGAAAACTTATGTTTCAATACTTTTTCTATAAAGAAACTTATGTTGCACAACTTTTTCTATAGAAAAACTTTTGCTGCACAACTTTTTCTATAGAAAAAATTAGGTTGCACAACTTTTTCTATAGTAAAACTTATGTTGCACAACTCTTTCTATAGAAAAACTTATGTTGCACAACTCTTCTATAGAAAAACTTATGTTGCACAACTTTTTCTATAGAAAAACTTATATTGCACAACTTTTTCTATAGAAAAACTTATGTTGCACAACTTTTTCTATAGAAAAACTTATGTTGCACAACTCTTTCTATAGAAAAACTTATGTTGCACAAATTTTTCTATAGAAAAACTTATGTTGCACAACTTTTTCTATAGAAAAACTTATGTTGCACAAATTTTTCTATAGAAAAACTTATGTTGCACAACTTTTTCTATAGAAAAACTTATGTTGCCCTACTTTTTCTGTAGAAAGATTTATGTTGCACAACGTTTTCAATAAAAAAAGTTTATGTTGCATAACTTTTTCTATAGAAAAACTTATGTTGCACAACTTTTTCTATAGAAAAACTTATGTTGCACAACTTTTTCTATAGAAAAACTTATGTTGCGTAACTTCTTCTATAGAAAAACTTATGTTGCATAACTTTTTCAATAGAAAAACTTATGTTGCACAACATTTCTATAGAAAAACTTATGTTGCCCAACTTTTTCTATAGGAAAACGTATGTCTCACAACTTTTTCTATAGGAAAACTTATGTTTCAAAACTTTTCCTTTGGAAAAATTTATGTTGCACAACTTTTTCTAAAGAAAAACTTATGTTGCCCAACTGTTTCTATAGAAAAACATATGTTGCACAACTTTTTCTGAAGAAAACCTTATGTTGCGCTAATTTTTCTATAGAAAAACTAATTTTGCACAACTTTAATTATAGGTAAACTTATGTTGCTCAACTTTTTATATAGAAAAACTTATGTTGCACAACTTTTTTTTATTGAAAAACTTGTGTTGCATAACTTTTTCTATTGAAAAACTTATGATGCGCAATTTTTTCTACACTAATTTTTATCTATATAGAAAAATTAGTGTAGTTCCGCAATTGTTTTTATATAAAAACTTTTTCTACTGAAAAACTTGTATAGTTTTACATTTTCATCTTTAAAGAAAAATGTATGTCTTACAACAATTTTGTGGGGTTTTAATGGGTTATAAAACCTTTTTAATTTTATCCCTTCCCCTATCAGTCTGTCGTTTCTCGTATATATGACTGCTTTTGATTGCTATGAAAAATATCAAGAATAATTGTTGTTTTCTCTCCTGTTTCTAATTTATTTATTTCATTGTGTTGTTTCTGTTTTTTTGTTTTTTTTTTTTCTTTAAAAACATTTAAATAAATCTTAAATTTATCTTGTGGAAAATTTATTTAAACATCTTTTTTCCTCTTCTTTAAGATTGTTTTATTGTTCAATGTGGCAGGTACAAAGTGTTAAAGTAAATTTTTCCCTCTAAGTAATATTTCATTACAAATAAAAGTTTGTAGAAATGTTTTCAAATGAAAACGTACATATGTGTGTGAGTTAAAGTTTATGAGTTACCTGTTAACGCAGATTTTGTTGGTGTGAAAATAATTTCATTTGGTTGTTAAATGCTGTATGGTTTTCCGAGAATATCAACCAGAAAAAGTTTTGTTTAACACTTATTCAT
The DNA here is from genome assembly GCA_933228675.1 of Stomorhina lunata. Lineage (NCBI taxonomy): Eukaryota > Metazoa > Arthropoda > Insecta > Diptera > Rhiniidae > Stomorhina > Stomorhina lunata. The sequence continues at coordinate 14,772,692 of OW121741.1, forward strand.
AAACTATAAAGATATGTATCATTAATCAAATTAAACAAAAAGTAAAGCATAGTTTTGGGCTCATATAATTTAATATTAAATCATAACAGTTTTAGTGAAAACGAAAATGGTTTCCATTGGATTTCTCCTCTCTTTGCATTTACTTCTTATATGATTGTACAGCTCAATTTTTATGGCTAATAAATATAGTCCTAAACACATCCTTGGGATCCTTTCCCACTTAATTGAATTTAATTAACAAAGTTATAATTATAAATATATCTCCATCCCCCCAAATTACTAAAATCTGTTGCTCAAGTTATAATTTTAAATGATTTTTCAAAAATTTTACACAATTCATCTGACTTAAAGTTTCACCATTGTTACCAACTACAACTCCTCACCTTATAAAGTTAACTTTTCTGTTCAAAATGTGTGAACTTGTTTATTTTTCCACACATTATTTAACATACAATCAACGTAAAAACAGCTAAAATAAATTTAAACAAAACAAGTAAGAGTGTCGTTTTAGGCTGTACCGAATCTTGTATACCCTCCATTAAGTTGTGTTCAATTTAGAAATATATCTCATAAATCTACGTTAAAAATTGTTGGAACTTAGTCCAGTTCGGTTGCAATAGCTTCATAGCTCAACATTAAAAGTCTCTAAGTGGTTTCCCTAGTATTTACTTTGCGCAAAATTTTGTCCCATAACCAGTTTTACATTAAAAAGCTATTAAATACTTTTTGTTGTCCTTAATATGTAGTTAGAATAAACATGTTGATTGTAATACGACAGATGCATATATTTTGTCAGGAGTTCATAATCAGGCGTAGACAGTCCATACCACCAGAAGCCGACGAATTTTTCTAATTTTCGTAAATACCACGATCATTAATAAAACTCGTGAAAAAGAGTATTAAAATCATTCAGTTCAAATTTGGATGTCCTATAGAAAAGTTTTTGATAAAAAAAAATGTCTATAGAAAAATTAGTGATAAAAAAAATTGATAAAAAAATGTCTATAAAAAATTTTTGATAAAAAAATTTCTATACAAAAATTTTTTGTAAAAAATTTTCTATATAAAAATTTTCTATAAAAAAATTTTCTAAAGAAAAATTTTTGATAATAAAATTTTTGTATAAAAATGAAAAATTTTCTATATAAAAATTTTTTGTAGAAAAATTTTTGATAAAAAAATTCTATAGAAATATTTTTGATAAAAAAAAATTCAATAGAAAAATTTTTGATAAAAAAAATTCTATAGAAAAATTTTTGATAAAAAAATTTTCTATAGAAAAATTTTCTATAAAATGATAGAAACATTTTTTATAAAAAAATTTCTATACAAAAATTTTTGATAAAAAAATTTCTATAGAAAAATTTTTGATAAAAAATTTTCTATATAACAGTTTTGGATAAAAAATTTTTCTATAGAAAAATTTTTTGATAAAAAAATTTCTATTGAACAATTTTGGATAAAAATATTCTCTAGATACAAATATTTGATAAAAACAATTTCTATACAAAAATTTTTAATAAAAAAATGTGTATAGAAAAATTATTGATAAAAAATTTTCTATATAAAAATTTTTGATAAAAAAATTTTCTATTAAAAAATTTTTGAGAAACAAATTTTCTATTAAAAATTTTTGTTTAAAAAAAAATTTCTATAGAAAAATTTTTACTAAAAAAATTTTCTATAGAAAAAATTTTGATGAAAACATTTTCTGTACAAAATATTTTTGATAAAAATTTTCTATAGGAAAATTTTTGATAAAAAATTTTCTAATAAAAATTTTTGATACAAAAAATTTCAATTAAAAAATTTTTGATAATAAAATTTTTTATAATAAAATTTTCTATAGAAACATTTTTGATAAATAAATTTCTATAGAAAAATTTTTAATAAAAAAAAATTCTATAGAAAAATTAAAAAAAAAAATTCTATTTAAAAATTTTTGCTAAAAAACTTTCTATACAAAAAATCATAATGGTCTTGAGTTCGAGTCTTGCTAAAAAAATTTTCTATAGAAAAAAATTTTGTTAAAAAAATTTCCATAGAAAAATTTTTGATGAAAAAAAATTCTATAGAAAAATTTTTGATGAAAAAAAATTCTATAGAAACATTTTTGAAAAAAAATTTTTGATAAAAAAATTTTCTATATAAAAATTTTTGATGAAAAAATTTTCTATATAAAAATTTTTGATGAAAAAATTTTCTATATAAAAATTTTTGATGAAAAAAAATCCATAGAAACATTTTTAATAAAATTTCTTTAGAAACATTGATAAAAAATGTTTTATAAACAAAAAAGACTTAGAATTTCATAAGGTCTCAAAATATATATCCCTTTTGGTTTTTCAGCCAAATTATATAAATTACAAACGGAATGACAATCTAAATATACCCCCCATTCTATTAAATGGTGGGTATAAAAAGATTAATTTTCTGCTTTTGAAAGAAAAAATACAAGTGATGAATATAAAGTCTCTAGTTCTTTTTAGAATTTAGTGAAAATTTTGGTTTTGTGGAAAAAAACCAAAACTTTACGCATAAAAATTATGCGAAAAGTTTTTGCTGCAGCAACAGTAAAAAAGATTATGTTTGAGGAGTTTCAGTAAATGATTGATGATGACACGGTCTAGCAAATGTTGAAATTTAAAGGAAAAATTTAAATAAAAATTGTTTTTTTCTAATAGAAAAACTTATGTTGCACAACTTTTTGTGTAGAAAAACTTATGTTGCACAACTTATTCTATAGAAAAACTTATGTTGCACAACTTTTTCTATACAAAAACTTATGTTGCACAACTTTTTCTATAGAAAAACTTATGTTGCACAACTTTTTCTATAGAAAAACTTATGTTGCACAACTTTTTCTATAGAAAACTTATGTTGCACAACTTTTTCTATAGAAAAACTTATGTTGCATAACTTTTTCTATAGAAAAACTTATGTTCCACAACTTTTTCTATAGAAAAACTTATGTTGCACAACATTTTCTATTGAAAAACTTGTGTTGCACAACATTTTCTATTGAAAAACTTGTGTTGCACAACTTTTTCTATAGAAAAACTTGTGTTGCACAACTTTTTCTATAGAAAAACTTATGCTGCACAACTTTTTCTATAGAAAAACTTATGCTGCACAACTTTTTCTATAGAAAAACTTATGTTGCACAACTTTTTCTATAGAAAAACTTATGTTGCACAACTTTTTCTATAGAAAAACTTATGTTGCACAACTTTCTCTATAGAAAAACTTATGTTGCACAACTTTTTCTATAAAAAAACTTATGTTGCACAACTTTTTCTATAGAAAAACTTATGTTGCACAACTTTTTCGATAGAAAAACTTATATTGCACAACTTTTTCTATAGAAAAACTTATATTGCACAACTTTTTCTATAGAAAAACTTATGTTGCACAACCATTTCTATAAAAAAACTTATGTCGCACAACTTTTTCTATAGAAAAACTTATGTTGCACAACTTTTTCTATAGAAAAACTTATGTTGCACAACTTTTTCTATAGAAAAACTGATGTTTCACAACTTTTTCTAAAGAAAAACTTATGTTGCAAAACTTTTTCTATAGAAAAACTTATGTTGCACAACTTTTTCTATAGAAAGACTTATGTTGCACAACTTGTTCTATAGAAAAACTTATGTTGCACAACTTTTTCTATAGAAAAACTTATGTTGCCCTACTTTTTCTATAGAAAAACTTATGTTGCACAACTTTTTCTATAGAAAAACTTATGTTGCACAACTTTTTCTATAGAAAACTTATGTTGCACAATTTTTTCTATAGAAAAACTTATGTTGCACAACTTTTTCTATAGAAAAACTTATGTTGCACAACTTTTTCTATAGAAAAACTTATGTTGCACAACATTTTCTATTGAAAAAATTGTGTTGCACAATATTTTCTATTGAAAAACTTGTGTTGCACAACTTTTTCTATAGAAAAACTTGTGTTGCAAAACTTTTTCTATAGAACAACTTATGCTGCACAACTTTTTCTATAGAAAAACTTATGTTGCACAACTTTTTCTATAGAAAAACTTATGTTACACAACACTTTTTATAGAAAAATTTATGTTGTACAACTTTTTCTATAGAAAAACTTATGTTGCAGAACTTTTTCTATAGAAAAACTTATGTTGCACAACTTTTTTTAAGGAAAAACTTATGTTTCACAACATTTGTGTTGTTTTGTTTTTTTTTATGAAAAAAAAAAACAAAACAATATTTGCAGCATATAATGCTCTAAAGGACTAAGAGGTCCAAACAACTAAACCACCAGATTTAAACGATGATGTTAGTGACATTCATTCTAATTAAACCATTTAACTAATACTCAAACACTTCTTAACAAAAGCCAAATCAGATTTCTCCAACTTTACATATATGAGCACTTAACAGTTTTCAAATATTTTAGAATCAGCTACAATCATAAACCCAAGTCAAAATAAACAAACCCATGGCATTTTCAAAAACCAAGTTAATACCAAAGCATTGACATTGCACTGCACCAACAATTTCATGACTTTAATATCTTAAAGCCAAACAAGAGCAAAACTGACAGCCAAAGCAAAAGATGAAGGAGCCGCGACACACAATTACCGACACCAATAATTCATCAATCATATATCGTATTTATAGTCAATGAACACTTTACAGGGACTGCGGCTGAGGAAGTGACTGAATGAAGTGAGTAAATGAATGAGTGAATAAATGAATGAGTAGAAGACAGACGGAAAATGCCATCATATGGATTGGGTGACTATAGAAGAGTATAACGGGTATAACAATTTTCCAAAAGGCATAACAGAGGAAATCAAAGAGTTGGTTTTTGATGTATGAGAAGTCATACATATATTCACACTCATGTTTGGTTGACAAGAGTGTTAACAGTAACTAGAAGAGACATATGCCTGTGTGTATGTGTGTGTTTGTATGCAGGCATGAGTATGACTTCCGGTGTAATTGACACTTTTGTCGAAAACCAAATACATCGAAAATTGCAATTGTCGTTGAGGTATGTTGTAGTTGTAAGCAAAAGTGTGAGCTACTACGTACATATATTTATATGTATGTTTCATAAATGATATATGATGACTGCGTGTAAATATGTATGTATGCTTGTGCATTAATGAGGATATATCATAAAATATTGAAGGTGTGCCTGAATGTGAATAAGTTTTGGAGCTTGAATATGACAGAATTAAGAGGGGTTTGAAAGCGCGAAAAATACATACTAAAGACATACTAAGTCTTATTTTCCAAACACTTATTAGTTCACAGAGATTAATTTTGTTTAAGTTTTAAACTTTTATAGTTTTATGATAGTTCTGCATTTATTCTAGTCCTATTCTAAAATAAGTCTAGTTCTTTTTCCAGTTCTGGGGCCAAATTCCCGTATTCGGTAATCAACTTAGACCTTTAGGCAAATATTGTGTAACACACCTTAGGGATTTTCAAAGCAATTTATTTAACAAAAACTTAACAAAAACTTGATATCTTAACATATCCGTATCCTAAAAGTATGCTACAGAAATTTTTCTAAAATATATTACATTTCGATAGATATCAAAAGATATCTGGTCCAAATTATCGTATTCGATATCGATCGAAAACTCAGACTTTTAGGCAAATATTGTACGGTTATTTGGCCCTTGTTCTAGTTCTGTTCTAGTTCTGTTCTAGTTCTGTTCTAGTTCTGTTCTAGTTCTGTTCTAGTTCTGTTCTAGTTCTGTTCTAGTTCTGTTCTAGTTCTGTTCTAGTTCTGTTCTAGTTCTGTTCTAGTTCTGTTCTAGTTCTGTTCTAGTTCTGTTCTAGTTCTGTTCTAGTTCTGTTCTAGTTCTGTTCTAGTTCTGTTCTAGTTCTGTTCTAGTTCTGTTCTAGTTCTGTTCTAGTTCTGTTCTAGTTCTGTTCTAGTTCTGTTCTAGTTCTGTTCTAGTTCTGTTCTAGTTCTGTTCTAGTTCTGTTCTAGTTCTGTTCTAGTTCTGTTCTAGTTCTGTTCTAGTTCTGTTCTAGTTCTGTTCTAGTTCTGTTCTAGTTCTGTTCTAGTTCTGTTCTAGTTCTGTTCTAGTTCTGTTCTAGTTCTGTTCTAGTTCTGTTCTAGTTCTGTTCTAATTCTGTTCTAGTTCTGTTCTAGTTCTGTTCTAGTTCTGTTCTAGTTCTGTTCTAGTTCTGTTCTAGTTCTGTTCTAGTTCTGTTCTAGTTCTGTTCTAGTTCTGTTCTAGTTCTGTTCTAGTTCTGTTCTAGTTCTGTTCTAGTTCTGTTCTAGTTCTGTTCTAGTTCTGTTCTAGTTCTGTTCTAGTTCTGTTCTAGTTCTGTTCTAGTTCTGTTCTAGTTCTGTTCTAGTTCTGTTCTAGCTCTGTTCTAGTTCTGTTCTAGTTCTGTTCTAGTTCTGTTCTAGTTCTGTTCTTGTTCTGTTCTAGTTCTGTTCTAGTTCTGTTCTAGTTCTGTTCTAGTTCTGTTCTAGTTCTGTTCTAGTTCTGTTCTAGTTCTGTTCTAGTTCTGTTCTAGTTCTGTTCGAGTTCTGTTCTAGTTCTGTTCTTGTTCTGTTCTAGTTCTGTTCTAGTTCTGTTCTAGTTCTGTTCTAGTTCTGTTCTAGTTCTGCTCTAGTTCTGTTCCTGTTCTAGTTCTTTTCTTGTCATGTATTTTACTTTTAATTAAAATTTTTTACTTGCAAACCAAGTCCTTCTAAATATTTCTTAAATTCCCTGAGAACATATTTCTTCTTGCCACCGTTTACAATATCTAAAACAATTTCGCTTATTTAATTTTGTTCCCAACCTTATTTTTGCATATTAAGAAGAAAAAATGTTCTTAATTCCTTTTAACCAGAGTTATGCAAATGTAATTAGTTGAATATTCATGGGAAATGATTTTTCTTAGTAGTTGTAGCCATTTTTTCACTATTGTCAGACTTTCTTTTGCTCGAGTCCAACTTGAATAGTATATTCATATAGAAGAAGACACATAAATTCTCGAACACTTATAGAAGAATACCTCTAAAAATTTAGTTTTATTTCTTTAGGTTTTCTATAACATTGAGAAATTTTTTTTTGCAAAAATCCTATAAAAATCCAAAAGGAAACAACATTAAAACTAACATCCAACCTAAGAGAACAACCGGAAATAGTGTAAGAATATAAAATAATAAAAATATAAAAGAAGACCAGAATATAAAGCGGCAGCAGAGGAGAAGAAATAAAAAAAAAAATATTGATTATAAAAATGTTACAAGAACAAAACAATTTATTGCGGAAATAGAAATTAAAACCTATTTCTCGTTCTCCTGTTACTTGGCCACATCGAATAGTTTTGTTTGGGAATATTTATATGAAGTTGGTACTAAACTATTTCCAGACTGGCATAAAAGGAGCTAAGCTAGAAAAAAATTTAAATAAACAAAATAATACAGAAAAAAATAAAAATTTACTACAAATAAAGAATTTATAAACAGAAGTTTAGAAGGGAAATGCAAAAATTTAATGCATATTACTTGTCTTGTCTGGAGTAGGAATTTAAATTACAACAGATTTTTTTATTTTCTTTGCTTCTAAATATTCATTTTATATTTTTTTTTATATGCTCCAGTAAATAAATTCCCAGTAAAAATGCCACAGATTTATATACATTTAAAAAAAAAAATTCAAGGATTTATAACTATTTCACAAGGTTTGTCCTTTTTATTTATGCTTACTAGACCTGCTATATAAAAAAAGAAATTTTTAAAAAATTTTAAGGTGATTTTGTAAGAGGAGTCGATTCATTGTATCAAACATGTGAACCACTACAGATGTCTACGTCAGATAGATTTCAGGTCTCAAAAAGTTCCTTTTACGCCAGTCTACAATAGTTTAGAACCAGCTTCATCTAAATATTCCCAAACAAAGCTATTCGATGTGGCTAAGTATTTCATTGAGCGACACACATTAAGTTTTAGAGCTTGAATATGACAGAATTAAGAGGGTTTTAAAAGCGCGAAAAGTTCATAGTAAAGACATACTAAGTATTATTTTCCTAACACTTATTAGTTTATAGAGACTAATTTAGCTTATAAGTTTTAAATTTGTATGGTTTTTTGATAGTTTTGCACTCACTCTAGTCCTACTCTAAAACAAGTCTAGTTCTCTTTCTAGTTCTGGGGCCAAATCGCCGCATTCGATAACCAACTCAGACTTTTCAGCAAATATTGTGTAACATACCTTAGGGATTTTCAATGCCATTTATTTAACAAAAACTTAAAACTTGATATCTTAACATATCCGTATCCTAAAATTATGCTACAGAAAATTTTCTAAAATATATTACATTTCGATAGATATCAAAAGATATCTGGATCGTTTTTAAAAAATCGAATGATGCAGTTTTATAGAGAAGAGTCTAGATATTCAGTGTTAATAATTTAAAAAAAAAAAATTATATTATGTGTTATAAAAAAGGCATTGAAATGTGCTTAATGTTTGAAAACAAAAAGTGATAAATTTTTTCACAAAATTCAGTAGCTGAAGCAGCGAATATAGTTTCAAAACTTTTATCTTGATGTCGATTTAATTAAGACACAAAACCTTGTTCTTAGTTTACAGCAGAAAACAACTTAATCTTGTATATAGTTTAGAAGAGAAAAGCTCTACAAAATTCAGTGTTTTCGTTTTTGTTTAAACAAAAACTAAGTTGGTTCGGTTTTGCTCGGTACTCTCACCATAATGACGTGAAAGCCGAAAGTCTCTTCTTTAGATGGAGCGAAAAAATTTCAACAAAATTTACCGATCGTAGAAAAAAAAGATCGAAATTTACTGAAAAAAGCAATTTAAATTGTTTTGCACAATTGAAGCAAAAAGTGTTGCAGTCATTTAGGCGTAACTTTTTAATCACAATGAATTTAAGTCCAGGAAAGGTAACCCTAGGAGTCAAGAAATTTTAACCCAAAATTAGTAGGGTTCTTTTTCGGGTCAACTTATAAACTTTTGTCGACACACAGACAGACAGACAGACAGACAGATAGACAGATAGACAGACAGACAGACAGACAGACAGACAGACAGACAGACAGACAGACATCGCTTAATTGTCATAAGGATTCAGAAAATACTTCAGTTTTGGTTTTTGAGCTAATATTAAGGAAATTACAAACTCAGTATACCCCCCATTCTTTTTGATGGTGGGTATAATTAAATGTTCACAGTACAAGCATGAAAAAAAATTAAAATCTTTAAGTAAAAAAAGGAAAATCTTTAAAATTTATCTTAAAAAAAAAGAAGAAAATGTTAAAAACTCGCATTTATTATTAAACAGGGTTTAAGCATTTAAAATGGATATTGTCCTAAAATAGCTATTTAACAATTTAGCTTGAGGATTTTATCATAGGCCAAATCATTCCGCCAAACATTTGCGAAATCTTTCAAAACACCTCTGACTCTCTGTAGTGAGTAAACCTAATGAAAATCTTAATTTATCCTTAAGTGTTTTTGTTCTAAAATTTAAAGGTCAGTGTTTAAAATGTGCGTTGTATTAGATATTTAATGTGTGTTGTATTAAATACGCAATATTTGGAATAAATAAAGCTTTTGTAAAGATTAAAGGCATTGGATTACCAGGAAAATTTCGAATTTTGTTATTTCGAGCATTTTTTTTTATATATTTAACTCCTCAAGGAAAACTCTTTAAATTTTAATATTTTTCTAAAATTTTATACACAAATCACTGTTAATGGATAAATTCGAATATTTATTTTCCTAACTATTAAAGTGTAATTATCATTCAGTCCATCCTACCAAATTTTCTCAAACCATTAAGCAAAAACTAAATATCATTTGCTAAATATTATTATCTGACCATTAGTTAATTTTAACGATTTCACCTTTTTTCCTAACAAACTTAGCGCAAACTATTGCCTTGCACTTTCTAAATCACAATCCATGAAAATAAAATCAAAATCTTTCATTTAAAACATCTGTCTGTCAGCCAGGAGCTCAATGACAAATTATCAGGATTTTATAGTCACCACCTGGACCACAAGAAACACTTAAGGAGACATTAAAAAAATGATGCAAAAATTCAGACACACATACATACATGCATACACATAGCAAATACATTCATATACAACAACATTTTAAAATTGTGATAAATCATGCTGATGGTTTAGTATAAACCCCAATGTCGTCGTAGTCATCATCATCATCAGAATCTTGTCATTATCTCCGTCACCCAAAGCACCGCTTAAAATCTTTGCAACAGTTAACTGCAGCAGCAGCAATTAAAAAATAAAACAATTAATTAAATTTTTAGTCAAATTAGATGAAAATTAGTAAAAACCACACAAAAAAAGACATTAGAAGACATACAAGCATTTGTACTTTTTTCAGTATATAAATATGTATGTGAGACAAATACACAATATATTTATACACAAGCATCATGCTTCACAAATACACAAGCACGTTTTTCTGTGTTATGTTTAGAAATCTAAAAGCAAATGTGTCATTATAATGGACGATAAGGATAATGAATAATATATGATATAAAGTGTTTTTATATGTCAGTAATAAAAGAAAAAAGAAAAATAAAAAATTTTGCTATAAAAATATTAAAATTTTGAAAATTTTACTAAAAATAGTAAAATTTTGAAAATTTTACTCTAAAAATATTAAAATTTTGAAAGTTTTACTATAAAAAATTTTTATTGTAAAACTTTCAAAATTTTAATATTTTTATAGTAAAATTTTCAAAATTTTACTATTTTTATAGCAAAATTTTCAAAATTTTACTATTTTTATAGTACTATTTTTATAGTAAAATTTTTAAAATTTTACTATAAAAATAGTAAAATTTTACTTTAAAAATAGTAACATTTTGAAAATTTTACTATAAAAATAGTAAAATTTTGAAAATTTTACTAAAAAAATAGTAAAATTTTGAAAATTTTACTATAAAAATAGTAAAATTTTGAAAATTTTACTTAAAAATAGCAAAATTTTTCTATAAAAATAGTAAAATTTTGAAAATTTTACTATCAAAATAGTAAAATTTTTAAAATTTTACAATAAAAATAGTCAAATTTGGAAAATTTTACCATAAAAATGTAAAATTTTTAAAATTGTACTATAAAAATAGTACAATTTTGAAAATTTGACTATAAAAATAGTAATATTTTGAAAATTTTACTGTAAAAATTTTAAATTTTGAAAATTTTACTATAAAAATAGTAAAATTTTGAAAATTTTACTATAAAAATAGTAAAATTTTGAAAATTTTACTATAAAAATAGTAAAATTTTAAAAATTTTACTATAAAATAGTAAAATTTTGAAAATTTTACTATAAAAATAGTAAAATTTTGAAAATTGTACTATAAAATATGTAAAATTTTGAAAATTTTACTATAAAAATAGTAAAATTTTGAAAATTTTACTATAAAAATAGTAAAACTTTGAAAATTTTACTATAAAAATAGTAAAATTTTGAAAATTTTACTATAAAAATAGTAAAGTTTTGAAAATTTTACTATAAAAATAGTAAAATATTGAAAATTTTACTATAAAAATAGTAAAATTTTAAAAATTTTACTATAAAAATGGTAAAATTTTGAAAATTTTACTATCAAAATAGTAAAATTTTTAAAATTTTACAATAAAAATAGTCAAATTTGGAAAATTTTACCTTAAAAATGTAAAATTTTTTAAATTGTACTATAAAAATAGTATAATTTTGAAAATTTGACTATAAAAATAGTAATATTTTGAAAATTTTACTGTAAAAATTTTAAATTTTGAAAATTTTACTTTAAAAATAGTAAAAATAGTCTAATTTTGAATATTTTACTATAAAAATAGTAAAATTTTGAAAATTTTACTATAAAAATAGTAAAAACTAGTAAAATTTTGAATATTTTACTATAAATTTTGAAAAATAGTAAAATTTTTAAAATTTTACTATAAAGATAGTAAAATTTTGAAAATTTTACTATAAAAATAGTAAAACTTTGAAAATTTTACTATAAAAATAGTAAAATTTTGAAAATTTTACTATAAAAATAGTAAAGTTTTGAAAATTTTACTATAAAAATAGTAAAATTTTGAAAATTTTACTATTTTTATAGCAAAATTTTCAAAATTTTACTATTTTTATAGTAAAATTTTCAAAGTTTTACTATAAAAATAGTAAAAAATAGTCTAATTTTGAATATTTTACTATAAAAATAGTAAAATTTTGAAAATTTTACTATAAAAATAGTATAATTTTGTAAAATTTTTCTATAAAAATAGTAAAATTTTCGAAATTTTACTAAAAAAAATAGCAAAATTTTCAAAATTTTTCTATAAAAATAGTAAAATGTTACTATTTTTATAGTAAAATTTTCAAAATATGTAAAATTCTTCTATAGAAAATGTTGAGAAATTTTTCAAAATTTTTCTATAAAAAATTTTGAGAAGTTTTGCAAAATCTTTCTATAAAAAGTTTTGGGAAATTTTGCAAAATTTTTCTCTATGCTATTTTGAAAACGAACTATCATTGTTGAGGTTTAAAGATGTATTTGTACTTTAGTCATGTAACATATTTTAAGGGGGAGCCACCAGTCAACTGAGCACAATAAGAGGAAATTCAGTTGTCTGGTCTCTGATCTGAAATACAATAGAAGGGATATGGAAGAAAAAAATAGATATAAAAGAATACAACATTATTTTATATTGATTTGATTTCAACAATTATATATTTTCACTATTTTTATAGGGAAATTTTTAAAAATTTCTCTATTTTTGTAGGGAAATTTTCAAAATTTCTCTATTTTTAAAAGGAACATTTTCAAGAGTTCTCTATTTTTATAATGAAGTTTCCAACATTTTTTTTTTAAATATAAAACTTGCTTGATTTTGTATTAAAATTTCCCTTATAATTCTGAATATGTCACTACTTTTAGTGGCTAATTTTTAATTGTTTTTGCTCTTATATTTCGTCTTCATCAATACCTTTAAAAAAAAAAAAAAAATAAATAAAAACAAAACTGTCATATTTTATAAATAAACCCACTTTTATTTGATTTTGTCTAATTGCCACTGACACGCACCCGAGTCTGTCAGTCTGTCTGTCCCTCTGTCTGTTTACAACTCGAGATATAGAAATTTAATATTTCGAAATATATTTTGAGGGGTAAATATGATATATAAACCTGAATCAATTTTTCTGTATTTTTGTATTGTCCTTAACTAATGTTTTGTTAGCTCTGTGAACTTTTAAATATCTTTCGACTCCAACCGAAATCTGGAATCAGATTTTACTTCAGCACTTTTCGAATACAAATCGTTTTAACTAGAAATTTTCGAAAAATAAACTTTATGAAAGTAAATATTCCTGTTCTAACTCTAATTTTCTCCTAAATATAAAACAAGAACATAAAAAATGCAAAAGCATCCAAATGCTTAATTGTTGCTTAAATGACAGACAGGTAAAACGGTTGCTTTTTGCTTATAAATTTAATTTCTACAAAAAATTCCTTGATGAGTTGAGCGCTGAGTGTCTAAGAGGAATTTTAAAATAAACTTCATTAAAATGAAATGAATCAAAAGTAAAAAAACACAAGAAAACTATTTCGTAATAAACAAATTATAAAATTTTTAGTTTTTCTTTTTTGGAACAGAAAAAGTCATTAGGGATTAATTGTATTAAGAAGAAATAAATGAACCTTAATACTAAATTTATTTTATGCAAAACTATTAAAATTCTTATGCAAACAGTAAAAAATTTGACAAATCTTAAAATCTATATAAAAATTTGAAACATTTTAGAAATTATTTTTCTATACTAAAATTTTGCAAAATTTTTTAATATTTTCTATATAAAAATTTTGTAAAATTTGTATACAAAATTTAAAGATTTATAGAAATTTTCTATGGAAACATTTTTGAAGATTTATGGAAATTTTCTTTACAAAATTTTTTGAAGATTTTTGGAAATTTTTTATAGAAATATTTTTGAAAATTTGTCAAAATTTTCTATAGAAAAATTTTGCAAAATTTCTCAAAATTTTCTATAGCAAAATTTCTTAAAATTTTTGAAAGAAAAATTTCTTAAAATTTTTGAAAGAAAAATTTTGCAAAATTTCTCAAAATTTTCTATGCAAAAATTTTGTAAAATTTCTTAAAATTTTCTACAGAAAAATTTTGCATAATTTCTCAAAATTTCCTATATAAAATTTTTGAAGATTTATAAAAATTTTCTATAGAAAAAAATTTTATTATTTTTATAGTAAAATTTTCAAAATTTTACCATTTTTGTAGTAAAATTTTCAAAATTTTACCATTTTTATAGTAAAATTTTCAAAATTTTACTATTTTTATAGTAAAATTTTCAAAATTTTACTATTTTTATATTAAAATTTTGAAAATTTTACTATTTTTACAGTAAAATTTTCAAAATTTTACTATTTTTTTAATAAAATTTTCAAAATTTTACTATTTTTATAGTGAAATTTTCAAAATTTTACTATTTTTATAGTAAAATTTTCAAAATTTTACTATTTTTATAGTAAATTTTTCAAAATTTTATTATTTTTTTTAGTTAAATTTTCTAAATTTTACTATTTTTAAAATAAAATTTTAAAAATTTTATTTTTTTGATATAAAAAGAAAAAAATTTGGGATATTTTAAAAATTTTCTATGCATAAATTTTTAAAGATTTATGGAAATCTTCTATACAAAAATTTTTTAAGATTTATGGAAATTTTTTATACAAAAATTTTTGAAGATTTATGGAAATTTTTTATACAAAACTTTTTTAAGATTTATGGAAATTTTTTAAGATTTATGGAAATTTTTTATACAAAAATTTTTGAAGATTTATGGAAATTTTCTATACAAAAATTTTTGAAGATTTATGGAAATTTTCAAAATTTCTCTATTTTTATAGTGAAATTTTCAGAATTTATTTATTTTAAGGGGAAATTTTCAAAACTTCTTTATTTTTGTATTAAAAATTTCAAAAAATCTCTATTTTTATAATAAAATTTTTAAAATTTCTCTATTTTCATAGGGAATTTGTCATAATTTTTAAAATTTTACTATTTTTATAGTAAAATTTTCAAAATTTTACTATTTTCATAGTAAAATTTTCAAAATTTTACTATTTTCATAGTAAAATTTTCAAAATTTTACTATTTTCATAGTAAAATTTTCAAAATTTTACTATTTCTATAGTAAAGTTTTCAAAATTTTATTATTTTTTTTTAGTTAAATTTTCTAAATTTTACTATTTTTAAAATAAAATTTTAAAAATTTTATTTCTTTGATACAAAAAGAAAAAAATTTGGGATATTTTACAAATTTTCTATGCATAAATTTTTAAAGATTTGTGGAAATTTTCTATGCAAAAATTTTTTAAGATTTATGGAAATCTTCTATACAAAATTTTTTGAAGATTTATGGAAATTTTTTATACAAAAATTTTTTAAGATTTATGGAAATTTTTTATACAAAAATTTTTGAAGATTTATGGAAATTTTTTAAGATTTATGGAAATTTTTTATACAAAAATTTTTTAAGATTTATGGAAATTTTTTATATAAAAATTTTTGAAGATTTATGGAAATTTTCTATACAAAAATTTTTGAAGATTTATGGAAATTTTCAAAATTTCTCTATTTTTATAGTGTAATTTTCAGAATTTATTTATTTTAAGGGGAAATTTTCAAAACTTCTTTATTTTTGTATTAAAAATTTCAAAAAAATCTCTATTTTTATAATAAAATTTCTCTATTTTCATAGGGAATTTGTCATAATTTCACTATTTTTATAGGAACATTTTCAAAATTTCTCTATTTTTGTAGGGAAATTTTCAAAATTTCTCTATTTTTGTAGGGAAGTTTTCAAAATTTTTCTATTTTTATAAGAAAATTTTAAAATTTTCTCTATTTTTAATATGAAACTTGCTTGTTTTTATATGAAAATTTTGAAAATTTCCCTTATAATTTTGAAAATGTCACTATTTTTAGTGGCTAATTATTAAATATTTTAATTGTTCTGCTCTTATATTTCGTCTTCATCAATACCTTTTGAAAAAAAAAAAAACTGTCATATTTTATAAATAAACCCACTTTCATTTGATTTTGTCTAATTGCCACTGACACGCAGCCGAGTCTGTCAGTCTGTCTGTCCCTCTGTCTGTTTACATATAGCCATTAAATAATTTGTATCCTTAGCAAGGATGAATAAATGAACGAATAAAAAAGCCTCACCATAAAAACCATGACTTTAATTTGCCACACTCATTATGGCATAAATTAATTATAAGTATAAAAAACATAAAAAAGATATAATAAATTTATAAGCAGCCAAGAAGTTATTGATTTCATTTTTATAGACCTTATAAATATAATTAGAAAATAAGATCATATTCCCAAGACTTTGTTTTAGTTTCTGCGGAAAGGAAAGGAGGAGTTTAGCTTTAATAAAATTAATTAGCTCTATTTTGAAAAGGGGCCACATTTTAATAGACTTAGAAATTATATTATTATTGAAAGATAATAAAACAAAAAAGGCAAATTGTTAAGTTATTTGATGAAAAAGGAAACCATTATTTATTAAATTAAAAGACTAGGGCTTTCAGGCTGTAATAGGGGGTGAGGGTATTGTAAAAATGTCATTTTAGAAGATGTAGTTTTAGTTAATTTTATATATCAATTTTGTCGAAAAATACATTTTTATACTTAGAATGCAATTTCCCTTAAGACGTGCCAATACAACTTTTTGTGTGATCGACGGTTATGGAGTTATTTACATTGTAATGCAAAAAATATTTTTTTTTTTGTGCAAACTTTATTTTTTTTTAATTTCAATAAAATCGAAATCTAAACATTATATCTAATTACTGACACAAGAGACTAGTTTCTTATGTTTTCTGCCTCAGTACAAAAACACCTGAAGTTTTAATTTTTATTGGTTTTTTTCATATGAGATTTTTGAAGATGCTGTCCTAGTCAGTTTGACATATCTTGAAAAAATAATAACCAATTTTACCGAAAAGTATATTAATAAATTAAAAACAAAATTGGAGTTATTCAAATTGTAATGTAAAAAAAATATGTTTTTTTTGTGAAAAAATGGAAAAATTTTTTAAAATTTTTAAAAAATTCATGAAAATTCATTCGCTATTAATAATTTTATTAGGAATCAAGTAAATACACAATTTTAGCAAAATTTGTCATGCGAAGACTAATATTTATTATAAAAAAATATTATTTAATACCCAATTTTTACGATTCTTTCATGGGACTTGCCTTGAAATATTTTTTTATAAAATCTGCTCAGAATAAAGAAAATAGTTCAAAATTCTAAAGTACCTCCCAAACAATTTTCTTCCCGGAATATAGTTTTACTTTCCTCGATGTCACAAATTTGCTGTAATCTTTATGAAATTCGTCAGCGATATTAATTTTATCAGTCAAAACCATTCCTATTGAAATTTGTCAAAATCGGTTCATTATTTCGAGTGGTCAAAAACTTCAATGTATTTTGATGAACTTTAGAAAAAAAAAATGCTTTTATAAAGAAAAATCACTGTAAGAATATTTGTTGAAATCGTTCCATATTCAACCAAAGCTCCTCAGCAAGACCTTTCAACAAAAGTCACAAGTCGAAATATAGGCCTTATTTCCCAAAAATGATTAAACAATTTTGGTTATTAATATAATCAGAAGACAAATATAGTAGTAATCAAATGTTGGGCAAAAAATTTAATTTTGTAAGCTAGTGTTTATAATAAATTAAAAAAAAAAATTGAAAGATAATTTTATTCACTTTAACATTCTGTAGCCTTCAAACAAATTCCAAAGGTATGTATGAGCCTTTTCAAACATTGCAAATTTTCTAAAAAAAAAATTAATCAATCAATTTAACGAAAATCATTGTGAACTAGCGTTTTTAAAAAGTATGGAAATTTTTCAAATATTGCAAATTTTCTAAAAAAAAATTAATCATTGAATTTAAAGAAAATTATTGTGAACTAGTGTTTTTAAAAAGTATGGAAATTTTTCAAACTATGGAAATTTTCTAAAAGAAATGTAATCAATTAATTTAAAGAAAATTATAGTGTTTTTAAAAAGTATGGACATTTTTCAAACATTGCAAATTTTCTAAAAAAATTTAATCAATGAATTTAAAGAATATTATTGTGAACTAGTGTTTTTGAAAAGTATGGAAATTTTTTATAAAAAACAAAAATTAAATTTTTACTTTGAAGAGCAACTAACACCGAATATATTAAATATTATGATCAGAAGACATAGTAGTAATCAAATGTTGGGCAAACAATTTAATTTTGTAAGCTAGTGTTTATAATAAATTAAAAAAAAAAAAACAAAAAACAAAAATTGTACAACACAATTTTTTTTTTAGTTTAAAGCGCTAATAACTCCGAATCTGTTAAACATATAAAACCATTATGTTAAAATAATTGAAAGATAATTTTATTCAGAATGTAAACTGTAGCTTTTAAACAAATTCCAAAGATATATATGAAAAAATCCAATCAATCAATTTAAAGAAAATCATTGTGAACTAGTGTTTTTAAAAAGTATGGAAATTTTTCAAGCATTGCAAATTTTTGTGAACTAGTGTTTTTAAAAAGTATGGAAATTTTTTATAAAAAAAAATTAAATTTTTACTTTGAAGAGCAACTATCACCGAATATATTAAATATTGTGATAATTGTATTTGCTTTTCTAATCTGAGGCCAAATCGCCGCATTCGATATCGTTGGAAATGTAAGATATTTCAAAAAACATTGAATAGCATACTTTTAGGATAATCTAGGTAATATATAACAGTACCTGGGGGACCGAGCCTTACTCGGAGCTTTATGATAAGCATTTCGAGGCAAATTTTAAAGTTTTTTAAAATAAATTTAGAGAAAAGACGGTGCACAAATATCCAATTAATTTTGAATCATTTTATTAATTTTGTCCTATCAACACATGATCAAATGCTTAGTTTAATATGAATAATTTTGGAAATTTTCTAAAGATCATAGCCTGATAAAATGCACAGTTTACGATTTAATTCATTATGAGTAATTTTCAGTGGCGCCACCTATCGGAAATGGTTCATACCAAGTAAGAAACCTTCGTCGGCTCATGCGTAACAACTTTGCTAAAGATCTTAGCATGATCAAATGCAGAGTTTACGATTTAATTCAATTTGAGTAATTTTCAGTGGCGTCACCTATCGCAAATTGTTCATACCAACTAAGAAACCTTCGTCGGCTTATGTGTAACAACTTTGCTAAAGATCATAGCATGATCTTTACGATTTAATTCAATTTGGGTAATTTTCAGTGGCTCCACCTGTTGGATAGTGATACCAACTTAAAAACCTTCGACGTCTCTTGCGCAACAACATTAGCATGAGCATATCATGGTTAAATGTAGAGTTTACTATTCTATAAAGGACATACAGACAGAAAAACATTAATTTGTTAAAAAGTTATAACTTTACCAATTTTTCCCCTTTTATCCCCTAATTTCTAAAAAGCTATATATGCATATTTGTTACCAAACACCTGTCCGCTTATTTTAACAGCTATTAGGATAATTTAATTTTGTTTCTATGATTATTACTTTAGTAGATATAGCATTTTGATTTTTTCTCCTTTTTACCCGTTATTACCCTCTTAAAGGCAAAGGTTCCACAAGTCCCTTCTTACTCGACCTATACAACAAAAAAGGTACCCACTGTCCAAATTTTATCAAAATCGTTCGAGATAGCCATTCTATACATACATTTATTGCTCGTTAAAGAATATATGTATACAATTATTGCTCGTTTAAGAATATAATAATACAAATAAGATTCACTATATTGTAATTTTTTTTTCTAAATTATTTTGAAAATCCTTAAGGTATGTTACACAACATTTGCTTAAAAGACTAAATATTCAATAGATATCAAATGCGGAGATTTGGCCCCTTTATTTTTCAATTAAATCGAACGACTTGTTTTAAAGATATCACAAAAACCACGGAACGGCCTTTTTAAAAATGACAAATTTTCTAAAAAGAATTTTTATAAATCAAAGAATTTAAAGAAAATTAAATTTCGAACGTATATAACTAAAGAAAATATATTGAAGAAAAAATGAAAGAATTTGATATTTTTATATTTTTTTCTCAACTTCCTTTGCTTCTTCCCGTTTTGCATTGTCCTTATTGCAAATGACACCTAGACTCTAAATGTTTATCCTTCAGAAAAATTATATACAATTTAGTTTTGTTTTTCGACAAAATTTTCTTTAAAAAGTTATCTTTAAGATCTGAAAAAAAAGTTCTAAACTAAACCTAAAATAACAAACAACCAAAATCATCTTAACCACTCTAGACACTTAGCAATTCTTTGTTTTTATGTCCTTCTAACATTTTTACATTTTTTTTTTTGAAATTTTTCATTGTACCTGTCCCATTAAATCTTATATTTTCCCCAGTGACCAAAGAATTTGAACGAAAGGAAAAAAGCAAGAAATCCTGACAATTTTTCCTTTACTAAACTATTCAGTTTTTTTTTTGTTTTTGCTCAGTTGCCAAACAACACAATCATACTGTCACCTTGAATGGCTATCAAAGTTTTACAATATATTTTTTTGTTTTTCGTTTTATTTTAGTACTGAAAAGGACATTTTTTTCAGCTTCTTTAAAATGTCTAGAATATTTTGTTGGTAAAAGTGAGCTGGAGTTGTTGTTGTTTCTTTTGGTTGTATTATGACTGTATTAGTGTTTAAAGTTTTTATAGCTTAATATTTTCTGGTATAAGGACTTAAAAGTTATGGCAACAAACGACTTTAAAATCTTTAAAATTAGTTTCAGATGAAACCTAAATAGAGTCTCTACTTTTTTGTGTAATTTATATAAAGAAATTTTCAATACCTACAATATCAGAATCGGCCCCAAATCGCCGCATTCGATAACGATTGAAAACTCGAAAGCCAAATCGCCACCTTCGATATAGATCGAAAACTCAGTAAAGTAAATATTGTGTAGCATACCTTAGTGATTTTCAAAATAATTTATGTTGCAAAAAGTTATATAAAATTTGATATCTAAACATATCCGGTTTGTTTGTCAAAACATTAAGTTTAAATAAAATTATTTTACTATCAGGAAACTTTTCAAAAATAAGTTACAATGTAGTAAGACTTATATGTTATTTATTATTTAGATTATCCTAAAAGTATGCTACACAAAGGTTTCTAAGATATCTTACATTTCGTTCAATATCGAATGCGTTGATTTGGCCCCGTACTAATAAAGGAAATCAACCCGGAGTATTAAATACTCGTAATACATATGCTTTAAACAAATAAATTTGTTGACCTGCTTTAGTTACAATTCTATACTTTTATAATACTTTCATCAATAATCCTTGCTTGTATGAAACGACAACAGTTTCAAATCAGGCCACAACTTACTTTACTTACATTACTTTTATATAAGTGAATATGTATAAGTAAGCCTTATCATAAATACTAAGACAAATGCTAACATTACAGCCCATAGCACACATAGATGACAACTTTCCATTTTTTGCCTGACCAATACAACAGAGACAAACAGAAATTTTTAAAAACCAACAGGAAAAATTTAATAGTTTTCAATTTAATAAACACCTTTAGACACTTCTAAGCTGCGAACTTAATGTAGTACAAACTGCTCAAAAAAACAAACACTGTCCCAAAAACTACTAAATTTGGCCAAATACTCCAACTAAGAGCCAAAAGTATGAAGCTAAAGAGCTTGGAAATATAATCAATTTAATATTCTGTGAATTTTTTGGTTTTAAATTTACAGAATGTTAGGGCTTTTACATTTAATCTGAGTATGTAAGATAACATTATTTAAGCAAATGTTTAACATTGGTTTACTTCTGTTAGTATTTAACATATTAAGAATTTAACATCATCATCTTGTTATTGTAAAATATCTCTTAAAATTCTTAACTGTTATACTGATGAGCTGTAATACTTTTTAAAGGCGTAAGAGAAACTCATACAATTACATTCAAAGTAACAGAATGAATAATGGACTATCATCGTTAATAAATGATTTGACCATGAATAGTCTTAGTTTTAGACTTCAGTTTTCTGTCATCATAAAATTGTTAGAATTTTATTACAAATAATTAAGTTATACTTTTATTTTCCTTATTATTTTACTTGGACTTTAAAAAGATTATAACAAATTAGTCTAGGAGGGTAAGTCTGTCTGTCTGTCTGTCTGTCTGTGTCTGTCTGTGTCTGTCTGTGTCTGTCTGTGTCTGTCTGTGTCTGTCTGTGTCTGTCTGTGTCTGTCTGTGTCTGTCTGTGTCTGTCTGTGTCTGTCTGTGTCTGTCTGTGTCTGTCTGTGTCTGTCTGTGTCTGTCTGTCTGTCTGTCTGTGTCTGTCTGTGTCTGTCTGTGTCTGTCTGTCTGTGTCTGTCTGTGTCTGTCTGTCTGTCTGTCTGTCTGTCTGTCTGTCTGTGTCTGTCTGTGTGTCTGTCTGTGTCTGTCTGTGTCTGTCTGTGTGTGTCTGTCTGTCTGTCTGTCTGTCTGTCTGTCTGTCTGTCTGTCTGTCTGTCTGTCTGTCTGTGTCTGTGTCTGTGTCTGTGTCTGTGTCTGTCTGTCTGTCTGTCTGTCTGTCTGTCTGTCTGTCTGTCTGTGTCTGTCTGTCTGTCTGTCTGTCTGTCTGTCTGTCTGTCTGTCTGTCTGTCTGTCTATCCATCTATCTATCTATCTGTCTGTCTGTCTGTCTGTCTGTCTGTCTGTCTGTCTGTCTGTCTGTCTGTCTGTCTGTCTGTCTGTCTGTCTGTCTATCTGTCTGTCTGTCTGTCTGTCTGTCTGTCTGTCTGTCTGTCTGTCTGTCTGTCTGTCTATCTATCTGTCTGTCTGTCTGTCTGTCTGTCTGTCTGTCTGTCTGTCTGTCTGTCTGTCTGTCTGTCTATCTGTCTGTCTGTCTGTCTGTCTGTCTGTCTGTCTGTCTGTCTGTCTGTCTGTCTGTCTGTCTGTCTGTCTGTCTGTCTGTCTGTCTGTCTGTCTGTCTATCTGTCTGCCTGTCTGTCTATCTGTCTGTCTGTCTGTCTGCCCTAGGAATGAGCTCTGCTGTTGAACACAATTTGTCAATATAGAAGTGGATCTTCATTGAACTTTGCCAGCGCATTTTCTCCTAAGGTAAGTCATTTTGGAATGTCAAGTGTTTACAATTAGAAGTGCTAAGTCGTCTTCAACAGGTTAAAACAAATTTAAACTTAAGCTATCCTTAAGACGATCTATAAAATATATAATGCTAACATACGCAAATGTGGTTCTAAAATTTTGTTAAAAATATAACAAAAATTCCCAATAAAATTCAGAATAATTTTTGGGTGAGTTCTATATAGATATCTTCTTTCGTTTAAAAGTTAAAAATACTTAAAGCTGAAATATAAAAAAAATATCGCATTTTTTAAGGCTTTTCTTAAAAGACGACTATATTTTTTAAATATAAGAAAATATTTTCTTAAGAAACATATAAAAATTGTTAGAGTTCTTAAAAGGAAACATAATGAGAATGCATATAAAATAAACTTCTGGTCAAATGGGCGTTTGGTCCTCGCACATGATTTCTCAAAAACAGGCCAATTTGTGAACAAAAATATTAAATTGAAATAAAATTTTCTCAAAAGTCAAAGCACCGCTTTGAAAAAAGTTATAACACTTATATTTCCTGACATATCTGTTATTGCTTTTGAAAGGTCTTTTCTGCCACACGTTGCAAATAATGTCAGTGTTGCCATTTTTGTAAAACAAACTAATTTTTTAAAACACGTTTTCTCCGTGTTGAGAATTTTGAATTATTTGAGATTTCAAAATGAAATTCTGTAGTTATATAGATCAATAAGTTCTAAAAGCAATAGACTAATAAAATTCTAGTTCTAGATTTTATTTGTCTATTGCTTTTAGACCTTATTGATCTATATAAGAACAGAATTTCATTCTGAAATCTTAGTCTATGTTATACCTATAGAATATCAGAGATTGAAATTATTTTCTTTGAAAATGTAGCAAAATACTATTTGTTTTACGATAGAAAGTGTAAAACAGTTAAAGCATTTAAACAAAATTTTTACTTGGTGTTAATCGCCTGATCTTTCCCGATCCAATGATACTAAACGCGCATACAAAGCTTTAATACTTTATGATTAAAAACTCCTACAACTTTATCGCCATAGCATTGTTACGCTATATATTGGAGTATAACAGACGAATGCGTGCATATAAAGTTAATAGACGGATTTTGACGAAATATTGAATATCAGTAGAAGAAGAGTTAGGCTTTTAGAGCAATATTTAAGGATGTACCTACAGTTTTGTTGAGAATGGTAAGTTTTGTATGATTCCGTATCAATTTATATCCTTAAATTGCTAAAATTTTATCATAACAATTTCAGTTCAAAAAATTAGGTTAATGAAATTGATTCAACCAAAAACTTTGTGAATTTTCAAGAGCCAATAAAACCTCTTTAAAATCAGTTAATAATAATCTAAGTCTGGTAATAACTTAATATTTCCAAGTAATGAACATAAACATTACTTGGAAATATTAAGTTATTACCAGACTTAACTGGTAACCCAGGGTAGGCTGTTATAAATTTTACAGTAAATTGATTTTCCAATGGTAACATAAATAAAATATTAACAAAAAAAGTTAATAAAAAAAAACTTTTGTTTAAAGAATCAAGCAAGCAAACGCCTAAAAAGAAAAGTCTATATTCTCTAGCCTACTTTTGGGGTTTCTGATGTTTTTAACTTTATTTTGACTTAATACCCTTATTTCCTGTCTCAAAAAGGATAGGCATGTGTGGTTACATATTCAACCATATTTTCATCTGTTTATATTTATTATGTCATCATAAAAGTAATTTCCTTTTGTCTTTTTATGTTTGTGGCTTCAAGATTTTCTTAAAATTTTCCTAATGTTTTCATGGTTTGCAACATATCTTGGTGGATGATTGTTAAGAACTTTTTTCGTATTTTATTATTAAATTAAAATTACGGAAATCTGGTAGAAAGATTATATTTAATTTTTAAGAATATTATTACTTTATATGTTTTTATTTCTTTTAATTTAATAATAAAAGATTTAATGAAAAAAATTTATAACTAGGAAATTGTTATGGGCTTATTAAATTGTTTATGAAAAAAAGGAACATTTTGAAGAAAGAAATTATTACATTAAAGAAAAAGGAAATCGTGCGTAGTTTCTTGTAAGATTTGTTTTGTCTTAAAATAATTCCTTTTCTCTAAAAAAAACTCATTATTTCTGAGTTTTTTTTCTTTTATATTTTTTTTTAACAATAGAATTTGTCTCATTTCTTGTAATTCTTAGTCTTTATTCATTTTTCAAATGTTTTCTTTATTCAAAAAAATAGTATAACTTTAAACTAATTTTATTTAACCACCAATAAATATACCATTTATAGCAAATTGTTTTCAAAAAACCCATCAATCTTTTAAATTATAATACAATATAACAACTTATGGCTAAATACCTAAAACAATATAAAATTTCTAGTTACTACAAAAATTTAGTTTCATTAAACAAAACATTCTCTAAATAATTTTTACCATGAACCAGACAAAATTGCACTCCAGCTAAAAATAATTTTTGATATCATACAAATATAGTTAAATGAACAAAATAGCAAATGTGCTTCGGGATATGTAGCTAAAGTACACCTTTCTAATCCTCTATCATTCAGACATACACCTAAACTTGGCTTCATACATTTACACCCATCTAGTGTTTTTACATCGGGTAAATTAAGGTCCTAAAACAATATGACAACAACCATCATAGAGCCGTTAGCGTTACAAATTTCAATTGGTATTTGCAATTGGTTTTGTTATGTTGGTTAAACAAGTTATGTTTACACATACAGACACTAAAGCAACAGCTAAAGTTAGACAAATAAATAGACTTAATGGATTGACAGAATACTCCTACTCTACTCCTACTCTACTCCTACTCTACTCCTACTCTACTCCTACTCTACTCCTACTCTACTCCTACTCTACTCCTACTCTACTCCTACTCTACTCCTACTCCTACACTCCTACTCTACTCCTACTCTACTCCTACTCTACTCCTACTCTACTCCTACTCTACTCCTACTCTACTCCTACTCTACTCCTACTCTACTCCTACTCTACTCCTACTCTACTCCTACTCTACTCCTACTCTACTCCTACTCTACTCCTACTCTACTCCTACTCTACTCCTACTCTACTCCTACTCTACTCCTACTCTACTCCTACTCTACTCCTACTCTACTCCTACTCTACTCCTACTCTACTCCTACTCTACTCCTACTCTACTCCTACTCTACTCCTACTCTACTCCTACTCTACTCCTACTCTACTCCTACTCTACTCCTACTCTACTCCTACTCTACTCCTACTCTACTCCTACTCTACTCCTACTCTACTCCTACTCTACTCCTACTCTACTCCTACTCTACTCCTACTCTACTCCTACTCTACTCCTACTCTACTCCTACTCTACTCCTACTCTACTCCTACTCTACTCCTACTCTACTCCTACTCTACTCCTACTCTACTCCTACTCTACTCCTACTCTACTCCTACTCTACTCCTACTCTACTCCTACTCTACTCCTACTCTACTCCTACTCTACTCCTACTCTACTCCTTCTCTACTCCTACTCTACTCCTACTCTACTCCTACTCTACTCCTACTCTACTCCTACTCTACTCCTACTCTACTCCTACTCTACTCCTACTCTACTCCTACTCTACTCCTACTCTACTCCTACTCTACTCCTACTCTACTCCTACTCTACTCCTACTCTACTCCTACTCTACTCCTACTCTACTCCTACTCTACTCCTACTCTACTCCTACTCTACTCCTACTCTACTCCTACTCTACTCCTACTCTACTCCTACTCTACTCCTACTCTACTAATACTCTACTCCTACTCTACTCCTACTCTACTCCTACTCTACTCCTACTCTACTCCTACTCTACTCCTACTCTACTCCTACTCTACTCCTACTCTACTCCTACTCTACTCCTACTCTACTCCTACTCTACTCCTACTCTACTCCTACTCTACTCCTACTCTACTCCTACTCTACTCCTACTCTACTCCTACTCTACTCCTACTCTACCCCTACTCTACTCCTACTCTACTCCTACTCTACTCCTACTCTACTCCTACTCTACTCCTACTCTACTCCTACTCTACTCCTACTCTACTCCACTCCTACTCTACTCCTACTCTACACCTACTCTACTCCTACTCTACTCCTACTCTACTCCTACTCTACTCCTACTCTACTCCTAATCTACTCCTACTCTGCTCCTACTCTACTCCTACTCTGCTCCTACCCCACTCCTAAATATAAATAATAAATAAATAAATTTAAATTTAAAATACTCTACTCCTACTCTACTCCTACTTTACTACTACTCTGCTCCTACTCTACTCCTACTCTGCTCCTACTCCACTCCTACCCTACTCCTACTCTACTCCTACTCTACTCCTACTCTACTCCTACTCTACTTCTACTCTACTCCTACTCTACTCCTACTCTACTCCTACTCTACTCCTACTCTACTCCTACTCTACTCCTACTCTACTCCTACTCTACTCCTACTCTACTCCTACTTTACTCCTACTCTACTCCTACTCTACTCCTACTCTACTCCTACTCTACTCCTACTCTACTCCTACTCTACCCCTACTCTACTCCTACTCTACTCCTACTATACTCCTACTCTACTCCTACTCTACTTTTACTCTACTTTTACTCTACTTTTACTCTACTCCTACTCTACTCCTACTCTACTCCTACTTTACTCCTACTCTACTCCTACTCTACTCCTACTCTACTCCTACTCTACTCCTACTTTACTCCTACTCTACTCCTACTCTACTCTACTACTACTCTTCTCCTACTCCACTCCTTTTCTACTCCTACTCTACACCTACTTCAACTCTTTATCATTATGATCTTGTCTTCCGATATCGAACGAAATGTAAGATGTTTCAGAAACATTTGTCTAGCATACTTTTAGGATAATTTTAATATTATAATAATACTACATTGTAACTTTTTTGTCAAAAGTTCCCAGATAGTAAAAGAATTTAATTTAAACTGAATGATAAACAAAGGGATATTTTTGGATGTCAAATTTTATTGAAGTGTTTGCAAAATAACTTATTTTTAAAATCCCTATGGTATGTTACGCAATATTTGCATTAATATTCCTTAACTTTTGAAAGCAACCATTCTGTTCAATGATATATGCTATGCTTTTTACATAGTTCAAGTGAGTCTGAAGTCTACCAGACTTCAGGGGCCAAATTACGGCATTCGATATCGATCGAAATTTAAGAAATTTGTATGTAAAAGATGCACAGTTTACTTTTTTTTTTTAAGTTATTTGCCAAAAGATGAGCAATAGTAAAAGAGTCTTAATTGAACTATGTATATCTTTTTAAAAAACGAATCAAAATGAATAATAAAATTTCAATAAACTTTTTGCATCGAATTAACTTTCAACATCCCTAAAGTATACTTCACAATATTCGCTTAAAAGTCTGAGTTTTCGATCGATATATAATGTGGTAATTTGGCCCCAGGGGTCACTAATTCTAATGTTAACAGTAACAGTAATAGTTCGTCGAGATTTCGTTGGATGTGTTAATGTTAAATATTCTCCTGTATTCTTTTCCCTTAAAAAGCTTTATTATTTTGGTTGTTGTTGTTTTTGCAACAAAACAACACTATGTCAAATTTTGTATTAATTTACAGAAAGCGTGAGTTTTATTTACAGTTAACAAAAGCTTTAAAAGAAAGTTATAGAAACAGGTTTATAAATTAGAAAAGGAAAAGCTCTTAGGAAAAGCTTATATCTATTTATCAAAAGAAAAAGTGTTCCACAAAATCATAATACACATTAGCATTTAAAAAGTAAATAACTCAAATTTGTTATAGTAGGAGCCTTTCCATATGTTGGGTTTATATAGTTTTGAAAACTTTTTAGTAAAGCTTTTACTTTTGAGCTAAAAGTTTAAATCAAATGAAGGCGAATTTAAAAAGTGTCAAAGCTGTTATACCTGTTTAACTTAAAAAAAAATGTTAGTATAATTATAGCACCTAAAGCTTTTTGTTGCAAACTTTTGTAACATATGATAAGTATTGAGTACGTTAACATAATTGGTTGAATTTTGGGTAACTTCATAGGACACAACTTTGAATTAAGTTATTTATGTATAAAATATTTCGTGGATCAAATTTAGCCACCATTTTTCTGATGTCTAAATAAGGATAAATTTGACCAATGACATGGATTATTTTGATTTTGAGGAACACTAGCTGTTGTTGATTATTTGTATTCAATTGCAACTTAAGAAATCACACCAGGAAAATTATTAATTATTAAAATAAACACCTGTCGTTGGTGACAAGAACATCTAATTCGAGAGTATTATGACGCTTAGAATCTCAAAGATTCAAGTCATTTTATTAAGATTTATAGCTCGATTCTGAGTCGGTCTCTAAACCTTAATATTGTTAAAATACTAATATTTGTTGGGAGTTGGAAAGGATAAACCTGTGAAGGTTATAAATACACAATATTTCTATCAAATAAATCAAGCTATTATCCATAAAAGCTAACAAAGTTTCCAAATATTTCAAAAATCAAAAGAACTTACTAAAACTAATACTACGACATCTCTATTAGATGCAGCTGCACTTGATTTGTTTTGTGTATTTAAAGGTGATGCAAACATACAAATAAATGTGTGTTCATATAAAAGTACCCAACAGTTTCAAAATAAACACAGGCTTTTGCGTGTAGTTGAGGAATAATATTAATATAACCCTAAGCAAGTCTTAATCGAGGAAAAGTGTGACTTAAACCCCTTTTGAATACAAGCTTTTATTAAAGCCGGCTGTATTTTCGTGTAGTTTTTGTTTAAAACTGTTGGGAACTGGAAACTTTTTAACTGTATTTGTATTTATTTTAGATTTGATTTTATTACATTGAAATGTTTAAAAGTGACAGCAGTAAATATAAATATTTTAATGTATTTTTTACTAACATTAATAAAATAAAGTTGTATAACAAAAATTTATAGGATAACAAAAGCATGCATAATCGGCCTTTAGCTTAAAACTTGACCTAAGTGATATTTTGCTTGATAATTATAAAATCAAATCTTCTTTTATGTCAATTTTTTTAATTTAACTATAAAAAACTTTTAAGATTTAGTTGTCGAAACTTTTGGAATATTAAACATTTTATTCAAAAGTTTTCTATAGAAAAAACGTTGTATAGAAAATTTTCGATGAAAAAATTTCTATAGAAAATTTTTGATGAATAAATTTCTATAGAAATTTTTCGATGAAAAAATTTCTATAGAAAATTTTCGATGAAAAAATTTCTATAGAAAATTTTCGATGAAAAAATTTCTATAGAAAATTTTTGATGAAAAAATTTCTATAGAATATTTTTGATAAAAAATTTCTATAGAAAATTTTCAATGTAAAAATTTTCTACACAAAATTTTTAATGTAAAAATTTTTCATACAATATTTTTAATGTAAAAATTTTTCATACAAAATTTTTAATGTAAAAATTTTTCATACAAAATTTTTAATGTACAAATTTTTCATACAAAATTTTTAATGTAAAAGCTTCTTAAAAAATTATCGATATAAGAATTTCTTACAAAAAATTTTAAATGCAATAATATCTATAAAAAATTTGAGATGGAAAAAATTTTATAAAAAATTTCAATAGAAAATTTTGAATGAAAAATTCCTTTAAAAAAATTTCGATGAAAAAATTTCTTTAGAAAATTTTTGATGAAAAAAAATTCTATAGAAAATTTTTAATGTAAAAAATTTCATACAAATTTTCGGTAAAAAAAAATTCTATAGAAAAAATTTCAATCGAAAATTTTCAAAATTTCTATAGAAAATTTTCAATTAAAACATTTTTTGCCTATTGATGTTAAAACTTCTATAAAAATTTTGGAAGAAAAAATTTCTATAAAAAATTTTTGAAGAAAAGGTTCCTAACCAAGGTTTCAAAAATTTTCTACAGAAATTTTGTCATCAACAATTTTTTAAAGCAATTCTTTCATCGAAAATTTTTTATAAAAATTTTTTTATCTAAAATTTTCTACATATAATAAATATAAATTTCTTTAGAAAATTTTCTATGAAAAAATTTCTATAGAAAATTTTCTATGAAAAATAATATATAGAAAATTTTCGATGAAAAAACTTCTATAGAAAATTTTTGATGAAACCGTATCTAAAGAATATTTTTCAGGAAAAAAATTTTGTAGATTTTTGATGAAAAAGTTTATATTTTTGAAGAAAATATTTGGATAAACAAATTTGTAAAGAAAATTTTTCTATAGAAAATTTTCGATGGAAAAATATTTATAGAAAATTTTCGAAGAAAAAAAATTTTATAGAAAATTTTCGATAAAAAAAAAATTCTACAAAAAATTTTTCATATTAAAAATTTCTATAGAAAAAATTTTTGATGAAAAA
The DNA here is from genome assembly GCA_933228675.1 of Stomorhina lunata. NCBI lineage: Eukaryota > Metazoa > Arthropoda > Insecta > Diptera > Rhiniidae > Stomorhina > Stomorhina lunata. The sequence goes on from OW121741.1 coordinate 14,804,287, forward strand.
ATTTCTATAGAAATTTTTGGATGTAAAAAATTTCTATAAAAAAATTTTTATAGAAGATTGTTGATGAAAAAATTTCTATAGAAAATTTTCGATAAAATAATTTCGATAAAATAATAAAAATTTCTTTAAAAAAATTTTGATAAAAAAAAAATTTTACAGAAATTTTCAGAAGAAAAAATTTCTAAAAAAAATTTTCGATATAAAAAAATTCTATAGAAAATTTTGGATGAAAAAATTTCTTTAAAAAATTTTTGATTAAAAAATTTCTTTAAAAAAATTTTAGATGAAAATATCATTAATAAATTTTAAATGAAAAAATTTCTTTAGAAAATTTTTTACACAAAAATTTCTATAGAAAATTTTCGATAAAAAAAATGTTCGCTAAGAAAATTTTGATACAAAATTTTTTATGAAAAAAATGAGATTTTTTTTAAAGAAAACAAAATCTTCCAAAATTTTCTAAAGAAGACAAAATTTTGCAAAATTTTCTAAAGAAAACAAAATTTTGCAAAATTTTCAAAAGAAGACAAAATTTTGCAAAATTTTCAAAAGAAGTCAAAATTTTGCAAAATTTTCTAAAGAAGACAAAATTTTGCAAAATTTTCTAAAGAAGACAAAATTTTGCAAAATTTTCTAAAGAAGACAAAATTTTGCAAAATTTTCTAAAGAAAACAAAATTTTGCAAAATTTTCTAAAGAAGACAAAATTTTGCAAAAATTTCTAAAGAAGACAAAATTTTGCAAAATTTTCTAAAGAAGACAAAATTTTGCAAAATTTTCTAAAGAAGACAAAATTTTGCAAAATTTTCTAAAGAAGACAAAATTTTGCAAAATTTTCTAAAGAAGACAAAATTTTGCAAAATTTTCTAAAGAAGACAAAATTTTGCAAAATTTTCTAAAGAAGACAAAATTTTGCAAAATTTTCTAAAGAAAACAAAATTTTGCAAAATTTTCAAAAGAAGACAAAATTTTGCAAAATTTTCAAAAGAAGTCAAAATTTTGCAAAATTTTAAAAATTTTTTATGTAAGACAAAATTTGCCAAGATAAAAAAATTTCAATAGAAAATTTTAGATGAAAAAATTTCTTTAAAAAATTTTGGATGAAAAAATTTCTTTAAAAAATTTTGGATGAAAAATTTCATTAGAAAATTTTTAAGAAAATTTTTTTTTTTTAGAAAATTTTTGATAAAAAATTTTCGCTGAAAAAAATTCTATAGAAAATTTTTGATGAAAAAATGAAAAATTTTTTAACGAAATTTTACTAAATTTTATAAAGAAGACAAAATTTTGCCAAATTTTCTAAGGAAGTCAAAATTTTGCAAAATTTTCTAAAGACAAAATTTTGTAAAATTTTTTTAAGACAAAATTTTGAAAAATATTTTATAGAAGTCAAAATTTTGCGAAAATTTTCTAAAGAAGAAAAAATTTGCCCAGATGAAAATATTTCAATAGAAAATTTTTTAAGAAAAAATTTCCATAGAAAACTTTCGATTAAAAAAGTTCTATGTAAAATTTTCAGTGTAAAAATTTGTATGGAAAGTTTTCGATAAAAAAGTTCTATAGAAAGTTGTTGATGAAAAAATTTCTGTAGAAAAATTTGGATATAAAAATTTCTATAGAAAATTTTCGATGTAAAAATTTGCTTTAGAAGATTTTTGATTATAATTATTTTTTGAAAAGATTTTCAATGTAAATATTTTCTATAGAAAATGTTTGATGTAAGAATTTTCTTAAGAACATTTTTGATATACAAATTTTCTTTAGAAAATTTGGGAAGAAAAAATTGTTATAGAAACATTTTAGTGAAAAAATTTCTATAGAAAATTTTTTGGCTTTTTATCAATAAATTGGTCTGTTACATTAATAAATAAATGTAACAGATTTGGGATCAAATGCAAATACACTTCTTTTTGAATAATATTTACATCCCGACTATTTTGTTTTTTTTTGAAAATTTTCTATGAAAAAAATTTCTATAAAAAATTATCTATGGAGACAATTTCTTTTGATGAAAAAAATTTCAATAGAAAATTTTTGATGAAAAAAAAATAATTTTATAGAAAAATTCTATATGAGAAATTTTCTGTATAAAAATATAGAAATAATTTAGGTTTGATATAAAATATTTATATAGAAAATTTTCGTTATGAAATAGAATTTTTATAAAAATATTTTTTACAGAAATTTTATGTTTAATTTAAAATTTTACATTAGTTTAGACGTTGTTTAATTTTTCTTATATTCTTCATTTTCTGGCCTATTTTTAGTTTTTATGAAAATATTTAAAAAATAACTCCTAAGACTTTTAAAAATTTTTTTAAATTTTTTAAAGAAATTAATATCAATCATACGTACCCCTTACAGAAAATTTGGAAATGTTAATATCTTCCAAATTTTTGACTTAATTTAAGTAAAAATTTTATTAAATTACTGGCAGATAACCAAACTGTTACAGAGACTTTTGATTACAAGCATAATTACTACTTTCCTTTGTTTTGAGCTCTTAAAATGTTCAACTTTCAACCTTATTTTCCCTATATTTAGCTTAATTTTGGTAGTAATAAGTAATAGTTTCCATTTTAATGCTTGTATGTCCGCTTCCCATTTAGTCAAGCAATTATTGAATTAAGAGTTTGCTTAAACTTTTTTTGTTGCTTAAATATATAGTCAGTAGCTAAATCTGGAAAAAAAAACAGAGTGTATGAAAACAAAACAGAAATAAAAAAATAGAAAAAGCAGTAAACAAATGATTTGCCCATAAAAAAACACTTAAATACTTTTAAATCCGCTTTAACAAACTATTATTGTTTAGTGAACATTGGGCGAAAATCTCTGCTTCGCTTTCGAACTCACACAAACAAAGCAACTTCTTAATAGGGCGAATGCGTTTCCTGTTTGACTCTTTCCCCTTTTGTCTTCTTTCGCTTTCTTCCATTTTACTCAACAAAGTAGTCCTTTTGCATTGCTTTTATTATTGGAGAACAAAACTGGCAACAACAATAATATAAATAAAGTTGTAAATTTAAAAATGAGTTTAAATTTTTTGTTTTCTTGTTTTTGTGAAAACTACTTTTTAGTTAGTTTTACTTTTCAGTTTTTATTTCTGCAGTTAGTCTGTATTCCGGCATCATTTGTGGGGTCATTTATTGAACATTTTTGTTGGGTCGAAAAAACCAAAATAAAAAATAAAATAAGTTAAACATTGCAGTTGCTTTTTCGTTAAAATTTTTTATTGAATTAAAACAAAAAATCGTTTTTATTTTCAAGTTGTTCGATTAATTTTAGATTGGCTTAAAATATTACAAATAACTTTATGAGCATGTACAAAAGCGATTTATGGGGATTATTTATTTATTGAAGATTTTTTTAAATAAAATTGTATAAATTTTTTAAAATAATACACAGTAATGGCTTGAAATAAACAAAGAGGATTTTTAGAGATTATTAATGGTGGAATTTGTTATGGATATACTTAAAATAAATTGTCGAGTTAACAGGGCGTATACGTAATATTATTTGTAGCTTCTACATTATTCAGCAACATTTTTTCTTCTTTAGAAAAATTTCTAAAAATTAGTCTTCTTTAGAAAAAATTGCCCAAATTTTGTCTTCTTTAAGAACAATTTGCCACAGTTTTGTTTTCTTTGGAAAAACTTTCAATATTTGTCTTCCTTAAACAATTTTGCAAAATTTTGTCTTCTAGAGAAAATTTTAAAAAATTTTGACTTTTTTAGAAAATTTTGCAAAATTTTGTGTTCTTTAGAATATTTTGCAAAATTTTGTCTTCTATAGAATAATTTAAAAAATTTTGATCTTTATAGAAAATTTTACAAAATTTTGTCTTCTATAGAAAATTTTAAAAAATTTTGACATTTATAAAAAATTTTGTCTTTAGAAGATTTTGCCAAAGTTTTTTCTTCTTTGAAAATTTTGTCTTTTTTTGTCTTCTTTAGAAAATTTTGCTAAATTTTTTCTTCTCTAAAAAATTTTTTCTTTTTTAAAAAAATTTTGTCTTCTTTAAAAAATTTTGCAAAATTTTATCTTCATTAGAAAATTTTGTAAAATTTTGCCAATATTGACTTTGAAGAAAATTTTGCAAAATTTTGACTTCTAAAGAAAATTTTGCAAAATTTTAACTCTGAAGAAAATTTTGCAAAATCTTGTCTTCTTTAGAAAATTTTGCTAAATTTTCTCTTCTATAGAAAATTTGGTAAAATTTTGTCATGTTTGGAAAATTTTGCAAAATTTTGACACTAAACAAAATTTTGTCTTCTTTAGAACATGTTGCTCAAATTTTGTATGCCTAAGAAAATTTTGCAAAATTCTGCCTGTAAAAAATTTTGTTTCCTTTAAAAAATTCTGCAAAACTTTTTCTTCTTTAGTAAATCTGTCTTATTTGGAAAACCTTTTAACATTTTTCTCCTTTTAAAAATTTTGCTTTTTAAGAAAATTTTGAAAAATTGTGTCTTCTATAGAAAATTTTTAAAATTTTGTCTTCTGTAGAAAATTTTGCAAAATTTTTTCTTCTGTAGAAAATTTTGCAAAATTTTGTCTTCTTTAGAAAATTTTGTAAAAAATTTTTCTTTAGAAAATTTTGCAATTTTTTTTTTTCTATAGAATATTTTGCAAAATTTTGTCATTTTTATAAAATTTTGTCGCTTCTAGAAAAATTTGCAAAATTTTGTCTTCTTTAGAAAATTTTGCAAAAGTTTGTCATTTTTAGAAATTTTTGCAAAATTTTGTCTACTAAAATTTTGCAAAACTTTGTCTTCTATAGAAAATTTAGCAAAATTTTTTCATCTATAGAAAATTTTGCAAAATTTTTTCATCTATAGAAAATTTTGCAAAATTTTTTCATCTATAGAAAATTTTGCAAAATTTTTTCATCTGTAGAAAATTTTGCAAAATTTTGACTTTTTTAGAGAATTTTGCAAAATTTTGTCTTCTTTAGAAAATTTTGACTTCTTTAGAAAATTTTGCAAAATTTTGTCTTCTATAGAAAATTTTGCAAAATTTTGTCTTCTATAGAAAATTTTGCAAAATTTTGTCTTTTATAGAAAATTTTGCAAAATTTTGTCTTCTATAGAAAATTTTGCAAAATTTTGTCTTCTATAGAAAATTTTGCAAAATTTTGTCTTCTATAGAAAATTTTGCAAAATTTTGTCTTTTATAGAAAATTTTGCAAAAATTTTGTCTTCTATAGAAAATTTTGCAAAATTTTGTCTTCTTTAGAAAATTTTGTAAAATTTTGTCTTCTTTAGATAATTTTGCAAAATTTTTTCTTTTTTAGAAAATTTTGCAAAAATTTTGTCTTCCTTAGAAAATTTTGTAAAATTTTGTCTTTTTTAGAAAATTTTGCAAAATTTTGTCTTGTTTACAAAATTTTTTCTTCTTTAGAAAATTTTGCAAAATTTTTTCTTCTTTAAAAAATTTTGTAAAATTTTCTCTTCTTTAGAAAAGTTTGCAAAATTTTTTCTTCTTTACAAAATTTTGCAAAATTTTTTCCTCTTTACAAAATTTGGCAAAAATTTTTCTTCTTTAGAAAATTTGCAAAAGTTTTTCTTCTTTTTTCAATAGACATTCCAATTAATTGTACTCATATTTATACGTTTATTTTCTTTTGTTTCCATAAGCATCCTAGTTAGCAATCAAATTAGTCAAGAGCTAATTAAGTGAATTAGCTTCTATGATAATGAGCAGAAGTACCCAGCAGTTTTAAGTGGAAAGTCGACTTCAAATCTATGGGAACTCCTTTCTGACGTCCGTCCTGTCTACACGCGTTTTTACATGTTGCTTGTCCGTCCATGTGTATTTTGTCCGCGTCCAGTGTTTAAAACAAAATTAATATATAATTAATAAATTAAACGCGTGCAATAAAATAAATAAATAAAAAAAAAAAAACATATTAACATTAAAACCAAAATAACAAAAAATTGAAATAATTAAAAATCAAACAATAAACTCAAACAGTGGAAATAACACAAAATTAATAACATCCAACAATAAACAAACTCTCCAAACCAGTTTTTCTCTTATTTTATTTTTAATACAACAAACACAATAACTCTATTACAACAACAAACAAATCTACAGAACATCACTCATCATTACAAACATTAATATCATTACATCAACAACCTAACTTCAACAAAAATATATCAGTGTTGGCACCTAGCCATAACAATGACCAGATCAGGGCTTTTATGGCCCTTTTAGCAATTGTCATTGTGTTTTCTTTCCTTTTCCTTTTTATAGTAAAAGTATCACTGATTTAATTGTTGTCAAACTATTTAATGGTGAAGGCATAACACTGACCATTAATTAGTATCGCAGACAACAATTAACATCTTTGAGACTTTTACTATAAATAGACAATTGATTAGTTTTTTTCAATATATTGCAATGGCAGATCGTTTTAGCATAAACTTCTGCAACATACGTGGGCTAAGAGCGAATTTCTTCTCTGTTTATGCACACATTTGTCTCCATCGGCCGGATGTTTTCGCCTTATCTGAAACCCAGGTATCTGAAAATGCTGATCCACAGGATTTTCACATACCTGGGTATCAATTCCTATCCCTTTTTAACCTTCATAGGGGCATTGCAATGTACATTCGCGATGAAGTTGCGTACCAGTGCCAGCAATCATTAGGCACGCATGATAACGAATTTAGCTGTCTCTGGGTTAAATTCAGAATCAGGGCGCATCTTTTGTACTTCGGGTTTCTTTATAGAAGTCCAAACGCGGAAAGGGGCACAACTTTATCTGGCTTCGATGCCCTTTCCGATTCAATTTCGAAGATCCTCGAGAGTTGTCCGAGCAGTGAAATCGTTATTGCTGGTGATTTCAATGTTCACAACTCGTCCTGGCTTCGCCATTCGAGCCACACAACTCCTGAAGGCCAATATGTTGAGTTATTTGCAGCGCACAATCACCTTGCGCAACTGGTGAATGAGCCAACACATATTCCATGTGTTGATGGGCACCAACAAAACATCCTTGACCTTTTCCTTACTTCACACCCTGATAAGTATGAAGTAAAGGTTCTTGCACCTCTCGGAAATTCCGATCATTGTACCATTTCCGCCTCTTTTTCGCTCTCCTCACTTCGCAGCATTTCGCAAACAGCTACGAAACGTTCAATTTTTCTATACGAAAAAGGTCGTTGGGCAGAGCTCAACGAATTCTATAGGCATTTTAACTGGAAACTGTGTTTCCTCGACAGTAATGTCAATGCCTCGGCGGAAATGGTTTCTAATGTTATTAAGCTGGGAATGAAAATGTTTATCCCAGTGAAAAACATTTCGATTAAACCAAAGGTAAAAACTTGGTTTAATCAGACGTGCAAACAAGCAGTCAGATCCCGAGAGGAAGCTTTCAGAAACTGGCGCAATAACCAAAATCCAGTTACTGATTTGCAACGCAAACGTGCAAGGCGTACATGTGCCAAAGTATTAAGACGTGAAAAAGCTCTGTACGAGCAGCGTCTTCGTACTAAAATTCTTGCTGCTCCTCGGGGCAGCAAGAGTTTCTGGTCATTCGTTAAAAGAGTTAAGAATAATGCTAGTTCTTCAATTTCTTCTCTTTTAAAGAATGGTCAAACATTCACTGACCCGGTTGACAAAGCTAACCTTTTAGCTGAATTATTTGCAAGCAATTCCCGCTTGCCGGAAAGCACTCAACCTCCGCCCGAGCTCGAAAGAGTATCTGTAACTATGCCAAAGATATTCTTTCGCGCCCGTGCTGTAAAAAGGGTTTTAGCAGATCTCAACATAAACAAGTCTTCAGGGCCGGATGGCATTCCAGCACTGGTCTTGAAGCAGTGCTGTTCGACGCTTTCGCGTCCATTAGCCAACCTTTTCAGCACCTTGTACCAAGCTGGTACATTTCCTCGGTGTTGGAAGGTTGCTAATGTAACGCCAATCCCTAAAAAGGGTGAGGCTACCAACCCTGAAAATTACCGCCCAATAGCAATTTGTTCTGCACTCTCCAAAGTTTTGGAGAGTATGGTAAACCACCATCTTGTGAAATATCTGGAATCTAACAACCTACTAAGCGACCGCCAGTATGGATTTCGTAGGGGACGCTCTACGGGAGACCTGCTAGCCTTCCTTTCGGAAAAATGGTGTCATTCAATACACCGTTTTGGCGAAAGTAAAGTTGTGGCTCTGGATATTTCCAAGGCGTTTGATAGAGTGTGGCACGGAGCACTTCTATCAAAACTTATTGCTTTTGGTGTCGGTAATATCTTCTCTCGATTTATATCGAGCTTCCTCAGAGATCGCACTATAAGAGTTGTTGTAGATGGGATCTCATCAAACGAGTTCAAGCTAAATTCAGGGGTACCGCAAGGCTCCGTTCTTTCTCCTACTCTATTTCTTATCTTTATAAACGACCTTCTACGTCAAACTTCCAATCCTATCTACTCTTTTGCAGATGATAGTAACATTTGCCATTCGTATTCATTCAATCATAGACCAAACCCTTTAGAGATTGGTACTATGAGGCAAAACATGAATGAATCATTAAACCGCGATTTAGAAGCAATCTCAGAATGGGGTCGTGCGAATAGAGTCGATTTTAATGCGCGGAAAACTCAATGTTGTATGCTCACGCATAAACGCACGGCGGATCATGTTACTTCATCTGTATTAATGGGTGGTGAAAATATCGAGGAATCAGATACTCTTGATGTTCTGGGCATGAGAATTCAATGTGATGTCCGGTGGACTGAACACATTTTTCAAGTGTCGAAAGAAGCATTCAAGTGTCTCGGTTTTCTAAAACGGTGCAAGACATACTTCACTTCATCTGATCTCCTTACTATTTATACCACCTATATCCGACCGAAAATGGAATACAACTCTCATGTATGGGCCGGTGCTTCAAAGTCTATTTTGGAGCTTCTTGACCGAGTACAGGAGAGGGCGAAGGTGCTTATTGGTGACAGTAGGGTATCCAACTCTATTGATTCACTGGAGCACCGTCGCAATGTGGGTTGTGTCACACTGTTCTATCGTTACTACTTTGGAATGTGCTCTAATGAAATCAGGGAACTCGTTCCCGAAACTAGAATTTTTTTACGCAATACACGTCTATCTGTTAGAGCTCATCCCTTCGTAGTCGATTGGCCAGTAGACAGAACAACACACTACAGAGAAAATTCATTCTTTAGCCGTACAGTTCGTATGTGGAATTTACTTCCCGCAGAAATTTTTCCTGCCAGTTGCAATATAGGAAAGTTCAAATCAAATGTCCATAAACACTACTCCATCTATCCACCCTCCCATAACCTATTTTCCTAGTTCCAACACAATGCATTGCATAAGTAGGGGTCATCCCCTGAGTGCTGGTCCTAAAAAAAAAAAAAAAAAAAAAAAAAAATATAACAGATTTCAATCGGAAACACATTTCGATTTAGATAAAAAGATAATCCTGTGTTCTTAAACTTTTGGGTAGACATGGAAGCTAATTCATGCTTATACTAAAATTATCTCTGTAAATGCTTGTTAAGTTATGATTGAATGATTCTTTATAAAAATCTTAAATGGTTGATAAATAAAATGAAGTGAAATTTGTAGTTAACTAAATTGCCTAAGCCAAAAAGTATGCAACACTTTTACAAGTTTTAAATATTTTCTGGGAATTCGTATTAATTAATGATTGTTTTAATTTCTTGTAAGAAACTGATCGATTTGCCATGGGGTGTATAAGGTTACGGTAGTTAAATCAATTTTTTCTTTAAATTTGTATTATTGGTAATATTTAAGTACTTTTAATTGTAGTAGTCAAGGATAACAGAAGAATTCTGGTATATCTTTTAAATATAACCACATTAAGTGTCTCAATTAAAATAAAATTACGTAAATGGGTCATAAAAATAATTTATTATAGATTTTTTTAACAAAGGGGTTACTTTTTAGAAAATATTCCCATTAAAAAAAAGAAAACATTTATTGAAATTGAAATTTTTAACTGTCAAAGTATAAAAACTAAACTTTTTATATTATTTAGTTTTAACCTAAATTCCTCATACAATTGTCAGCTCAATATCGTTTATTAAGTTTTTTTATTATTAATGGTTATTGCTTTTAGAGGAAAGGTCAAATGGAATAAAAAGTTTTTTCTAACAGAAAATGTATAAAAGGGTCAGTATGCCAAACAAAAGAAGAGGAATTTTAAACCTGAACCAATAATTTAAAAATGACTAAAAAATCATTAGAACATAAATTGTGTAAACTTTGTGAATCATAAACTACTTTGACCTAACTCATATCTCCCTTCTTTAGGCATCCTTCTCTTTAAAATATATCGAAAGGTATAGAAAACCTCAAAAGTTTTGTGTTTATTTGTGCCGGCATCATTTTAAAGGGGGAAAATAATACCAGCTCTATATTATCCAGCTATAAACAACTGACCATAACTATATTTGTTAAAGTGACGATAAAACTTTTAAATTGACAACTAAACTCAAAGGAATTCCATTTTGTGTAAACTTTTAGGTTATAATAAATATTTTTTTTTTTAAAGGAAGTTATTTTTTTAAAAATATGGTAGAAATTTTCAAATTTTTCTATGAATAGAAGCACAAACTGTAACGAAATTGTATTAATTAAGGGAGAAAAGTAAAAAGATTTTAATAAATAAAAGTAAAATTTTTGAGGGAAAAATAAATGGCAAAAAAAAAGAAATAAATTTGGTTTTGCAAAATTTTCTAAAAAAAAACAAAATTTTGCAAAATTTTCTAACGAATTTAAAATTTCGCAAAATTTTCTAAAGAAAATAAAAATTATAAAAAAATTTCTAAAGAAAAAAGATTTTGGCAAATTTTTAAGAGGACGAAATTTTGCAAAATTTTTAAAAGAAGACAAAATTTTCCAAAAAAGACAAAATTTTGCAAAATTTTCTAAAGAAGACAAAATTTTGCAAAATTTTCTAAAGAAGACAAAATTTTTAAAAATTTTCTATAGAAGACAAAATTTTGCAAAATTTTCTAAAGAAGACAAAATTTTGCAAAATTTTCTATAGAAGACAAAATTTTGCAAAATTTTCTATAGAAGGCAAAATTTTCTATAGAAGACAAAATTTTGCAAAATTTTCTATAGAAGACAAAATTTTGCAAAATTTTCTATAGAAGACAAAATTTCACCAAATTTTCTATAGAAAACAAAATTTTGCAAAAATTTCTATAAAAAAAAAAATTTTCCAAAATTTCTTATAGAAGACAAAATTTTCCAAAATTTTCTATAGAAGACAATATTTTCCAAAATTTTCTATAGAAGACAAAATTTTGCAAAATTTTCTATAGAAGACAAAATTTTGCAAAATTTTCTATAGAAGACAAAATTTTGCAAATTTTCTATAGAAGACAAAATTTTGCAAAATTTTCTATAGAAAACAAAATTTTGCAAAATTTTCTATAGACAACAAAATTTTCCAAAATTTCTTATAGAAGACAAAATTTTCCAAAATTTTCTATAGAAGACAAAATTTTGCAATATTTTTTACAGAAAACAAAATTTTGCAAAATTTTTTTTTAGAAGACAAAATTTTGAAAAATTTTTTATCGAAGACGTATGATCAACATTTTTCTCAAAGTAAACAATATCAAGTATACGCCTCTTATGTCAAAATTTTCTATAGAAGACAAAATTTTGCAAAATTTTCTATAGAAGACAAAATTTTGCAATATTTTTTACAGAAAACAAAATCTTGCAACATTTTTTTTTAGAAGACAAAATTTTGAAAAAATTTTTATCGAAGACGTATGATCAACATTTTTCTCAAAGTAAACAATATCAAGTATACGCCTCTTATGTCAAAATTTTCTATAGAAGACAAAATTTTGCAAAATTTTCTATAGAAAACAAAATTTTGCAAAATTTTTTTTAGAAGACAAAATTTTGAAAAATTTTTTATCGAAGACGTATGATCAACATTTTTCTCAAAGTAAACAATATCAAGTATGTCAAAATTTTCTATAGAAGACAAAATTTTGCAAAATTTTCTATAGAAGACAAAATTTTGCAAAACTTTCTATAGAAGACAAAAATTTTGCAAAATTTTCTATAGAAGACAAAATTTTGCAAAATTTTCTATAGAAGACAAAATTTTTCAAAATTTTCTATAGAAGACAAAATTTTGCAAAATTTTCTATAGAAGACAAAATTTTGCAAAATTTTCTATAGAAGACAAAATTTTGCAAAATTTTCTATAGAAGACAAAATTTTGCAAAATTTTCTATAGAAGACAAAATTTTGCAAAATTTTCTATAGAAGACAAAATTTCACCAAATTTTCTATAGAAAACAAAATTTTGCAAAACTTTCTATAGACAACAAAATTTTCCAAAATTTCTTATAGAAGACAAAATTTTCCAAAATTTTCTATAGAAGACAAAATTTTGCAATATTTTTTACAGAAAACAAAATTTAGCAAAATTTTTTTTTAGAAGACAAAATTTTGAAAAATTTTTTATCGAAGACGTATGATCAACATTTTTCTCAAAGTAAACAATATCAAGTATACGCCTCTTATGTCAAAATTTTCTATAGAAGACAAAATTTTGCAAAATTTTCTATAGAAAACAAAATTTTGCAAAATTTTTTTTAGAAGACAAAATTTTGCAATATTTTTTACAGAAAACAAAATTTTGCAACATTTTTTTTAGAAGACAAAATTTTGAAAAATTTTTTATCGAAGACGTATGATCAACAATTTTCTCAAAGTAAACAATATCAAGTATACCCCTCTTATGTCAAAATTTTCTATAGAAGACAAAATTTTGCAAAATTTTCTATAGAAGACAAAATTTTGCAAAATTTTCTAAAGAAAACAAAATTTTGCAAAATTTTCTATAGAAGATAAAATTTTGCAAAATTTTCTATAGAAGACAATATTTTGCAAAATTTTCTATAGAAGACAAAATTTTGCAATATTTTTTACAGAAAACAAAATTTTGCAAAATTTTTTTTAGAAGACAAAATTTTGAAAAATTTTTTATCGAAGACGTATGATCAACATTTTTCTCAAAGTAAACAATATCAAGTATACGCCTCTTATGTCAAAATTTTAACTTTAATATTTCGTAAGTAAATATTTAATTTTCTGATAGTACTTTTAGTTTGAAATACTTGAAAAACAAAGTAAAATTCTCTTTAAATATTTAATTTCAAGTTTTATTTAAATAATGTCTATAATATTAATTATAACATCACAACCTTTTCATCAACCATTTATCATAGATATTTACATAAAATCTTTAAATTAAATAAATATATTTTACCTTTAACTTGAACAATTTTCGTACGTCTCAATGCACAAATAACAAAATAACAATTCTTGAAGGTTAGGCAAATAAAATAGAATATAATAAAAAAAAAAACTATATAATCTAATCCAAAGCCACAACAAGGTTGTTTTAGTTTTCCTCTTTCATATATATTTTGCTTCTATTTTAATACAAAATAAATAAAATTAAGTATATTTTTTTATCTGAAACCACTTTATTTCATTTTTGCTAGAGAATCTATTTTTGTGTTCATCTTTTGTTTTAAATCAAATGCAGGTATACCTACGACTATTTATATACATATTTTGTTTGCATTAAGTTTTATTTTTTTTTTTCATAATAAAAAAAAGAATTTCAATTCTTAGCAGACAGACAGACAAATTGCTGGAGATGAAAGGTAAAAGAATTAAAATTCTATTTATGTTGTTTTTTAAACTAAATCTTTCAAATTCATGTTTGCTTTTCTGGTCGAAATGTTGCTTAAAAAAAATATTATATAAAACTACTTTATTGAAATATATGTAACAAAAGTTGTGTTATTTTGATAAAATGTAAAAATTTTTAATAATTGTTAGTATTTCAAGCGTTTATCCCATACGTAAAACTTTAGTTAGAGTAAAACCCTATAACGTAAAGATGTTGCACTTTCATGCATTGATTTGGCGTGTGGTCCTTTCCAAAAGTCCCACAAAAAGGGAGTATAGAGATTATCCAATGAAAAAAAAGGAACTCACATAATAAAATTATGAGCATTAGTATTAGTATTAGAGTATATTAAGGTATAAGTCGTAGTATTGCCTATGACCAGTCTTTTGTCCTTTGGATTGTATCATTATATCCTTATTGTTATATTCAAAGGGTTTACATCAAAATTAATTTTTCGTCTTTTGCCTTATCAAAAATTAAAAACTTCATAATTTTTCTTGTTTAAGATGAACACACAATTCCACAAACGTCCTTACCATTAGCCATGATTATTGGTTGTTAGGCTTTTGAGGCCTAAAATACAATAGAAGAGAAAGTGTAGAGAAAATTGCAACCGAAGTTTTCTATTCGTAAAGCCCTAGAAAAACCACAATTACAGCATACACAGATTGTTATGTACTCAGTTGTAAAAAGGCAAGTATTTATGGAAGAATCGTTTAAAGGGGCCTTAAGTGAAGCATGGTTTTGTTAGTATGTTCTTTCAGGATTACTAAGGATCAAACATTTTTAATAGGATACATAACAAGAGCTTGAAAACTTTGATAACAAATTTTAATACTTTGTAAATCCTCAAATCGAAGACCTAATGTTATGGGATCTCAGTTATAAAGCCCTTTTGAATGCCTCCTGTACAATGTTCAATCATGTATTCAGTGCAACTATTCCGACCAAAATACATAGACAAACAATGACTATTGTCATGTTTGTAATTCTAATCACGATGACTCTGATGATGATGATGACGACGATGACAACGACAACAAACTAAATACATATGAACGATATAATAAGGCTGTAGAGAGAAATAATATTGCCAGTAATGCCTATTGTTGTTGCTGCTGTTACTGTTGTCATCGTAACGATTGTTACGATTATTGTTGAAGTTGTTACTGCTGTTGCCTACTGTTTATTGCCATCAATTTAGCGTGCAATGAATTAGCATTAGATGCTTTTCAACTGCATTTTCGCATTTTGGTTTTCGTCGCTTCTTTTTTTTCGAACGTTTTCATCTCTTTTATGTCGCCTCTAAACTTGTGCTAAAAATCCCTAAGAGGATTCAATATGACAATTATCTTTATGGTATGTAAACGGGTTTCGATGGTTTGGGTGGAAATCATGTGAAAAATTTGATGATTTGTAAAATGTGTTGGTGTAAGTACCAGTATAAATTGGTGCAAGTATCAGTATTTGGTCAGTATAAGAATCAGCATTAATATCAGTTTTAGTATTAGTATTAGTATTTGTAACAGTTTTAGTATCAGTATTAGCTTAAGTATCAGTATTAGTATCAGTATTAGCTTAAGTATCAGTATTAGTATCAGTATTAGAGTCATTATTAGTATCAGTATTAGTAAAAGTATTAGTTTTAGTATTAGTGTCAGTAGAAGTATCAGAATTGATATTAGTATAAGTATCGGTATTAGTATCACTATTAGTATCAGTATAAGTATTAAAATCAGTTTAAGTATCAGTATTATTATCAGTATTGATATCAGTATTAGTATCAGTATTAGTATCAGTATTAGTATCAGTATTAGTATCAGTATTAGTATCAGTATTAGTATCAGTTTTGATATCAATATTAGTATCAGTATTACTATATTAGTATCAGTGTTAGTGTCAGTATCAGTATTAGCATCATTATTAGTGTCAGTATCAGTATAAGTATCTGTATTAGTATCAGTATAAGTATGATTATTTATATCAGTTTTAGTATCAGTTTAGTATCAGTATTATTATCAGTATTATCAGTATCATCAGTATTAGTATCAGTATAAGTATTAGTATCAGTATAAGTTTCAGTATTAGTATTTGTATCAGCATTAGTATCAGTTTTAGTGTCAATATTAGTATCAGTATTATAATCAGTATTAGTATCAGGATAACTATCAGTATTAGTATCAGCATTAGTATTAGTATCAGAATTAGTGTCAGTATTAGTAAAAGAATATGTATTAGAATCAGTATTAGTATCAGTATAAATATCAGTATAAATATCAGTATATATATACTAATACTGACAGTATCAGTATTAGTATCAGTGTTAGTATCAGTATTAGTATCAGTATAAGTATCAGTATTAGTATCAGTTTTAGTATCCGTATCAGTATTAGTATCAGAATAAGTATTGGTATTAGTATTAGTATCAGAATTAATATCAGTATTAGTATCAGCATTAGTTTACTGATACTAGATAGCATCCGTATCGGTATTAGTATTAGTATCAGTATTAGCATCAGTATTAGTATCAGTATTAGTGACAGTATTAGTATCTGTATTAGTATCAGTATTAATATCAGCATTAGTATCAGTTCTAGTGTCAGTATTTGTATCAGTATTATTGTACTGATAATAATATCAGTATAAGTATCAGTATTAAAATCAGCATTGGTATCAGTATTAGTGTCAGTATTATTATTAGTATACGTATCAGTATTAGTATCAGTATCAGTTTTATTATCAGTATTAGTATCAGTATTAGTATAAGTTTAAGTATCAGTATAAGTATCAGTATTAGTATCAATAGTAGTATCGGTATTATTGTAGTATCTGAATAGGCATCAGTATTATCAATAGTATTAGTATCAGTATTAGTATAAGTATCAGCATTAGTAAGAGTATTAGTATTTGTATCAGTAATTATATTGGTTTTAGAATTACTACTCTAATTACTACTCTTTAAAAAATATTTCCAACATTACATTATTTTATCCAAAATTTAATTAATTTAAATCCATTGATATTTATTTGCATTTCCCTTCATTTCCATCCAAAATTAATACGAAAACAAATTTTTCTCAATTAGCTGCCTGCCTGCCTTTCACCTCTACTCTGACTTCAAATTAGCAATGTCCTTGTTTTTTGCAATAAATTCGTAGAATGTCACAATTTTCTTAGTTTGCGTAAAAAAACAAACTTTTACTTTTCTTTGCCTTTTTTTTTGCTATTAAATGCAAATGTTTTAAAAATTTACCAGTATTTTCTCTTTAAATAACCATTATTCTAAGCTCTTTTATAAAGAGTGGAGTAGAGTAGAGTAGTGAAATTGTTAGTCTCACATGCTCATTTAAAAGGCAACATGTTGCAACTGGTGGTAAAGGCAAATACAAATGGTTGTGATGTTGGTGTGAAAAAGAGTGATTTTGTTATTTATGTGTTTTGTGGTTTTGCTAGAGAGTAAGAGTGTGTTTGTGAATTTATCTGTTTGTTTGTTTAGGAAAGGATTTACTTAAAAAAAATTAAATCGATGTATGTGTGTATGTATGAAAAAAAGTCCAAATATATTAATGAAATTGGGAATTATAAATTTTTTGTCTAATTTATACTTAAAAATTAAAAAGATTCTTTTAATTTCAACAAAATGTTAGGGAATATTACAGATTTCAATCATAGGCTAATGATGAACCACTATGAACCAATATAAGGATATACCTTATAGCATAATTTTTCTTTGGATGGCAAAAACCATTAATAACTTATACAACATAATATTATTCTATTGTTTAAAGGGCAAAATCGTGAAAAATGGTCCAATTTTTTTAAGATAAGTTACACTCAATTAATACGAATTGGGTTATCTTCTTTGAAAATGGATAGTGAAGAGCTAAAAATTGGAGAGGTAAAAATTATATTATTTAACACTGTAAATGCGCCATCTGTTGTTAAGTAGACCCCTATCAAGACGAAATCGTTATTAAGAATAATGTGAAAATGTCCAATTTTAGACAAAAGTTGTCATATGAAGTCTAAGTAGTATTTTATATTATGTATTTATTAATTAAGTAAAGGTCACAATTTTCAACATTATTTCATAAGACATGGACCAAATTTTAAAAAAATATTGCGCTAATTGGTACTATTGGTAAAATCTTTGGACTAAATTCGCTTTCAGTAGTTTTATAGTTCAACATTTAAAAGTATCTAAGTGGGTTCCCTAATATGTATTTACTTTGAACAAAATTCGGTCTCATAACCTAATGCCATACTTTTCGTTATGCTTAATATAAAGTTAGGCTAAACACGTTGATAGTAATACAGCAGGTCCATATAAAGTCTGGGTTGAACTTTGATTTATAGCTATTTAATATAGTAGGTGCAATCTTAATATACTGAATTTACCTACAAATATTTTTGACTAAAGATATAATGTTATATATATAAGAACTATAGCCAAATGTTGACCATTGTCACACAATTTTACACACTGTCTGGTATTTATATAAAGCTTTTTTATGCTAAATTTAGTGGTCATAGCTGTCACAGTTTATAATTTAATAGCCAGGAGTGGTTTTTATATGAAAGCTTTAGTTAAATATGGGCCGATTTCTGTAAAATTTGATATACTGCTTTTATCTGACAGATAAACGGACATGAATACAAAAAGATTTTTGTGTTTCCGTAAGTTTTTTATATGGGAGCTATGGCCAAATGGTGACCGATTGTAACAAAATTTATCACATTGTCTGGTATTTGTATAAGACTTTCTTGTGCTAAATTTAGTGGTCATAGCTATTACAGTTTAACAATTATTGGCATTCGAGTGTATTTATGGTGGAATTTAGGTTGTTTCCGTAAGTGTTTTGTATGTTAGCTATGGTTAAATGTGAACCGATTTTACCCAATTTCAATATCAAAATTTTCCAAGAAATAAAGAATAAATTTGCCAACATAGCTCTTTTCGTTTAAGCGGTATCGTAATTTCAACAGACAGAGAGACAGACAGTCAGGCAGACAGATAGACAGACAGACAGACAGACAGACAGACAGACAGACAGACAGACAGACAGACAGACAGACAGACAGAGAGGCAGATAGACAGAGAGACAGACAGACAGACAGACAGACAGACAGACAGACAGACAGACAGACAGACAGACAGACAGACAGACAGACAGATATACAGACAGACAGACAGACAGACAGACAGACAGACAGACAGACAGACAGACAGACAGACAGACAGACAGACA
Source organism: Stomorhina lunata (assembly GCA_933228675.1). Lineage (NCBI taxonomy): Eukaryota > Metazoa > Arthropoda > Insecta > Diptera > Rhiniidae > Stomorhina > Stomorhina lunata. The sequence continues at coordinate 14,823,252 of OW121741.1, forward strand.
GACAGACAGACAGACAGACAGACAGACAGACAGACAGACAGACAGACAGACAGACAGACAGACAGACAGACAGACAGACAGACAGACAGACAGACAGACAGACAGACAGACAGACAGACAGACGGACAGACAGACAGATAAACAGACAGACAGACAGACAGACAGACAGACAGACAGACAGACAGACAGACAGACAGACAGACAGATAGATAGACAGACAGACAGACAGACAGACAGACAGACAGACAGACAGACAGACAGACAAACAAACAGACAGACAGACAGGTAGCGATATGGTGATAAAAATATATATTTGCATATTAACTAACGAGACCTGGGTATGGTATAGTATCAAACTTTTTTCTCCCATGAAATAAAAAATAAACACAGAATGGTTTAGAGTCAAAATTTATAATTAAATAAACTTAAGGCAGTTAACACATAGGGTGACTAAAAAAAATTTCTTGCAAAAACTTGGAAAATAAAAGCAAAGCTTTAACAAAAGCTTATGATTCTTTTAATGTTAAAGGTCGAAACTTTTTGCTGTTAATTTATCTAAATGTTTCACTAAATAAAGCTTAAGGTAAAATAAATAATGTTAGAGTTATAGTTACAGATTAAATGTTACAGTTTAATGTGAGAAAAATTTCCAATAGAATAATGGAGAAAAATTTTTTAAATTTTTGCTAGAAAACTGGAATTTCTTAAGAATTTATTCAAGTTGTAAACCATTTAAAATTGAATTTTGCCGATTGCCATAGACTTATTTTGTATAAATCTAATTTTTACTATCGTTACAGTTTTCTATAGAAATTTTATATAGAAAACTTTAGCGATCGCTAAATTTTCTATAGAAAACTTTAGCGATCGCTAAATTTTCTATAGAAAACTTTAGCGATCGCTAAATTTTCTATAGAAAACTTTAGCGATCGCTAAATTTTCTATAGAAAACTTTAGCGATCGCTAAATTTTCTATAGAAAACTTTAGCGATCGCTAAATTTTCTATAGAAAACTTTAGCGATCGCTAAATTTTCTATAGAAAGCTTTAGCGATCGCTAAATTTTCTATAGAAATTTTCTATAGAAAACTTTAGCGATCGCTAAATTTTCTATTGAAAACTTTAGCGATCGCTAAAGTTTTAAGATAAATATTCTAATCGTTATTAATTGGTAATATATTTTCATTGATCTTCAGGTTTCACTTATTGCATTTATAGACATAAATATTTAAACAGCTTTTCCTCACCACTGACGTATTTTAGACTAAAACATATAATTTGTACGTATTTTTTCCATTTAAAAGCCACTGGCTTTAATCTTCTTGATCAGTCTGAAAATATTTAAAGTTTTTACTTTATCTACAATATTACAAATTCATTTTAAAAAAATGCAATTTCTACTGCATTTGTTATTTTTGATCAGCTCCATTTTGCTGACAACTGCCAATCCGGCTATTTCCCGTTCCAATTCTCATAGCCATGCTGAGGCTCATAGTAACTCCAATTATTATCCTTCCTATGACCAATATCAGCTGCCATATTACGGAGATTATAATGACTATAATAATGGGTATAATGGTTATAATTATGGAAATAATGATTATTATAATGGATACAATTATTACTAAAGAATCTTACAAGTCGAAAATAAAAAAAATGTTAAAATGGTTTTGTTAAAATTTTAATTGTAGTTAATAAAACAATACAAAAACAAGTAAGAAAGTGTTATAGTCGGTCAAGTCCGAGCAAACGTTGCTAAATTTTGCCATCATATAAACATTTTCTCAAAACTTATATATTTAAGCTGTTTCCGTCATTTGGACTTATATGAGTGTTAGGGTCAAATGTAGACCGATCATCCCGAAATTTGGCAAATTGATTACAGTTATTACAAAAATTATGTTTGCTAAAAATAAATTTAAAATTCTTATACTTATAATACCCTTTCCACCTACGATGGTGAAGGGTGTAATGAGGTCGAAATCTTCAACCCCTTTGCCGTATTTGCAATTTAAAATCATAGATTTTTGCAATAACTAAAACTGAAAAAATATTCGAAGCTATAGAAAAATATATTCTATAGAAAAATTTTTTTATTGAAAATTTTTCTATAGAAAATTTTTCTATAGAAAATTTTTTTTTACCGAAAATTTTTCTATAGAAAAATGTTTTTATCGAAAATTTTTCTATAGAAAAATTTTTTATCAAAAATTTTTCTATAGAAAAATATTTTTATCGAAAATTTTTCTATAGAAAAATATTTTTATCGAAAATTTTTCTATAGAAAAATATTTTCATCGAAAATTTTTCTATAGAAAAATATTTTTGTCGAAAATTTTTCTATAGAAAAATATTTTTATTCAAAATTTTTCTATAGAATAATATTTTTATCTAAAATTTTTTTATAGAAAAATATTTTTATAGAAAATTTTCCTATAAAAAATATTTTTATCGAAAATTTTTCTATAGAAAAATTTTTTTATCGAAAAGTTTTCTATAGAAAAATATTTTTAACGAAAAATTTTCGATAGAAAAATATTATTTTAGAAAATTCTTCTATATAAAAAAATTTTTATAGAAAATTTTTCTATAGAAAAATATTTTTATCGAAAATTTTTCTTAGAAAAATATTTTTATCGAAAATTTTTCTATAGAAAAATATTTTTATCGAAACTTTTTCTATAGAAAAATATTTTTAACGAAAATTCTTCTTTGAAAAATATTTTTTTTTATTTTTATCGAAAATTTTTCTATAGAAAAAAGTTTTGTTGAAAATTTTTCTGTACAAAAAAATTTCTTCGGCTTAAAATAATTTAATTTAAACTAAATGTTTTTTTCAAATAAACGGATACGTTAAAACATGGCAAAAAAATTGTAAGGTATAACCGTTCTCTCTTACAAAAAAAAAATTTGAAGTAAATGCGAAATATTTGAAATATGTTTTTTGTAAACAATTATAAAAGTCGTTGCCACATGTGAGAAATGGGAATATTATTATTAGGAAATTTTGAACGTATAATGTGTAATGTGTTGTAAACATTTCGTTAAAACTTATTTTATAAAGTTTAGCGGATCCTGCACAAGGAAAAGAAGACTTGAGACAATTCAATTTTATCATAATATATTTAAAGTATTTTTGTGTAACATATTTTTTTATAATTTATGTTACAGTTTCTTCAGCTTCTTTTTGGGATTGAAAATTGTATTTTCACCAAAATTTTATTTTAAAAACATATCTTCAAATATGTTCTTATAGATAGATTTTGGTGTGATCTTTTATAGTATGAGAATTATGGGCTTTTTAATTTTCAAAAATTATACGGCATAACTTTAGAAGTTTATATATGATATAAACTGGTATATCAAACAAAAGCTACTGAAAGTATCATTCAAATGATATACATTCTTCCGATTTATAAAGATTAAGAGCTCATATACTCAAAACTTATTTTAATAACCGACTTTGGTTATAAAAATTAGCATATCTTAAAATAATATATACATAAGTATGGTATTTTATATAATGAATTTTATACAGGATATACTGGACTTTTATATAACATAAACTACTTAGCTCTAGCATATGTAGCGTGTTAGTTATGACAGGGTATAATTTTACTTTTATTGAGTTAGAGTTATATAAATATACACATTTATATTATATATAAAATGTATATATATTTTTTGTCTACATCTACAACGGTAGTCGGTAGTCGTGTGGCTATGTCGACGCTTAAAAAAATTATCTCTATTTGAATGAATCTATTCTAATTTTAACAGGTTGTAGCCCGTAGCCTGCAGTCGTGATTGTGTTTATAGTATAATAGCAAACAGAAACTGGGATTTTCAAAAGTAGTATGGTAGCATAATTTGAGAAAAGAAAATAATAATTCGATCAAACGTCAGAAAGTTAATATGGCTGACAAAAGAGAGAACGGTTATACCTTACTAATTTCTTTTATCATGTGTTAAAATATAAAATTTTATCAATTTTTTTTCAAAATAATTATTTTGAAAATCCCTAAAGTATGCTACACAATATTTTCTTAAAGTTCTGAGTTTTCGGTAGATATCGGAGTTTTGGTCTGAGGTTTTAGTTTTTGTTCGACTAGCCCAAATCTTAAACAGATTTTATCAAATTTTAATAACAAACCCTTTTAATCTATGACGAATTTATATGAATAACAAGAATAAGTCTAGTCATTTAAATACAATATAATTTTCAATATTTGCATTTAAAATCACTTACGTATTTAAACATATAAACAACTAAAATTAATTAATTATTAACCGGCTATTAAAACAAAATAATTAACATTTCAATTACAAATTGAATGGAACAAAACTGGCAATTTGTTAACAATTACACCCATTAATTACTGAATTTAACGCCATACAATTGCATATGTACAGAAAGACCGGTACAGACAGACAATTCACACTTAAAAACACTCAAATTAGGTGTTTGGGAGAATGACTAAGGCCAACACCAATGAAATGCTCTATGATTAAAGTAACACCTAAAAGTAGGCAACATTACTAGCAAACCATTCAATATTACACATATTCAAACTCACATATTCTCATTCTCATATTCTCATACATTCAGGTCTATATGGCAAAAACACTTGTGTTTATATCTATGGCGATAATTCATAATGGCTTAAGTCGCAATTTCGTGTCTTGAGATATTAAGGGTCTTGTCTACAAGTGTTAAGGATTTTTGTATGAAGAAGTTAATATATAAATGGGTATAGTTTGTTAATAACGACATTTTATACATCAAATTGGCTAAATGATAGATTTTAAAGAAAAGATTAAGAATATGTAAAAAAATTAAAAAGCACTTATGTCAACTTAAGTCATTATCATGTATTGCCACAGATATAAAACTAAAAGCAAAAACTATTGATTCAACAGCAACAATAATAAAAACCGGAACAATTTTTAAAACAATCACACTTTCAATAGTCATGCAGTCAATTTATTTGCACAAGTATTTTCTAAACTCGTTGAAATTATCCTTTTTTCCATCCTTTGTCTCTTTGGAAAATAAAGGAAAACATTAGAAAATAAAGGGAAACATTTGTTAACAAAAAAAAAACACACAGAAATCTATTGTTAGAAATTTTTTATTCTAAAGCAATTGTTGATACTTTTTCTTGTTTAATTTTTTCAATGCAGACAAACCTAGAAAAAAGGCCAATAAACTATTGTTTTTAGATGGACAAGGGGAAATATATAAAACGGACCAAAACAAAAAAACAGCAACAATTATAGACAAGTCAAAAGAGCTGTTCTTGTTGTTTAGAACTTGGCTAGGAAAAAAAGTTTTTACACTTTTTAAATAAGAATATTCCTACACAAAAGAGTTTTGTTTTGTTTGTAGCCGTTACTTTAACCCATGTTACAGTTTTAATTGTCATTTATTAGAGCAATTTTTGTTTGTTAAAGTGGAAAGGCTGAGTAGCTTAAATACATATCTAAACAGATGTCAGTGATGTTTATAGAAAGAGGATCAAAATATTAGATATGATGATGGACATAGCCTAGTCATAGTCTAGTCATAGTCTAGTCATAGTCTAGTCATAGTCTAGTCATAGTCTAGTCATAGTCTAGTCATAGTCTAGTCATAGTCTAGTCATAGTCTAGTCATAGTCTAGTCATAGTCTAGTCATAGTCTAGTCATAGTCTAGTCATAGTCTAGTCATAGTCTAGTCATAGTCTAGTCATAGTCTAGTCATAGTCTAGTCATAGTCTAGTCATAGTCTAGTCATAGTCTAGTCATAGTCTAGTCATAGTCTAGTCATAGTCTAGTCATAGTCTAGTCATAGTCTAGTCATAGTCTAGTCATAGTCTAGTCATAGTCTAGTCATAGTCTAGTCATAGTCTAGTCATAGTCTAGTCATAGTCTAGTCATAGTCTAGTCATAGTCTAGTCATAGTCTAGTCATAGTCTAGTCATAGTCTAGTCATAGTCTAGTCATAGTCTAGTCATAGTCTAGTCATAGTCTAGTCATAGTCTAGTCATAGTCTAGTCATAGTCTAGTCATAGTCTAGTCATAGTCTAGTCATAGTCTAGTCATAGTCTAGTCATAGTCTAGTCATAGTCTAGTCATAGTCTAGTCATAGTCTAGTCATAGTCTAGTCATAGTCTAGTCATAGTCTAGTCATAGTCTAGTCATAGTCTAGTCATAGTCTAGTCATAGTCTAGTCATAGTCTAGTCATAGTCTAGTCATAGTCTAGTCATAGTCTAGTCATAGTCTAGTCATAGTCTAGTCATAGTCTAGTCATAGTCTAGTCATAGTCTAGTCATAGTCTAGTCATAGTCTAGTCATAGTCTAGTCATAGTCTAGTCATAGTCTAGTCATAGTCTAGTCATAGTCTAGTCATAGTCTAGTCATAGTCTAGTCATAGTCTAGTCATAGTCTAGTCATAGTCTAGTCATAGTCTAGTCATAGTCTAGTCATAGTCTAGTCATAGTCTAGTCATAGTCTAGTCATAGTCTAGTCATAGTCTAGTCATAGTCTAGTCATAGTCTAGTCATAGTCTAGTCATAGTCTAGTCATAGTCTAGTCATAGTCTAGTCATAGTCTAGTCATAGTCTAGTCATAGTCTATAGTCATAGTCTAGTCATAGTCTAGTCATAGTCTAGTCATAGTCTAGTCATAGTCTAGTCATAGTCTAGTCATAGTCTAGTCATAGTCTAGTCATAGTCTAGTCATAGTCTAGTCATAGTCTAGTCATAGTCTAGTCATAGTCTAGTCATAGTCTAGTCATAGTCTAGTCATAGTCTAGTCATAGTCTAGTCATAGTCTAGTCATAGTCTAGTCATAGTCTAGTCATAGTCTAGTCATAGTCTAGTCATAGTCTAGTCATAGTCTAGTCATAGTCTAGTCATAGTCTAGTCATAGTCTAGTCATAGTCTAGTCATAGTCTAGTCATAGTCTAGTCATAGTCTAGTCATAGTCTAGTCATAGTCTAGTCATAGTCTAGTCATAGTCTAGTCATAGTCTAGTCATAGTCTAGTCATAGTCTAGTCATAGTCTAGTCATAGTCTAGTCATAGTCTAGTCATAGTCTAGTCATAGTCTAGTCATAGTCTAGTCATAGTCTAGTCATAGTCTAGTCATAGTCTAGTCATAGTCTAGTCATAGTCTAGTCATAGTCTAGTCATAGTCTAGTCATAGTCTAGTCATAGTCTAGTCATAGTCTAGTCATAGTCTAGTCATAGTCTAGTCATAGTCTAGTCATAGTCTAGTCATAGTCTAGTCATAGTCTAGTCATAGTCTAGTCATAGTCTAGTCATAGTCTAGTCATAGTCTAGTCATAGTCTAGTCATAGTCTAGTCATAGTCTAGTCATAGTCTAGTCATAGTCTAGTCATAGTCTAGTCATAGTCTAGTCATAGTCTAGTCATAGTCTAGTCATAGTCTAGTCATAGTCTAGTCATAGTCTAGTCATAGTCTAGTCATAGTCTAGTCATAGTCTAGTCATAGTCTAGTCATAGTCTAGTCATAGTCTAGTCATAGTCTAGTCATAGTCTAGTCATAGTCTAGTCATAGTCTAGTCATAGTCTAGTCATAGTCTAGTCATAGTCTAGTCATAGTCTAGTCATAGTCTAGTCATAGTCTAGTCATAGTCTAGTCATAGTCTAGTCATAGTCTAGTCATAGTCTAGTCATAGTCTAGTCATAGTCTAGTCATAGTCTAGTCATAGTCTAGTCATAGTCTAGTCATAGTCTAGTCATAGTCTAGTCATAGTCTAGTCATAGTCTAGTCATAGTCTAGTCATAGTCTAGTCATAGTCTAGTCATAGTCTAGTCATAGTCTAGTCATAGTCTAGTCATAGTCTAGTCATAGTCTAGTCATAGTCTAGTCATAGTCTAGTCATAGTCTAGTCATAGTCTAGTCATAGTCTAGTCATAGTCTAGTCATAGTCTAGTCATAGTCTAGTCATAGTCTAGTCATAGTCTAGTCATAGTCTAGTCATAGTCTAGTCATAGTCTAGTCATAGTCTAGTCATAGTCTAGTCATAGTCTAGTCATAGTCTAGTCATAGTCTAGTCATAGTCTAGTCATAGTCTAGTCATAGTCTAGTCATAGTCTAGTCATAGTCTAGTCATAGTCTAGTCATAGTCTAGTCATAGTCTAGTCATAGTCTAGTCATAGTCTAGTCATAGTCTAGTCATAGTCTAGTCATAGTCTAGTCATAGTCTAGTCATAGTCTAGTCATAGTCTAGTCATAGTCTAGTCATAGTCTAGTCATAGTCTAGTCATAGTCTAGTCATAGTCTAGTCATAGTCTAGTCATAGTCTAGTCATAGTCTAGTCATAGTCTAGTCATAGTCTAGTCATAGTCTAGTCATAGTCTAGTCATAGTCTAGTCATAGTCTAGTCATAGTCTAGTCATAGTCTAGTCATAGTCTAGTCATAGTCTAGTCATAGTCTAGTCATAGTCTAGTCATAGTCTAGTCATAGTCTAGTCATAGTCTAGTCATAGTCTAGTCATAGTCTAGTCATAGTCTAGTCATAGTCTAGTCATAGTCTAGTCATAGTCTAGTCATAGTCTAGTCATAGTCTAGTCATAGTCTAGTCATAGTCTAGTCATAGTCTAGTCATAGTCTAGTCATAGTCTAGTCATAGTCTAGTCATAGTCTAGTCATAGTCTAGTCATAGTCTAGTCATAGTCTAGTCATAGTCTAGTCATAGTCTAGTCATAGTCTAGTCATAGTCTAGTCATAGTCTAGTCATAGTCTAGTCATAGTCTAGTCATAGTCTAGTCATAGTCTAGTCATAGTCTAGTCATAGTCTAGTCATAGTCTAGTCATAGTCTAGTCATAGTCTAGTCATAGTCTAGTCATAGTCTAGTCATAGTCTAGTCATAGTCTAGTCATAGTCTAGTCATAGTCTAGTCATAGTCTAGTCATAGTCTAGTCATAGTCTAGTCATAGTCTAGTCATAGTCTAGTCATAGTCTAGTCATAGTCTAGTCATAGTCTAGTCATAGTCTAGTCATAGTCTAGTCATAGTCTAGTCATAGTCTAGTCATAGTCTAGTCATAGTCTAGTCATAGTCTAGTCATAGTCTAGTCATAGTCTAGTCATAGTCTAGTCATAGTCTAGTCATAGTCTAGTCATAGTCTAGTCATAGTCTAGTCATAGTCTAGTCATAGTCTAGTCATAGTCTAGTCATAGTCTAGTCATAGTCTAGTCATAGTCTAGTCATAGTCTAGTCATAGTCTAGTCATAGTCTAGTCATAGTCTAGTCATAGTCTAGTCATAGTCTAGTCATAGTCTAGTCATAGTCTAGTCATAGTCTAGTCATAGTCTAGTCATAGTCTAGTCATAGTCTAGTCATAGTCTAGTCATAGTCTAGTCATAGTCTAGTCATAGTCTAGTCATAGTCTAGTCATAGTCTAGTCATAGTCTAGTCATAGTCTAGTCATAGTCTAGTCATAGTCTAGTCATAGTCTAGTCATAGTCTAGTCATAGTCTAGTCATAGTCTAGTCATAGTCTAGTCATAGTCTAGTCATAGTCTAGTCATAGTCTAGTCATAGTCTAGTCATAGTCTAGTCATAGTCTAGTCATAGTCTAGTCATAGTCTAGTCATAGTCTAGTCATAGTCTAGTCATAGTCTAGTCATAGTCTAGTCATAGTCTAGTCATAGTCTAGTCATAGTCTAGTCATAGTCTAGTCATAGTCTAGTCATAGTCTAGTCATAGTCTAGTCATAGTCTAGTCATAGTCTAGTCATAGTCTAGTCATAGTCTAGTCATAGTCTAGTCATAGTCTAGTCATAGTCTAGTCATAGTCTAGTCATAGTCTAGTCATAGTCTAGTCATAGTCTAGTCATAGTCTAGTCATAGTCTAGTCATAGTCTAGTCATAGTCTAGTCATAGTCTAGTCATAGTCTAGTCATAGTCTAGTCATAGTCTAGTCATAGTCTAGTCATAGTCTAGTCATAGTCTAGTCATAGTCTAGTCATAGTCTAGTCATAGTCTAGTCATAGTCTAGTCATAGTCTAGTCATAGTCTAGTCATAGTCTAGTCATAGTCTAGTCATAGTCTAGTCATAGTCTAGTCATAGTCTAGTCATAGTCTAGTCATAGTCTAGTCATAGTCTAGTCATAGTCTAGTCATAGTCTAGTCATAGTCTAGTCATAGTCTAGTCATAGTCTAGTCATAGTCTAGTCATAGTCTAGTCATAGTCTAGTCATAGTCTAGTCATAGTCTAGTCATAGTCTAGTCATAGTCTAGTCATAGTCTAGTCATAGTCTAGTCATAGTCTAGTCATAGTCTAGTCATAGTCTAGTCATAGTCTAGTCATAGTCTAGTCATAGTCTAGTCATAGTCTAGTCATAGTCTAGTCATAGTCTAGTCATAGTCTAGTCATAGTCTAGTCATAGTCTAGTCATAGTCTAGTCATAGTCTAGTCATAGTCTAGTCATAGTCTAGTCATAGTCTAGTCATAGTCTAGTCATAGTCTAGTCATAGTCTAGTCATAGTCTAGTCATAGTCTAGTCATAGTCTAGTCATAGTCTAGTCATAGTCTAGTCATAGTCTAGTCATAGTCTAGTCATAGTCTAGTCATAGTCTAGTCATAGTCTAGTCATAGTCTAGTCATAGTCTAGTCATAGTCTAGTCATAGTCTAGTCATAGTCTAGTCATAGTCTAGTCATAGTCTAGTCATAGTCTAGTCATAGTCTAGTCATAGTCTAGTCATAGTCTAGTCATAGTCTAGTCATAGTCTAGTCATAGTCTAGTCATAGTCTAGTCATAGTCTAGTCATAGTCTAGTCATAGTCTAGTCATAGTCTAGTCATAGTCTAGTCATAGTCTAGTCATAGTCTAGTCATAGTCTAGTCATAGTCTAGTCATAGTCTAGTCATAGTCTAGTCATAGTCTAGTCATAGTCTAGTCATAGTCTAGTCATAGTCTAGTCATAGTCTAGTCATAGTCTAGTCATAGTCTAGTCATAGTCTAGTCATAGTCTAGTCATAGTCTAGTCATAGTCTAGTCATAGTCTAGTCATAGTCTAGTCATAGTCTAGTCATAGTCTAGTCATAGTCTAGTCATAGTCTAGTCATAGTCTAGTCATAGTCTAGTCATAGTCTAGTCATAGTCTAGTCATAGTCTAGTCATAGTCTAGTCATAGTCTAGTCATAGTCTAGTCATAGTCTAGTCATAGTCTAGTCATAGTCTAGTCATAGTCTAGTCATAGTCTAGTCATAGTCTAGTCATAGTCTAGTCATAGTCTAGTCATAGTCTAGTCATAGTCTAGTCATAGTCTAGTCATAGTCTAGTCATAGTCTAGTCATAGTCTAGTCATAGTCTAGTCATAGTCTAGTCATAGTCTAGTCATAGTCTAGTCATAGTCTAGTCATAGTCTAGTCATAGTCTAGTCATAGTCTAGTCATAGTCTAGTCATAGTCTAGTCATAGTCTAGTCATAGTCTAGTCATAGTCTAGTCATAGTCTAGTCATAGTCTAGTCATAGTCTAGTCATTGTCTAGTCATGGTTAAATATCCTTGTTAACCGCTCGAGTTCCAGCAAAGCACTGAAGAAATTGTAGGCCTTACCCTTATAAGAAAAAAAAATTTATTGAAGTCCATCTAGGGGCTACCTGTGTGTTACCTGTTAAAGGTTTGTAGGGCTTTTATCCAAAAATAAAACTTCAAAAATAATTAATTGTTTTGTGATTTCTTTATTTGTATTGACCTTTAGAACGTTTTGAACCTTTAACTTTACGACTTTGTGAATTTGGCATTAGATCCCTTCTATTGTTGCTATAATCTAAAGAGGGTTCTTTTGGACGGTTACCATAACCATATGTGTCATGGTCTTTGAACTCTTCGGAGCTTTCTTCGTTTCTATTATCTTGGACTTCCCTATTGTAATTCGGGTAGGGTTCAGGTCTTACATTATAATTTGGCTGATAAACCGAATAATTTTTGATTGGAGTTTTATGATGATCTAACGATGATGTTTCCATCATTTCCGGTTTTATATGGGTGTTATCTTCTACCGATTCCTCGAAACTTTCTTTATCATAATAATCTAGATTGGGTTTATGTTGGGAAGCGTAATATTGCGTTATCTCGTGATGATTTTGCTGATTACTAGATTGATGTTGGCTGGTAAAAGTTGCTTCGTGAGTTGCAACATTTTGGTTTGATGAAGTTTCTGGTTTGTGGATTGTGTTTTTTGTGTGATAGTTGTGGTGAATGTTGTTATAGGAATTATTGTTGTTATTGTTATTGTTATTGTTGTTGTTATTATTATTGTTGTTGTTATTGTTAGTGCCGAAGTTGTTTATAACTTGTTTGTGCTTTGTAGTCACTTCTTTTTTATTGATATTATAATGATATTGGCTCTGATCGATGTCTCCTGGATACTTATGAACAATTTTGTTATTTATCACTTGTATCTGTGGTCTACTAGAATTTATGGGAGGTCGACTCGACTCGTTTTTTAAAGGATGACCATGATTGGCCATCATTGGCTCCTTTGTGGCTTCAACATTTGTTTCTTTGTCTTGGGTTGTTCCGTTTCCTTTAGGCGGTTCTTCTTGATTAACTTTAATATTAATTTCAGTTTCGGGAGACGTTTCAACGTCTGTTTCATTCTGATTATGTATAGACAGACCATGATCTTGTTCTAAAGTTTCTTTGTCGGAATTTATTTCATGATCAGTTTCATCTTCGTCAGATGTTGCCTCTTTAGTTGGTTCCCGATTCAGATCTGGTTTGTCGGTTTTACGATGAGGATATTTATTTGTATTGTCTTCGGGTTCGTTAGACTGAGAGATTAAATCCATATCATTTGTAATAATAGGAGTTGTTGTGGTACGAATAACTCCTCCTCCATTACCACCAGCTCCACCACCAACACCAACTCCTCCACCACCTCCGCCTCCTCCACTGCTTCCACCAGGAACTATTACTATTGGGGGCTGAGGGTATATTGGCTGTTGTGGATAGTTAGCCGGAGTATAGTAAGCATTTGACGGTGGATATACTGGAGGTGGATATCCCGGAGCAGGATAAACAGGAGTTGGATATCCTGGTGGAGGAACTGGCACTATAACAGGTCTTCTATGATGTGATTTATGATGATAATGTTTATGATGATTGTCAGAATGATGATTTGGTGCCTCAACAATTACCGGAGGACTAGCATAGTAACCACTATGATGACCCGAAGGACCTAAAGGACCAGGTCGTCCAGGTACTCCATCCCTTCCAGGTCTGCCACGACGACCAGAAGGTCCAGGTGGACCAGGAGGACCTGGGGGCCCTGGAGGACCAGGAGGTCCGGGAGGACAGTTACAGAATGTGGGATAATAAGGTACAGATTGATAAACCACTGGGGTAGGGGTTGTTGTATGACTTCTTAAAGAAATTAAACGAGCACTATCTTGGTCATCATTCTTAAGGGCCATAGACAGAGGCAGGCCTAAGCCTAAAAAAATTTAATAGTTATATTAAATATTTAATCAAAACTCATAAATCAAATATTACCTAACAGCACCACAGCTGTATACAGCAGCTTCATAGCTTCCCCGTTAAATAAACTACTATTTTACATTTATTTTGAACTACCTAATTTTATAGACTTTCGGAATTCTTAAAAAGAATATTAAAAGAAAAATTTAAAGCTGATATTTTGAAATCAAATTTACATAAGAATGGGCTTTAAATTACAAACATGGCAAAAACATTTAAATAGAAACCATTTTAATAAATTTATGGTTTTACAAAAAAGTTTTTGATTATAGCCAATTAATTAGGTCTAAAACTTTAACACTTTTAAATATTGTTGAATTTCAAAAGAAAGGGAAAGGTATTCAAAGTGAAATATATTAAATTTCTAATTTACTGTAAACAATTTTATAATTTAAATGTATATAATTTATTATATACTTTTGATATCTTAATATTCTGTGTTTTGGTCATACCAACTAAGAAACCTTCGCCTGCTTATGCATAACAACTTTGCTAATGATCATAGCATGATCAAATGCACAGTTTACGATTTAATTCACTTTGAATAATTTTCAGTAGCGCCAGCTATCGAAAATTGTTCACATCATCTAAGAAACCTGGCTCATGCGCTATAACTTAGCTATAGATCATAGAATGATCAAATGCACAGTTTTCGATTTAAATAATTTTGAGTACTTTTCAGTAGCGCCCTCTGTCGGAAATCAGTATTACCAACTTAAAAACCTGTCGGAAATTGTTCATACTAACTAAGAAACCTTTGTCGGCTCATGTACAACAACTTTGCTAAAGATCATAGCATGATCAAATGAACAGTTTACTATTTAATTAATTTTGAGTTATTTTCAGTGCTGCCACCTGTCGGGAATTGGTAATACCAACTTAGAGACCTTAGTCTGCTTATGCATAACAACTTTGCTAAAGATCATAGCCTGATCAAATGCACAGTTTACGATTTAATTCACTTTTTGTAATTTTAAGTGGCTCCACCTGTCGGACTTAGGTCATACCAATTAATAATACAGCTTACGATTGAATTACTTTGAGTAAATTTCAGTGGCGCCACCTATCGAAATTTTTTCATACCAACTATAAAACCTACGTCGGCTCATGTGCAACAACTTTACTAAAGATCATAGCATGATCAAATACACAGTTTACGATTTAACTCACTTTAAATAATTTTCAGTAGCGCCACCTGTCGGAAATTGTTTACACCAACTAAGAAACCTTCGTCTGCTTATGCGTAACAACTTTGCTAAGGATCTCAGCCTGATCAAACGCACATTTTTCATTTAATTAATTTTGAGTACTTTCCAGTAGCGCCATCTGTCGGAAATTAGTCTTACCAACTTAAAAACCTTTGCCGGCTTATCCGCAAACATCTTCGCTAAAGAGTATGACATGATTAAATGCAAAGTTTACTATTCTATAAAGAACATACAGATAGACAAACATTCATTTGTTTAAAAGTTATAACATTACTAATTTTGTCCAATTTTTTATCCCCTTATTTCAAAAAAGTTCCATTTGCATATTTGCTATTTTTTTAGACCAATTATATTCGGTAAATTTTATAATAAAAAGCAGTTGGAATATTGTTCCTATTTATACTACTTCATGTTAAGATATCATTTTATCCCTTTTTTACTCATTTTGGCAACCAAAATCAAAAAAGTACCAAATACATGTTCAATACTTTTTCACATCTATTGATTGCAGTAAAAAATTATTTTCTATATTCTTGGGTTAAAAAGATGAGAGTGGGTTAAAAAATGTACCAAAAAATCCATTTTCACCCTTTCTTACCCAATGTCGAGCATAGTTTCAGAAAAGTGCCAAATAACTATCCGCTAATTTTTACAGCTGTTCAAAATGTAATTTAAATTTTGTTTCTGTACCTATAAGGAAATACAATGTTTTAGACTTTTTCCCATTTTGCCCGTTTTTACCCCTTTTGCAGCAAAATTTCCAAAAGTCCCTTCTAACTTGATCTATACGGCAAAAAAGATACCCACCGTTCAAATTTTATCAAAATCGTTAAAGACGTTTTCGAGATAGACGCTTTAAATATGTGACCCAGTCAACGAAAGGACTCAAAAAAAAAATTTCGAAAAATTAGCAAATTTTTCGAATCGATCTTTAGCTCGTTATGCCATCTATAACAACTCTTATAGTGCGATCTCTGAGAAAGCTGGATATAAACCGAAACGTTGTCTACACCAAAAGAAATAATAAATATATTTTTTCTAATTTGGTCCAAATTTTGAGTTAGTTGTACCCTTGTAGATATGTGAGATATATTTTTCAATTTAACACAATTTGATGGTGGATATATAAGATTCGACACAGCCCAATATAATACTCTTACTTGTTGTTTATACCCTTCACCACCATAGGTATAATAAGTTTGTGCTGATGTATGTAACGCATAGAAATGTTTGTCTTAGACCCACTTTTTAGTATACCAATAGGCTTAGAATAACTTTCTGAGTCGATTTAGCGATGTCAGTCCATCCGTCCATCTGGACATCCCATGTAAAACATCAAATCAAAGTGCAGGTCCAAAGATAGTTTGAAGAAATTTGGCACAGATCATTTTTTTTTTTGATAGTGGGACCATGGCTATTGAAATTCGTCAAAATCGGTCCATTATTTATGGTACCTCCCATTGGCTTCACTTCCCGGAATTGATATATTGTCCACAGATATCAATATTTTTTCATGAAATTTAAAACAGATACTGCTGTAAACCTAAATCACTGTACCAAATTTCGTTGAAATCGGTCCACATTTGACCATAGCTCCCATACGAACTCTTCTGTCAACACGCACTATATGAGACAAAATCACTAAAACGCTCGTAAATCTGAAAATAATGCTAATTTTAAGTTTATTTTTTGAATATATAATTCTTGTAGCAACTTGTCAAATTTCGAGATAATCGGTAAACATTTGACCCTAGCTCTCATATAAGTCCAAATGACGGAAAGAGCTTAAATATATAAGTTTTTAGGAAATGTTTGTATGATTGAAAAATTTTGCAAATATTTGTCTTTATATAGGAAAAAGAACACCTTTGACCTTAGTGGTGAAGGGTATCGCATGGTCGGGCATGACCGACTATAGCACTTTCTTACATGTTTTACTTCAATTTAATGACCAAAAATTTACAATTTTCATTTTTAAACAGCATTAACCCACCTACTCCCGGGGACTCTAACAAAAAGTCTTACTGGACAAAATGTCTTTGTTAAGAATGTGTAAGATAGTCCTGGTTGTACAGAGTAAATTATAATACATATATTACATCTGTCTGTGGTTCCAAGAACATTTCAAACTCTTTATCTTCGTAGAGTGCTAGACTCTACCGATCTTAAGGATCGGCTCTGATTGTCGTTTATAATACAGTACGACAGTGGTTGGTACACATGAGAGATGTTAACAGAATATGAAAATAGGCTTAAAATAAAGAAATACTTGTGTCGGCGTTTTGCTATAGTAGTTCAGAATTTTAAGAAAATCGATTTTAAAGATTCGAAGGACCGTGGAGGTTCACTTGTAACGTAATGCTATTATAAAAAGTTCTTTAAAAATAGAATGGGTGAACCGATTTAAATGTTTGAGCCAGTTTTGAAAAGGAAATTATATTTGGGTTTGTTTTTATTAAAAAAGCGATTATTTTTCCCCTAGATAACGCTTTAATTTTCATGTAAAATTAAAAATATCCAAAAAAGGAATTTAATTCAATGTAATGTAAATGTAGTGTAAAACTACAAAAATTAATATTATATCTTAACTATTATTTTATATTTTTATTGTATTTTTAATGAATTTCGTCCTCTAGCGTCTAATAAAAACAAATCCAAATTTAATTTCCTTTCCAAAACTGACTCAAGCATTTAAATGGGTTCACCCATTATATTTTACAAGTGAACTTCCACGGTCCTTCGAATCTTTAAAATCAATTTTCTTAAAATTCAGACGTGCTGCCGAGACACGTATTTCTTTATTTTAAGCCTATTTTAATATTCTGTTAACATTACTCATGTGTACTCAAAAAAATTTGATTTTGTCGTACTGTGTAATAATACTATACCTACCAAGCTCAGGGACCATGTCTAGATTCAGTCAATGTCTAGGGATGCAAGTTCATTAATCAGCATTCAGAGATTGCAAGCTATGAATGATGGCACCCTATCATGTCTCAAGGTCCTATACCCTATGGGATTATTGAAATTCAAATTAAGGCCTAAAAGAGGAATATCATATTTGTGATGAGATAAACTTCCCCAAGCTGTTAGAGTCAGAATGTCTCGTCTCTTAATCACTTGGGGAATCACTTCATGAAGAAACAAAGCAAAATTTTTGTAAAGCCAATCTTTTAGCAGACGGCGATGGGGATACAGATATAAAGACGGTACAAATCTCAAAAGGAGTTTTTATTATTTAAAACAATTTTACCAACCTGTGACTTCTTCTGACTCAAGAAGATCCGAAAACCCTAGATTCCTGGTTGTAGGCTGATTCTATCTATGATTAAAGGTACACTTAGAGATATACAAATAGTTTCCAATTATAGTTTTGTTGAGACAACCATTTTTAAAGTATCAGTTCATATTAATGCCCTAATTTGAATATTTATTAAAATAATATTGTGATTGAATATGATCATATAATATTTGGATATAATCATATTATGATCATGTAAGTCACAAATAATAAAAATGATTTTCCATGGATCTTTAGTGCTTTCTTTTATTTTGGTTATAATGTTTCGAATGTTTTGTGGCCTTGATCGCCTTATAAAACCGTGCCGATGGTGTTTGATCACTCTGATTATATTCTTCTGCCGAGTTAACATCTTCACTCGATTGGTCTTCCTGGGAATTTTCCTCAGTTTGATCCCTATTTTCGTTGTTCTGCTGCTGCTCATGTTCTTGGTGGTTTTCATTGTAATTTTGTGAATATTTATTATGGTCATTTAATTCATTTTCATAGCTGTAGTGATCGTCTTGCTGAAAGGTTCTTTTGTTGTTGACAGGGGGACGTACTATGACATTACCTCCACCACCGCCTCCGCCACCTCCTGCTCCAAAGCCACCTCCGCCTCCGCCACCACCACCTCCTCCATTGGCTCCACCCCCACCTCCACCACCGCCGCCGCCGCCTCCTCCACCAGGCATTATAACTATGGGAGGTTGAGGAT
This sequence comes from Stomorhina lunata, assembly GCA_933228675.1. NCBI lineage: Eukaryota > Metazoa > Arthropoda > Insecta > Diptera > Rhiniidae > Stomorhina > Stomorhina lunata. Next base: position 14,841,956 of record OW121741.1, read on the forward strand.
AATTAGGATAGGGTGGTGGATAGTAAATTGGTGGTCCAGCAGGCACATAAATTGGCCCGTCATCTCGATCTTCATGGTGGTGATGATGATGGTGATTGCCACCTCCACCACCACCAGAAGGTTGTGTTACAACTATAGGATGGCCTCCATAATGACCACCATGGCCACCATGATGTCCGGGGTGACCAGGATGCCCATAGTGACCCCTAGGACCCGGACGACCGGGCATACCGGGAAGTCCTGGAGCTCCTGGAGGACCGGGCGGACCCGGAGGACAACTGCAGTGACCATAGTAAGGTTGGTAAACTGGCTGTGCATTATTGCCATTAAGACTAATCAAACGGCCGGTTTCCTTATCACCATTTGGTGAGGCCAGGGCCGAACTCAAGCCTAAGGCTGAGAAGAAAGAAGGTAAAATTAGCTGAATTTGTAAAGTCAAAGTTTAAGTACTTACTTATGACCACTAGACCTACAAGTAGCTTCATTGTTGCCCAAGAATCAACTGTTATGACTTTCAAAGATTGACAGAAGTTTTTATAGTTCAGCAGAAAATTTTCTAGACCTAAAATCTGAAGAAATAAATAATCAAGAAATAAAATTCTTAAAAATCTTTAAGTCCTAATATTAAACTTAAAAATTAAAAATTTTGATTTATTACATTTGTAAAAGACAATAAGAAATTTGGCAAGAGATTAAAAAAAATTTTGATTTATTACATTAAAAAAAAAACAAAAACAAAAGATTTAAAACCGAAACGGTTTTTACTTTTAGAACAAAATTTAAAAAAAAATTGTATTGCAAATTAATATTTATTGTTCCCCTGATCGCTTAGATATCAATTCTAATAATTAGATCAAACAATAAATCAATTAAATAACAAATAGTGACATATTAGCTAAAACATTAAGTTATTATGTTTGACTTAAACATTAATAAGATTTATTATGAAAAGCTTTGTCATTTGCATATTAAAAGCTTTTGGGCCACAACTAATCATCACCTGACCTTTTCTTTAGAATTTTAGAACAAAGTTCGTTATTAGAAATGTGACAATGGAAATTTACATAAAATTACTATAGACTTTTGACATTAAAGAAATACTTAAAGAAAAGAGATAATAAGAAATTTTTACCATTACTATAGAAAGTTGATAAAAAAAAGTGGGTCTTTGGGTCATTGAGGAAATAAGACCAAGAATAGCGCCAAAGTGATAGTTTTTAAATTTTTTTAATGAAATAAAAATTAGTTTTTATTCAACTCCCATTGAGTCTGAACATAGGGGAAAATCGTATTCATATTCCATGTAAGTACTTAATAATTTAAGTATATGATCACTAGAGTGTCCTAAAAAATTTAAAGTAATTTTATAGAAATGTCCAAATGCTATAAATTTTATTTAAAAAGATATCCTAAGTAGAAACATTTTTAAGAAGTCTAAAGAAACCCCTCATTTTGTCAATATAACTGGGATGTCCAAACTTTGGCTTCAAGTCGGCACGCATTCCCGATATCCGATCTGAATGAAACTTTGTATCGGGTGGCTAAATTTCAAGGGCCGATGTTGATTTTGAATAAAACCCAAACTATTTACGAAATTATTGTAATTTTATTTTATTATGATATATTGGTATTACTCAATTATGTATGAAACAAAATATCGGCCAAATGGGCGCCGCGACCACGGCGGCACACCTCTATCCGATGGTCCAAATTTTTGATGACCCTGAGGCATAATGGAGGTTCTATGCCGTTAATGTGCCGAATTATCTCATCCTTTAGCTCTTGAATTGTTGCTGGCTTATCGACGTACACCTTTTCTTTCAAATAACCCCAAAGAAAAAAGTCAAACGGTGTCAAATCACATGATTTTGGCGGCCAATTGGCATCGCCATTACGTGAGATAACACGGCCATTGAATTTGTTGCTCAAAAGAGCCATTGTTTCGTTAGCTGTGTGACAAGTGGCACCGTCCTGCTAAAACCACATATCGTCTACATACATAACTTCCAATTCGGGCCAAAAAAAGTTCGTTATCATCTCACGATAGCGAACACCATTCACAGTAACTGCCTGACCGGCCTCATTTTGGAAAAAACACGGCCCGATGATGCCGCCAGCCCATAAACCGCACCAAACAGTCACAATAGTTGTCAGAAAAGTGTATAAACATAAACAACTTCAGTGATTTTTACTGGATGTTGGCTAACCCTCTAAAGTCTTTTGAGGTAACCGGCCGATTGAATAATGTAATATAAAATCTATTGACACAAAAGAGTCATAAAACTAAAAATAACTTTACTGATTGATTATTCATTGATTCATTTTATTAATTTTATTAGATACGCTTTGTCAAATAGCTTCAAATATCGGCTAGTTTCTTTGGCTTCTCAAGCAAGCAGCGGTTGTGGTAACTGTTTAACATGTGGATGTAGCGATTTTATATTTAAAACCTGTTGGTTCAATAAACAGAAAATGACACATAAATTTAAAAAATCCAGCAGTTTCAAAATGAAGATCCGCCTCCAATACTGGTGATACTTTTGTATAGGCAAGAAGCAGTTCTTGGAAGCTTATTGACATCCTAAAATGAGAAGCTTAAGTAGAAATTGCTGATCGTTTCACCAGAATTGGCGACTGGAAGAATACCAGTAGAGAGGCCGCATTTCCCAGCAGAAACAGTGGGATTAGCAGATGAGCGTGATGCGATCCGCAATACCAACCCTGATTATCCCAGGATCGTCCAGCTGAACAGTGATATCAGCAGGTTGGTAAATGAGGACAAGCGAAACCGTTGGTTTGATCACCTAAAGAACTGCAACCTTGGCGCGGTTATAAGTAAGTTGTGGTCCACTGTTCGATCTCTTTCGAACCCTATAAAAAAGGATGGTCGAGTCGTGGCTAAGTTTGCCAATAACATCATATCCGACCCGAAAGCATGCTCGCTTGCTTTTAGCCGATTATTTATTGAGCACCCCGAAAGAGACAAGGCGAAAAAGAGTATTGTTCGTAAACTGCTTAATCTCCCAGTCTCGGACTTTTTACGCCTGCGTATAGCTAAGGCTTCAAAGGCAATTGGCCCTGACGGAATTTCCATGCTGATGCTAAAATACCTAGGCGAGTGGGGAGTCGAATTCTTGACAGGTGTCACAAATCTGTCTATGACTAGCCTCACTATATCCGATGTCTCGAAAGTGGGTAGAGTGATCCCAATATTAAAACCTGGGAAACCCGAGAATGAGGGATCATCGTACAGGCCGATATCCCTCCTGTAATCAGTCGCAAAAACACTCGAATCTTTACTCCTTCCCCAGGTGACCAGCCAACTACCAGCAGCACCACCACAGCATTTACAGTCATAACCACTCAGATCGCACAAGGCTTAAACAAGCAGAGGTCTTGTGAAAGAACGGTCCTTGTGGCGCTTGACTTGTCTTTGAGACGGTAAGCCATGCCACCCTCTTCCACGACATCCTGCTGTCCACAATGCCAACAAATTTGAAAAGATGGATAGTAAATTATCTGAGTGGTCGTTAGTCGTTCGTAGAGTTTAACAAGTAGCACTCAAAACACCGTAGAGTCAAACAGGGTGTTCCTCAGGGCGGAGTTCTGTTGCCACTCCTGTTTAAGGTCTACCTCTCTAAACTACCAGCTCCACCGCAAGGCGTTGAAGTGATATCATATGGGGACGACTGCACGATAATGGCAACTGGCCATAATGTGGAAGACCTATGCGGTAAGGTGAATCGTTATCTCGATATCATCCACAATTTCTTCACTGAACATAACCTGAAGATACAACCAACTAAATCCTCAGCCACCCTATTTACCACCTGGACAAAAGAAGTAAGTCTACAACTTGTCGTCGAGATCGATGGTGTACCAATTCCGACACTGAACCACCTGAAAATTCTGGGAATCACACTCGACAGCCTTTTTACTTTGTCAGCACATGCCACAACTTTCGCGCATAAATTGCGATGTAGAAACAAGGTCCTTAAAGCACAAGCCGGCAGCACTTGGTGAATGGACAAAGAAGCCTTGCTATTTTCATGCAAAGCGATTGGTCGGTCAGTGGCAAATTATGCTGCTCCAGTGTGGTCAGCGTCGCTAAGTGATACTCAGTGGAGAAATATTCAATGCAGCTCTAAGGACTATAACAGACTGCCTACAAATTACCTCACCATATCATTTTGATGAGGAAACAAAGATCCTTCCAGTTAAGTTACACAACATTATGCTATCTCAGCAGTTCCTTTTGTTATATCTTTGGAGAAATCTTTTAACATCACACAGTTGACATCTTCCCCGAGGCATGTCAGGAAAGATCTTCGCGTATTTGAGGATAGCATATGAAGATATGTACTTGAAAATTTAGATAATACCTAGTACATGGCAGCTTTAAATAATATTCATAAAGACGCCACCAACTCCGCGATTTCAGTTTATCGCTTGAATGTTGTATGAATGTTAACTAAAAGAACCTGCCGCGGAAAACAAGAGTTGTTCAGGCTCAACTGAGATTGGGATGGAGCAACAGATTAAATATCTTTTGGTACCGCATAGACCGTGCCGTCCCCAACATATGCCCAGCTTGTGGTCAGGGTTCTCATCATAGCCCCCACATTTTCAACTGTACCGCCAACCCAACTTAACTTGGTAATGAGGATTTGTGGACTCATCCAATAGAAGTAGCACAATTTCTTGGCATTGATCTCCAAAAAGATCTCCCATAAAAACAAAATTATTAAAATGGTAAATGTTAGAGCTATTACAACAACAACAACAAATGTGACTAGTGACTGTTAGGATGTGGTAAGCTAGTTAGAGTCATAGATGCTATAAGCACTTCCAGGTAATTCAAAAAGTAATAAAACAACAAAACTATTATATTTTTCTTTTATATTTCAATTTATTTTATCTTATCCCTTAGAATGTTTGGTTCCGGCAACAGCACTATAAAAACGAGTTAAATCCGTATCGTCCTCATTGCGGTTATAAACTGAAGCCAAGCCTTCTTTTTGGCCAGCCTCATCACTAGGGTTCATATCATCATCATTAACTTCTTGCGATGCTTCAGTCGGTTGTTCAATGTCATTTGGAACATCTTGAATAGATTCTTCTGTGTTATTTTCAGAGCTGGGTTCATCCATGTTTTCAGCAGAAGCTTCGGAGCTTGATGGTATAAGTGAGCTGTCTAAATCGTTATATTGCTGCTCGACTTGATAATAGTCTTCGGGTTCACCGTATCCCATATTGTCTTGTAAGAAAATTCTATGCAAGGGAGAGATTTCGTTGGTGCTGTTGGTAGTCGATGCTAAGGTTGTGGTATTAAGTGGATTTATAAGTACTCCACCTCCTTTACTACCATCGGATTGCACTATAATAATTGGATAGCCAGGGGGATAGACGGTTGAATGACCTGAATGATGTCCTGGATGATTTCCGTGATTATGCTCTAAGGAATGTCCTGGATGATGTCCGTGATGATGTTCCGAGGAATGTCCCGGATGATGTTCCGAGGAATGTCCCGGATGATGTCCGTGATGATGTTCCGAGGAATGTCCTGGATGATGTCCGTGATGATGTTCCGAGGAATGTCCCGGATGATGTCCGTGATGATGTTCTGAAGAATGCCCTGGGTAATGTCCGTGATGATGACTGGGGTAATGTCCTGTTGATGGATGACCGTGGTGATGACCTGATCCAGAATGGCCTGGATAATGTCCTGGGTGGTGTCCTGAATGATGTCCTGATCCAGGATATCCTGGGGGATATGGCAGTGGATAGTAAGCAGGTGGTCCAGGAATTGGTATAATTATCGGTCCCTTATCGTTATGACTTTCATGTTTGTGATGGTGATGATGATGGGAGCCATGACTTGGAGCAGTTGTGGGGGCAGGAGTAGCGGGAGGCTGTATAATAATGGGTGGTATTGAGTGATGTCCACCATGATGATGGCCGTGATCATGACCATGGCCGTGACCATGATCATGACCATGACCGTGACCATGACCATGGTTGTAAGCTGGAGGACCTACGGGGCCAATAGGACCCTGAGGGCCTACAGGACCTCTTGGGCCGGGAGGACCAATAGGGCCCGGATGTCCCGGTTGTCCAGGTCTGCCAGGATGACCAGGCTCTCCCCTTTCACCTGGGATACCAGGAGCTCCAGGTTGACCATTCCTACCAGGCTGTCCGGGAGCACCGGTATCACCGCGTTCGCCCTTGGCTCCAGGACGACCATTTGAACCAGGAATACCAGGGAGTCCAGGTGGACCAGGAGGTCCAGGCGGACAGTTGCAATGATTATAGCCATGATGGTGTGGTGATGGTGGATAGGGATAAGGCATGGGACTATAAACTATTTGTGGTGCAGGGGCGGGCGCTGGTGCTGGAGCTGCGGCAGGCGCCAAAGTAAGCAAACGCCCCGATTCTTTTTCATCGCTATTCTCAGCTAGGGTCCAAGAAAGACCTAAACCTGATGACAAATGAAAATAAAATTATTCCAAGTTTATTCTAGGATCCTTTAAAAAAGATTAACTTACATAGCACGCCTAAGGCTAGATGCAGCTTCATTGTTGTCTAAAAGTCTACTGATTCGGAAAGAACTTGAACCATTTTATATCACAAAACCAAATCGCTTTTAAGAAATGCATTCTAATAAGTATTTTATTTTTATCTATCAAAAATTTCTTTCATATTTTTAGAAATTTCTTTACAAGATCATTATTTTTTTTTTTTTTAAAGAAAGTAAAAATGTTTACTGTCATTTAAACTATAACTATAGCAATTTTATAATGGCATGTGTCTTCGAATATTTGCATTTCAATCAAAATCATAGAAGGTATGAACACTTTCAGTGATATTTTATGTTAATTGTGAATAAATTTTACATTTTTTTTAAATTTTTAAGATTCAAATTCAAGTCTCAAAACTAAAGTAATGATCATAAATAACTGCTTATGTTAATGACTTTTTGAAAATATTCGCACTATATTTAAAGATTATGAATGAAAAGTTAAAAGCTTTGCTATTAAAGCCATGGTTTTTAAATTTAGTTGGTGGTAGTAAACCACCAAAACCTGTCAAAATATAATAAATATGCTAAATACACCACAAATAGTTTATAGTCCCATACCTACAATCGAGTTTATAGAGCAAAATATAGGGCAGCATTTAAATCTACATACATTCCTATTTACCAGATTAGTAAATACATTCCTTTAGAACATATCAAATCGGTTTATAAGTTAACGAGATATGAAAAATATAGCACAAACATTTCTATCTTCAGAATAAGTTATCAAATTCTACTAAATTTAAAAAAAAATGCATTTTAATTTCTTTAATAAAAATTCTATAGAATCCCAGCAAAACTTTGGTAATGGCAAGTACTCTGATAACTGGTTACCTTGTAACGACTACAACATACCATCCGAATAAATAATAAGTTATTACAGAAGTACTTATTTGTAATTGAGATGGTAATTTAAACTGAATGGCCCCGGTTCAAATCTCACCAAGGGCAACAATTTTTTTTAGTTTTTTTTTTTTTATTAAAAGAGTCTTTTTAAATGATTTTTGAATTTTAAGAACTTAAATATTATCTTCTGTAAAAAAAAATGTGTAAAACTTACTCACGTTAATGAAAAAATACCATCATGAGTCAATTTTGATTATGTAGGGGATGTTGAATACCAAACACGAATCTAATTGGTCTTAACTTGGTAAGCCCAACTTATCTGGGTCATCCTTCATCTCAACTATGGACACACACCCCCTCATGGTATCACCCGGGGAGCTAGTTTAACAACCATTAATATTGTGAGTTAACATGTTCCGAGAGTTGTCCCATAAGATCGATAAAAATGGGTTAGGATTACGGGCTAGTAACCCTCTCTTGAAAAAAAAATACAATGAAGAGGATAAAATTAGAATTGAAATGTCCCACTACCTAATGTTAGAGGAGGATGTCCGAAACTTCGATAGAAAGACCAAGTAGAGGAACATTTTTCAAAGCTTGGCCTATAAAATTGGAGAATATTCGCACAAGATCGAAATCCATGGAATTCTAAAATATGCTCGGACTTTGACCTTAACAGGTTGTAACATTTAAGTAAGTAAGAGTCAATCTTATGTAAAAACTTATACAAAAAAGAAGATTTAAATTGTTTAAGTTTTAAAATAATTTTAAAAAAGTTTTAAAATAATTACAAAATATCGTATAAAAATATTTCTCCAAAAATTACAACAAAGCAAAAAAAAGCAGGGAAAAACAAAGTTATTTTCACATGATTTTGGACCTAAAAATAAAAATTGTTTATATTAATTATAAGCTGCTAAGTTTTCAACATATGAAGTAGCTCAGTGGGAGAGTCTCTGCCTAGCAGTCGGAGGGTCTGGGTTCGAGCCCCCATGAGATCATAAAAAAAATTTTGTATTTCGTTTAAAAATATATGTTTTTAATAAAACAACAACAAAAAGGTTGTTGCTGTGGTTGTTGTTGCTTTCAAATTGCTTACCCAAGTCATTACTTTTCTGCAATTGGTAAGTACTTGCCTCCAATGACATCCCCATGTTAATGTAATGACTTAAACAGCGAATGAGTAAGTAGTTCGTGTTCAATAGTTTAACTGTTTAACTCATTATTTGGTAATGAAAAGTTTTACTGGGATATGATTACTTTTAAATTTATTTAAATCGTTTAATCAGTTAACGAGATATTCATCATATAGTACAAACATTCTAATCCAAATATGTTCATTCTATTTTTTACAGCTTATTATTTTGCACATATTAGTAAATGCATTTCTTTAAAACATATATGTTTAAGAAATACTTTAAATCGGCTAAAAAGTTAACGAGATATGAAAAATATATCACAAACTATTTCGGAAAAAATTACCAAATTTTGTAAATGTATAACAAAAACATACCAATTTTTTAATAAACAAGTAAGAGTGGTATATTCGGCTTTGCCGAATCTTGGATACCCTTCACCAATGGTGTTGCAAAAGTACTTAATGTAATTCCTAGCAAAATTTGGTTATACTAGTATTATATGCAAAGAGTCTTTAAAATTAAGAGTCGGAAAAAGAAAAGCTTTTCGGTGGCGTCATCATCTAGAATAGTTATGCACCCAAAGGTTAGGTTGGACAGGTGGCTGATGTCTAGGGAAGCTTCACTTGGGTTCTAAAGTGGTCCCTTTGTGAAAGATAATGACTACTAGACTACAAGTAGAGAATGCATATTTAAGCCAGCCAGTAGCTTCGAAATAAAATAGACACATATTTTACGAACATTTAATAAAGTTCGATAGACCAGATAAACCATGCAGAAAAGATGCTTCAAAGTGTAGATGCCCTTATATTTGCAATAGCACAGCGATTTGATGAAGTTTAAGTATTCTGGCATGCAACCCAAAAACACAGTGCCCAGTGAGGGTTGTGCACTTTAATTCGTACGAATTATCCAACTAGTAAAAGTTCTTGATTAGCTATGTAAAACTGTGAAGTTAGCGGACTGATTTAGGTCAAAGCTTTAACAATGATAAGCCTTAAAATTATAGGGTATACACTCTTAGTTTTAGATACACACGTGAAATATATAGCTTTTGAATGGATGGATATCAGCTTTGTCGGAAAAGTTATTAAAGATTTACTTATTAATCTGAAGTTAGTTAATTAATTAAAATGAACACTTCATCAATAACACGGTGCAACATGAAAAAAAATAACCACATACGGACACCACCACGAGATAGAGGATCAAAAAAAAGAAGACACGTGTCTTTCAGTTTTGTCAAATGTCCTCCCCTTTTTTGTGGGCGGGGCCTTAAAAATTTGGGCCTCTTTGTCATTTTTGCAATAAAGTGGACATCTTCTCAGGCTCATATCTTCCAAACCGTTAGGAATTTTGATTTACTTTTTGAAATAAAGTTGTAGCTATTGTCATGAGGAATAAAAATAGTGAACACAAAAAATCAAAAAAACGCCATCTTGAATATCAAAATCGCAAAAAAACTAAAAAAAATCGCTTTTTTCACATGTTCAGGTTCCTACGTAGCAAACCGTTCAAAATTTAAGAAAACAATATACAACAAAAATAAAGCTAAGACCTCACTTAAAAACTTTGTAGAACATACAAACATCCTAGGAATGATCCTTAACACAGTAAAGGTAGCGCTAAGGTAACCATACAAATTAAAAATTTCCCGAAAAAATGTTATTTTTAATGTTTTTTTTTACTTCAACAAGAAAAAATATAACCATATATAGTACAAATACCGCTACGTGATGAAAGACAAGAAAGCCCATATCTTCCAGTTTTGGCCCAATTCACCACCATTTAACAGCATTTAGGTAGCGCTTAAGTAACGACAAAAGTGAAAAATTCAAAAATTATCTCTTGTCATAAAAAAGAAAAATTCTCAACATATAAAAAATTAATCTTCAAGATCACAAAATTTTTAAAAATTGATTTTTTACCTGGTTATGGATAGGTTAAAAATTCAAGAAACAGTCACCTAGAAAAGATACATTTTTATTGGACAACTTTTTTGAATCATTCATACGAACATTATTTGAATGATCCTCAATATCGTTTAGGTAGCGCCTTGGTAACCGCAAAAGTGAACTACTTTTTAGGCTAGGTAGCGCTTAGGAAAAATTAAAAAAGTAAAAAAATCAGCTCTTGCCATAAAAAACCAAAAATCGATTTTTTACCTAATCAGGTCCATAGGTAGCAAACCGTTCATTCAAGAAACAATCATGAAACCCTGGACGCAATATATAAGTGATATGATGTTCTCACCGAGGCATTACAAAACACGACGTAAACGAGAGCTCAGCGGTGAAAGTTATACGATTTCAATATGCAGTGTGAAAAAATTAATTTATTTTGCTACGTTTGCGGTCATCAAATTAGAAAAAACAAATATGGAAAAGAATCTTCTAACTAGCGAATTCAGAAGAGCATATACGTTGTTTTTCGACGAAGTAGACTTGATCAGTGAAAATTACACACCTAATATAGTGTGTCGCCAATGCTATAACAATCTCATGGCATGGTTGAGTGGAGCAAAATTTAGTATGAAGTATTGTAAACCGGTAAACTGGATTTATCGCCCAGGTGCTCATGATGTAAACATTTGCTATGCATGCGTAAATTACACACGTGGAATGAATCGACATGGTGAGAAGAATAAAATTTATAAAGCAACTGCAACAGCTACACTACCAGTGCTTGCACCTGAAAATTTTGTACCGCCAAGGCCACCAAGTACAGATCTCAGGACAGAATTTACAGGAATGAATACTGAAGGTGGTGTTACTTATGAAGATCCGTTTGACGCCGATTATGAGCCTCAACAAGGAAGAGATGGACCACAACTAATAACACAAATGGAAATGGATTTCATTGTGGCCATATTGGGATTATCGCAGCGGCTTGCCATATTTTTGACAGCGTTTTTAAAGCAAAGAAAATTAACACTTGCTAACGTTAACTCTTCGGCATACCGGAAACGGCAAGCTGAATTTCAGAACTTCTACACTCTACATAATGACAATTCGTTCGCTTACTGCAACGATATAAAAGCTTTGGTGGTAAAAATGGGAATAAACTACATCGCTAGTGAGTGGAGATTATTTATTGATAGTTCTGTTTCAAGCTTGAGGGCAGTGTTATTGCATATGTCGAACCGAAAACCTTGCATTCCGCTAGCAATCGGTGTCAACATGGAAGAAAACTACGAAACATTGAAAAATATTATGGAAAAAATCAAATACTACGAAAATAAATGGAAGATTTGCTGTGATTTGAAGGTCATCAACATTATGCAAGGGATCATTGATAAAGGCGGCTTTCCCAAATTCTTTTGTTTTCGTTGTAATTGGGATTCGCGATCTCTGAATCAATTCGAATGTAATTCGTGGACACCAAGAGGAAATGTGGAGGAACAAATGAAAGAACATAGACTGAAAAATGCACCTTTGATTGACAATACTCATGATATCTTGTTGCCACCGCTCCACATTAAATTGGGAATTGTTAAAAAATTCATCGAAGTGGCTGTTATAAATTGTCCAAATGCATTTGACTATTTGAAAAGTGTTTTCCCAAAGCGTAGCGATGACAAAATTAAGAAAGGTATGTATTGTAGTAAACTAAATCCTATATTTTCCACCTTATTGTATATTTACTTTTCTTTTCTGTTTCTTTTTTTATCGTTTGATAGGAGTACTTAATGGCCCAGACATTAGAAAGCTTTTCAAGACAAATTTTGAGTCAGCGCTTGATGAAAATCATTCAATGGCATGGATTTATCTTCAACGTGTATGCACCAGAGTCTTGGGAGGGGATCGAGACGCTGAGCCGGAAGCAAGAGAATGGGTGAAAGAAATGCTGTATTATTTTGAGAAAATCGGCGCATCGATGACATTAAAGCTGCACTTTCTTCATTTTCATTTTGACGATTTTATGAAGCAACTGTCTACTGAATCCGATGAGCAAGGAGAACGGTTTCATCAAACCACAATGCCCATGGAAAAACGGTACAAAGGCAAAAAACTAGACGCATTGCTTGGAGAGGTAATATCAAATATATTGATGCATTGCTTTGTATTCCTTTTTTGATTTTTGTTTTTATTTCAGGTATGTTGGTGGAGCCACAAGATTACCCTGTATGATGTCAATGAAGTATTTCAAGAAGAAAAAGCTTATGATGGAGGGCAGTCTGGAAGCAACGTACCCGTGCGCACCTAAGTTCTGCATCAGAGTCAGATTCGGATGATTCGGACGACGAATTGGATCCACAACTTAAGAGAGTGCTATTTACAAGTCCAGGGCCATCAACTTTATAAACATGACACAAATATTTATTTATTTTATTTATTTCCATATTTATTTATCTTATTTTTGTGATATATGCCATTGTATATTAATGTTGAAATAACAACAAAAAAAATTAAAATAAAAAAATTTTACACATACGAAATGAAATTAAATCAAATGAAATTAAATTATTTTTGTATTAGAAATTGAATGTTCTAAAAAGTTGTTTAATTAGATCTTATGTACATTTTTGTAGCTTATTGTTTTCTTGAATTTCGAACGGTTTGCTACGTATGGACTTAAACATGGGAAAAAAGGTAAAAAAATAGATTTTTTTAAATGACGTTTTTTTCATTTTATGTGTTCACAATTTTTGTTCTTTACAAGGGTTATACAATATCTTTGCCTTAAAGAGAAAATGAAAATTCCACTCGGTTTGCAAAATATGCGCCTGAGAAAATGATTACTTTTTTAATGACACCAAGACCTCAAATCTTTGGGGGCCTCTGAAAAAACTCCATGACTTGGGGCAAAACTAGAATATATGGTCTTTTTTGTCTTTTATCACGTAGTTGTATTTGTATATGGTTATATTTTTAATTGTTGAAGTAAAAAAAAATAAGCATTGAAAATATCATTTTTTTGGGAAATTTTTAATTTTTATGGTTTCCTTTACGCTACCCTTACTGTGTTAAGGATCATTCCTAGGATGTTTGTATGTTCTACAAAGTTGTTAAGTGAGGTCTTAGCTACATTTTTGTAGTATATTATTTTCTTAAATTTTGAACGGTTTGCTACGTATGAACCTGAACATGTAAAAAAAGCCTAAAAAAAATCGTTTTTTTTTAAGTTTTTTGCGATTTTGATTTCTAAGATGGCGTTTTTTGATTTAATGCGTTCACAATTTTTATTCCTCATGACAATGGCTACAACTTTGCCTCAAACAGTAAATCGAAATTCCTAACGGTTTGGAAGATATGAGCCTGAGAAGATGACCACTTTTTTGCAAAAAAGGCAAAGAGGCCCAAAATCTTTAGGGCCCCGCCCACAAAAAAGGGGAGGACATTTGACAAAACTGAAAGACACGTGTCTTCTTTTTTTTTGATCCTCTATCTCGTGGTGGTGTCCGTATGTTGTTATTTTTCCATGACCTAAAAAATTACACACAGTGTAATATTTGGGATGTGTTGTTCTTTCGATCTGTCCGATGGATGTTTGGAAAGTTTTGCTCTAGTTCCTTGTGCAATTTTAATGTGATTTAATTTATCAGCATTAAATCGATTCCCGGTCGGGGTTATATGGGAGATTTCACTAAATGTGAATAGAGCTCGCCCATTTTCAATATCGAACTTTTCAAGAGATCAGAAATACTTTTGTCAAATGTTGTCCCTTTAGAAAGTTTATTTTAGGCGCTATCGCCCTGAATATCAATATTGTACAACGTCTTTATACTAAATGTCATTATCGTATCTTAGGCAAAGTTATACGGGATCAATTGTCAAACGTGAACGGATTTCTCGCAATTGCAATTAAAAAATTTAAATTTTCGTTGATATGTGAGATACTTACATACATATGTAGGTTTTGAACGGATATCATGTAGTTAGCTGCATTTTTGTACTTCCTAGGAAGATTACCTATAATTTGATATATAATACATTCTCAAATGTTATCATAATGTTCAAAAGTCAGATACAAAATTAAGATTAATGCAGAGTGTCTGTATGCTAAAATCAGATTTGTGGAGCTCCTGGATTTTACACAAAATTTTAGGATATTGTCCCACCCTGAATTTTATCATTGTCGATCAAAACACCATCGCTTAAACGCTAAATTATATCTACCACAAATTACCGAATGCACCACGATTTAGGTAATCCCCTGCGAAGGACGCTATTAAATTTCATCAAAATAAACACCTGAGATATCGACAAAACAGGAGCTCCAAAAACTTGACTACAACAGAAAAAATTACAGACAGGTAGACGGACGGACAAAAAAACAGACGGACAAACAAACAGACGGACGGACAGACAGACAGACAGACAGACAGACAGACAGACAGACAGACAGACAGACAGACAGACAGACAGACAGACAGACAGATAGACAGACAGACAGACAGACAAACAGACGGACGGACGGACGGAGGTCGCGAAATCGATTCTCCTGCCGATTCTGAGTTGATCGGTACAATTTGAATGGTATTCGTAATCAGATTTGTGGAGTATAGATTTTAGAAAATCCTCACACAAAGAACGATGCCAAATTTCATCACAATCGGTCCATAAACACCTGAGATATCGCTGAAACAATACTTACAAAATGTAAACAAAATTTCTTAGACACGTACTTTGGGCAATTTGCTGTACATCAAATTCAGTGTTTTGGCGATATCTCAGTTGTTTATGGACCGATTTTGATAAAATTTAGTAACGTGCTTGGCGGGGGAATTTCCTAAAATCTGATATAAAATTTATGTAGGTCCGTGCTAAAGGATGATGGTTTTTCCTATTTCTGCATTTCATTTTTTCAACAAACATTCTCTAATGCGAACTTTGGGCAATTTGCGATACATCAAATTCAGTGTTTTTGCGATATCTCAGTTGTTTATGGACCGATTTTGACAAAATTTTACAGAGTGCTTTGGAAAACTATTTCCTACAATCTGATATATAACATATTATCACATGTACACCAGGAGTATCTTTTTTCTCTTGTTATTTAAAATTGTGTTTCAATCAAAAATTTTTAAATTTTCGTCTAATTTTTGGTATTTTTTCGATATTTTCGGTGTTTATAAACCGATTTTAATGAAATTTAACAGCGTTCATTGCGGGAGAATTTCCTAAAATCTGATATATAATTTATGTAAGTCCATCCTCCAGAAGCTTCAGAAACTTGATTTCAACAGACAGACATACAGACAGACAGACGGACAGGCAGACAGACAGACAGACAGACAGACAGACAGACAGACAGACAGACAGACAGACAGACAGACAGACAGACAGACAGACAGACAGACAGACAGACAGACAGACAGACAGATGACAGACAGACAGACAGACGGACGGACGGACATCGCTTAATCGATTCTCCTCCCGACTCTGAGTCGATCGGTATAATTTTTATGGGGTCTACGATCACTAATAAAAAAATTACAAACGGAATCACAAACTTATAACACCCTTTCACCTATTGGTGAAGGGTATACAAATTCCATAGAATATGCCTGCTTTAAAAATCAATTAAATTGATTAATCAGTTAACAAGATATGCATCATAAAGTAGAAACATTATAATCCAAATATGTATATAATTGTAACCAGCTTAGTTTATTTTGCCCATATTTAGCCAGATTTGAAAATACATTCCTTTAGAACATATATGTTTAAGAAATACTTTAAATCGTTTAAAAAGTTAACGAGATATAAAGAAAAGGAGCCAACTTTTTTTTTCGATGAAATAGTAGAGAATAAGATGTAAGATTGTAACAGCGGTAGCTATAGACCACTTGTAAAAAATGAAAATTGTAAAATTTTGAATTACCTCTCTTTAGAGAAACAAGTGAGATTTATGAACCGATTCTAACAAACTAACAAATTTTAATATGGAATTTTTATATATTTGACCTTTTTTATATAATTTCAGATGCCGTAAAACTGAATTTATTTCCTGAACAATTTACAAAAGATCATGATATCGAAACTATTACTTTATATTGTACTTTAGTCTTAGTCTAGGATATATCTGAATATAAAGGTATACATATTAGGGTAAATCCACTTTTTTGGATTTTTGGATATCATACTTTTTTTTTAAGATTTTACAAGAGATAAAAACAATGGCGTAATTTTTTTCCCCGAATTCCAACTCCTTCCCTTGCCTTTTTGAAGGTAAAAATGCTATTTTTGATGTCCGTCAATTAGAGGGTGCATTCTAAAAGAGAAAAATTAGTCTCAATCTTACTAAAATTTTACGTAGAATTTAATTATGAGAAAAAAAAATCAACTATTTAAAGCTATTTCTGCGTAGTATAAAATGATGCTCAAAAACAGCATTTTTGCCTTTAAAAAGGCAGGGAAAAAACTTGGAATTCGGGGAAAAAAATTACGCCATTGTTTTTATCTCATGTAAAACCCTTAAAAAAAAGTATGATATCCAAAAATCAAAAGGGAAAAATTTCTCTCATACGAAGCCTAATTAATTTATGTAATTTATGAGGGAAAATAGTGCTACCCACAACAAAATTCTTTTCGCAATATAACTCGATCAACCTTTCTCCATTATCGTTTCTTACTCCGACACCGTGTTTACCAATTTAACGTTCCAAACCGGTATTATTTGAACCTACCTTGGCGGTTCAAATAATGGCGGAGGAAGCTATACATATATACATGGAAAGGGTGCAAAACGGAAATATTGCATTGCTATAACATTGGATATTAAAAATGCACCTAATAGCGCGGGATGGAATCATATATCACTTCAAATTTAGAAGTTTCCAATTACATTTTTAGAACAATCGGTGACTATTTTACAAATCGTCATCTTAAAGAAAAAATAACCTATCTGCAAAAATTTCAAAATTGAGATTTTTGTGAATTATTATTCCCTATATCATAACGTATATCTGTGCATAATTTTGAACATCTAATATCACATATGACCAAATTATTACAGTTTTTGTACCTAGAGAGCCGTTACGCACTTTAAAAAGATAAAACTAAATGATCAAAAATCACGATAAAAGTTTAATTTTGTTGCATAGTGTAATTTAAACAATCATTAAATACTTTCATTTGTTAAAACCAGTAAAATAAACTATAACTGTTATTATTTAATTTACATAATTTTTTATTTGTATAAACAAATTTGATTTATTCATACTAATTAGTACTGCAGATAGGTTATTTGGTTTCAGATTTTTGCAATTCCAAATAACCTAAGTGACATAACATAAGCTGTGTTTAGAAAAACAAAAATTTTTCAACCGATATATATTTCTGGTTTCATTTTAATCTAAATACATAATTTTTGTTTAAATATTGCAAATAGTTCCAATTTTATAACGTTTTTTCCCTCTCCTGTAAACTTTTGAAAACTGTAGATAGGTTATTTCGTCTTTTAGGTGACGAAATAGAACCTTATGGTATAACACTGACGAAGAACGAAATGTCATCTGACCTCAGCAGTAGTGCCTCAAGGATCAGTTTTGAGCCCATTACTTTGGCATATCATGTACAATGAAGTACTAGAATTAAATATTCCAAAAGAGACCAATATTATTGGATTCGCCGATGATATCGCAAATGTTGTCTGTGCAAATGTACGCCAACGACTGCAATATTACAGTGAAGGGTTGGTAACACAAATTTGGCTTGGAACTAGCAGAGCATAAAACGGAAGCAGTTTTAATCAGCAGCAGGAGAAAAAAATAATCTTTAGATATACAAGTGGGTAGAACAACTACTTCGTCATCTACATCAATCAAATACTTGGGCGTAATGATCAACGATAAGCTTAATTTTAAGGCACATCTAGAATATGCGTTCAAAAAAGCAGCACTTGCAAAGAATGCTCTCAGTAGAATAATGCCTAATATCGGTGGATCCAGACAAAGTAGAAGGACTTTGTTATGCAGAGTAACAATGTCGATACTACTATATGGAGCCCCTATTTGGGCAAAATCACTCAGGAGTATGTCTCGAAAAAATATTCTCTCCCTTTTTAGGCAAAGTTGTCTAAGAGTAGCAAGTGGCTATCGGATAATATCACTAGAAGCTATAGCCGCTATTTCGGGAATGATCCCACTTGATCTGGCTAAAAATGAGGCTAATAGAAAACGCACAAGAGAGAAAGTTAATCTAAAGAAGATGGCAAAGCTCACACAAAGGAAGATGGACATTCAAATTAATTCCAACAAAAACAAATGGGTCAATCGAAAACATAATAAGAACTATAGCCAAATGTTGACCAATTGTTACAAAATTTTATGCACTGGCTGGTATTAATATAAAGTTTATTTGTGCCAAATTTAGTGCTCATACCTGACATCGTTTACAATTAAAAGCTTTTAACTGGTGTTTGTGGCATTTTAGTGATTATCGGGAGCGGTTTTTATATAAAAGCTATGGTCAAAAATGGACCGATTCCTGACTGAAAATTGCATAAACTTCTCTGTTCTAAATTTAGATTTTACAATTTTATTCAATTTATCAGCATAAATGTGACTCCAGTGGCAGGGTTATATGGGAGCTCTAACTAAATATGAACCGATTTTACCCATTTTCAGCACACAAATTCTATAACATATCTAAAATACTTTTGCTTAATTTTGTCTCTCTAGCTCTTGTAGTTAATGAACTATCGCGTTTTTTTCTGACGGAAAGACGGTCATAAACCGTCTTTTATTTTTGTATTTTTGTGTTTCTGTAAGTTTTTTATATGGTCAAATAGTAAACGATTACAACAAAATTTTGCACACTGACTGGCATTCACATAAAACTTCCTTTTGTAAAATTTTGTTGCTGTAGCCTTTTTCTTTAAGGCGCTATCGCGCTTTTATCTGACGGACAGACGGACATAAACCCGCTTTTCTTTTTGTATTTTAGTGTTTCCAAAAGGTTTTTATATGGAAGCTATGGTCAAATGGTGACTGATTGTGAGAAAATTTTGCACACTTGGCATTGACATAAGACCTCCTCATGCTAAATTTAGTGATTATATCTGTTATAGTTTTAGATTTATTGGCATTTAAGTGTATTTTTGGTGAAATTTTGGCTTTTCCTGTAAGTTTTTTGTATGGGAGCTATGACTAAATGTGAACCGATTTTGATGAAATTTTATATGCTGCCTAGGGCTTATGCAAAATTTTATACCAAATTTTATCACCATAGCTATTATAGTTTGATATTTATTAGCATATAAGCGATTAGCGTAGGCGAGGTTATACGGGAGCCATGGTCAAATGTTAACCGATTTTGCTCAATTTCAATATCAACATTTTCTCAGAGATGAAGAATGTTTTTACTAAGTTTCAGTGAGCTAGCTCCTTTCGTTTAGGCGTTATCGTGATTTCAACAGACAGACAGACGGACAGACAGACAGAGAGACAGACAGACAGACAGACAGACAGACAGACAGACAGACAGACAGACAGACAGACAGACAGACAGACAGACAGACAGACAGACAGACAAACAGACAGACAGACAGACAGACAGACAGACAGACAGACAGACAGACAGACAGACAGACAGACAGAGAGACAGACAGAGAGACAGACAGACAGACAGACAGACAGACAGACAGACAGACAGACAGACAGATAGACGGACAGACAGACAGACAGACAGACAGACAGACAGACAGACGGACATCGCTCAATCGTCTTAGAATTTTATAAGGATTCAGAATATATAGCGTTTTTGATTTTTGGGCAAATATTAAGGAAATTACAAACGGAATGACAATCTCAATATACCCCCCATTCTTTTTGATGGTGGGTATAAAAAGACAGACAGACTGGCAGACGGACGGACATCGCCTTGAAATTTTATAAGAATTCAGAATATACAGCCAATATTAGGGAAATTACAAACGGAATGACATTTTTCAGTATACTCCCATTCTTTTTGAATGTGGGTACAAAAAGACAGACGAAAGGACAAAGGAGGACAAACGGCCCCCAAAATCTGTCACTTTTTCCTTTTACTATTTTAAAAACTTAATCTCTCAAAAAAAAAAAAATTTGGTTTAATAAACAAGTAAAATAGTTTTTACCAGATTTTAAAACAAAATGTGCGCCAGCAACACAGGGGTAGAGTCTCCATTGCTTTCTAATTACTATATTATGTTTTTACCTTTATTATTGTAAATATATGTATATATGTCTAAGTCCTTATTAAAATATATTAAATACTGAAAATTTTGTGAATAACTATTGTTTTCTATAACTAAATCCCAATAAATTAAACTTATTAATTATACTTGTTTTCCCAATTTTATAATATTTTAAATAAAATTACTGATAACTAATTTAAAATATCTACGATCTTTTTTCTTTATCAATTCTTCCGTCTTTTAGGGGAACAAATGCTACACCCACATAAAATCTGGCGGATTCTGAATAGTTATCTTCATCATATTTATCTGTATGACTTTTATATGGGTAATTGTTTCTGTAATTGCTACTACTTCTTTCTTGCCCAAAAATTTGTTGTTCTCTCTCCTCCATAGGTAAATTTTCTTCATCGTAAGTACGATTTTCTATATTATGTGAGTAACCATCGTCGGAAAGTTGGCGACCACTATAGTAATAAATATTAGCTGGACTTGTAACTGTATTATTTGGTTGCGGATAATGTGCATAGTTGGGGTAATATGGATAGCCTGGATAATATGGATAACTAGGATAACCATAATGTGGCCGATGATAATGATATCCCTCGTTATTATGGTGATGATAGTGATTATGGCCAGAATTATGTGCAGGTTGTATAATTAGTGGTGGGGGACCAATAGGACCATGACCTGCATGATGTCCTGGCCGACCAGGTCTACCCGGTTGACCTTGAGGACCAAGATGTCCCGGTGATCCAGGCATACCTGGAGGACCAGGTGGACCTGGAGGGCCTGGCAGACATATACATTGAGATTGATATTGCGGTGCAGCGGGAGCTTCATTATCTTCCAAGGAAATTAAACGACCTGTTCCCTGGGACGCTATCTTAGCGGCTTGAACGGCACAGTGGCTTAGAACTATATCAAAGAGAATTTAAAAATTTCAAGAATTGAATATAAATGAAAATAATTTATTTTAATATAATATTTTATTAAGAAATTAGTTGAATATAGCTTGTTAATCCTAACTTACGGATTATCACTAAAATCTTATGTAGCTTCATTGTGGCTTAGTTGTGAAATGCTTTTACTTCTCTGGAAAATTATTAGTTTATATAAATTTAAAAATTTTGACTTTAGACTCTGAACATTTTGTCAACCACGATTTAAATATGAACTAATTAATAATATTATATATAATAAATTTATATAAAATATATTTTTGAATTTTTAAATAAAATTTTTTATTTTCATTCTTTTATCTAAAACAATAGATTTAAATTTTGTGTAACCTGAGTGGAAAATAACTGAAATTTTACATTTTTTAGAATATCTAGACAGCATCTTTGCATATTCATAAAACTCTAGTGCTACTGACTGAAACCATAACTCAGTGCAATAGGTTAAAGTTAAAGTTAAAGAATAAAAGTTGGCCAAATGAGAATGCTCAATCTTAAAATCAAAATGTGCTCAAAGAATTGTTTTAGATTTGTTGTATTTGTATTTAAGGGTATTTTATGTGGAATTTTGGTTGTTTTCATAAGTGTTTTGTATGGGAGCTATGGGTAAATCTGATCCGACTCGATGACATTTTATATGCTACCTATTACCAAATCTTATCATCATAACTGTAATACTTTGTCATTTTTTAGCAAATAAGCTTAAGCCTAGGCAAGGTTATACGGGAGCTATGGTCAAATGTAAACCGATTTTGCCCAATTTCTTTGTCAAGTTTCAGTGACATAGCTTCTTTCGTTTTAGCATTATCGTACTTTCAACAGACAGACGGACAGACAGAAAGACAGATAGACAGACAGACAGACAGACAGACAGACAGACAGACCCACAAACAGACAGACAGACACAGACTTAAAAAAGTGTTATTTAAGTGTTAGTTTTCATACTAGTAGGTAATACTTTTCTAAAATAATTTCCAAATTTTCCATATGTTTATCCAAACCTCATTTAATATCAAAAGTGAAATTACTTCATTTAAAATCTATTGTTATAATTTTGATTTAGTCAAAAATCTTTCAATATTTGTGTCTTAATTCTAGATTTGTCAACAAAGGTCAGTTACTTGGAAAGCAAAAATTCAAAACATGAGCTTATCTCAATTAATTCCATTGGAAAAAAACAGCTTCAAGTCAAAGGGTAGGCAGTCAGTCCATTGTTTACAAAAGTAGACAATTGAACGCTTTGGCAGCTTAACTCCGATACACAACTAAAATGTGAATGAAAATATTTTTAAAATTTCTAAGTTTATCTTTATCAACCCATTAATAACGTTTTCTTGTCTTAACTCTTATTGTTTTACTAAAATGTGCGCATGAGTCATTGACGTCTTAGATTTTCTAAATACCGGTTACTTTCTGTGTGGTTTCATGAATAAATTAACTTTATGATTTTTATTTTGTATAAATTCAAAATTATACCCATACGTATTTGTTTATTTATTTAAGAATATATAAAAATAGAAATTGGCTTTTAATTTATGTATTTTATTGATTTTATTATTTATATGTTAATTAAATTGCGTTAAATGACAATAAACGTGTTAAATTAATGAATTCGAAAATAAAATTTTGAAAAGCTTTATTAGTAATAAAAGTATTATTTAAAACTAAATTTTAGATATAGTTTTAAGATAATTTGTCTAAGACTATAGTTTTTATTATCGATATCTTATTGCTATAGCAATAAATTAACCACATATTTCCACAATAGAATAGACCTACGCAACATAATTTTCATGACAAGGGATGAGCAGCTGAATCTTTGGGCCAAGTACTATTCGTCAATGCTATCCCTAAGGCCAAACTATGATCAACCGATATATTACTATACCAGCCATGATAATGTATTACAATATCCACAATATTTTGCTATTGGGTATATCGACAGTATATAGTTATACCCAACATCAAATAGAAGATTGTCATTCCGTTTGTAATTACCCTAATATTGACCAAAATATTGAAATTCTAAGACGATTGAGCGATGTCTGTCTGTCTGTCTGTTTGTCTGCCTATCTGTCTGTCTGTCTTTCTGTCTGAAATTGGGGCAAAACCGGTTGACATTTGACCATAGCTCCCGTATAACCTGACCTAAGCTAATCTCTTGTTTCCTAATATATGACAAACTATAATAGGTATGATGATGATTTTGTATGGATAAGTCACGAAAACAACCCAAATTCCACCAAAAACACACTTAAATTCCAATAAATAATAAACTGTAAACCTATGTCCACTAAATTTGGCACAAGAAGGTCTTATGTGAATACCAGCCAGTGTACCAAATTTTGTCACAATCGGTCACCATTTGATCCAAGCTTCTATATAAGAAACTTACGGAAATACAAAAATGCATAGAGAAAAGGGGGTTATGTCCGTCTGTCTTTCAGATAAAAGCGCCATAGCGCCTTAACGAAAAGAGCTAGAGGAACAAAATTTTACAAAAGTATTTCTGATATCTTGGTATAAGTTGTGTATTGAAAATAGACGAAATCGGTTTGCATTTAGTAAGAGCTCCCATATAACCCTAATCCGGGAAACACGTTATTGCTGATAAATTGCATACAATTGTAATAGCTATGGCGACTAAATTTAGAATAGAGAAGTTTTATGCAACTATTGGTAAGTATATCAAATTTTGTAGGAATCGGTCCATGTTTGACTATAGCTTTCATATAAAAAACACTCCCGGAGACCAAAAAGAAATGTGTCAAATGCCAGTTAAAAGCTATGAAATTAGAAACTATGCCAGCTATGACCACTAAATTTTACAAGAATATGTTCTATATAAAAACCAGCCAGTGTGTAAACCAGTGTGTGTGTGTTTGATACAATCCGTCAACATTTGGCCAAAAATATCAATGTATTGGTGACTTTACAAATAAAGAGACTAAAAAAAAATAAATATTTTTTTCTTCTCTTTTGCACATATTTTGTTGTTGCAAATTGACTATTATCATGTAAATGAGTTTTTTTCGTATTTTGGTTTGTTTATTCTATTTGGTTCGTGTCGTGTATGTGAAAATGACGATTGGGGCTCGGCCCGTAGGGGCTAATTTGCCTATCATGGCTTTATATACAGTAGATGCATTAGGAACTCCTAACAAAATATATGGACCTGTCGTATTACTATCACCATGTTAATCCTAACTAAATATAAAGCTAAACGAAAAGCATTTAACAACTTATTAATGTAAAACCATATCAGGTTACGATACCGAATTTTGTTCAAAGTAAGTACTAGGGAAACCACTTACATACTTTTGAATGTTGAGCTATAAAGCTACTGCAACCGAAGTTATTCCAAATATTTTACCAACAATAAATACCAACTAGCTTAACAACTTTTTTCCAATTTGGTCCACGTTTTGAATTTGCTGCACCCTCGTAGATATATGAGATATGTTTCTAAATTCAACACAACTCGATGGTGGGTATATAAGATTCGGCACAGCCGAATATAACACTCTTACTTGTTGTATTTACAATCAAAATGATTTTAGTGTAGATTCAGTATATTAAGATTACATCTACGAAATTAGATAGCTGTCAACCAATGTTTAGCCCACCCTCGTAGATATGTGATGTAATATTCTTAATTTAACACAATTTAATGGTGGGTATATAAGATTCGACACAGCCGAATATAACACTCTTATTTCTTTACTTTTGAGGTGGTCTACTTCGATTTCCAATAATTCACCCTGTGTAAACACAGGATAACCATAAATCCAAATTTCAGAAAGCTTGGGTCCTTCTCAAGAATTCTCTCATACATACAGATGCAATCAGACTTTCGGTTTAAAAGATATAGATTTGTTAACACTTTTTTTTGGTTTCCAGCCACTGTGCACTATTATTGAAAGAAATATAAGAATATAACATTCTTACTTGTTTATCCTCAATTATTTACAGTTTCAAGCTAAACAAATCTCTCCTCAATAATTTTAAATCTTCAAAAGACACTTCTAAAAACTAGCAAATAAAAGTACCAAATACCAAAAAGTACTTAAAACAAACTTTTAAACTACAACAACTTTCTGACAAACTACAAATTAAAGAAAGATACACAGAAGATAGCACTAATTATACCCAGACACTTATAAAAAAATAGATGAAATAATACAAAAAAAAAGAAAACTCTTAACTCTATAAATAAACAATAAAACAGAGAATAAACTAAAAAGACAATTTCAAACTTTATTCCCCAATTACTAATGCCAAAGATTAAAATGGCTTAAGAGAGAATTAAAAAATGGAAATGTTAACAGAAATTAACTAGAGAATAAGGAAAAAGTTCATTAAAATACTGAAAATTTTCATTAAATCTGAAACGAGTAGATTATTTACTTACATGAATTTGTAATGTATCTGTAAATGTAATAAACAATTGCCAATTGTCTGTTTTGTAATAAATTTATAGATATGTATATCATGTGTTATTATGTGTCAGTACGTTTCCAAAGCGATTAATTTGGGAAATAAAAAGTTGTTGGTCTGAACATAAATAAATCCCCTATTAAACTATATATGACAAGTTAATAGGGTTTAAAATATAGGCAAACATTTTACATGTAACTGGAGTTATCTATGAAAGGCAGAATTATGTAGCAAGCAAATGATTTACGAGCACTAATGACTAAATTATTAGCAACTTTGACTAAAACTATGAATTTAATTACGAAAAGACTAACATCGTTACTTTAAGTGGGGGCGGAGCCTTATAATGCCAAATATATACATCATGTAATTTGTATATATCATTAGCACATATCTAATAGGCTAAAGCAAAGATTCTATAATATAAAGATTTTGCAAATTCATATATTGATTTGTCGTATGGTCGTTTTGAAAAGTCCCAAAAAAGTCACTAACGTGACTCTTCTACTATATTATTTTCTTACTAAGAAATATTTACTATTATTTTGTTCAGTTCTATTTCATTAAATTACCCCTCCAAAAATGTTTATAACTCTCCATAATAATTTCCATGTTCTGTAAATATAAAAAAATCTTTAATTTTAATACAGTTTTAACACGGGTTTACCTATTTATCATTTGAGCAGAGACACATTTTGCGCAGATTATAAAAAAGTGAAATTGAAAATTTTAATAAACAAAAGTGTAATATTCGGCTTTGCCGAATCTTATATACCCACCATCAAATTGTGACAGACTGACTGACAGACAGACAGACAGACAAAGAGACAGACAGACAGACAGACAAAGAGACAGACAAAGAGACAGACAAACAGACAGACAGACA
This sequence comes from Stomorhina lunata, assembly GCA_933228675.1. Classification (NCBI taxonomy): domain Eukaryota; kingdom Metazoa; phylum Arthropoda; class Insecta; order Diptera; family Rhiniidae; genus Stomorhina; species Stomorhina lunata. The sequence goes on from OW121741.1 coordinate 14,868,920, forward strand.
GACAAAGAGACAGACAGACAAAGAGACAGACAGACAGACAGACAGACAGACAGACAGACAGACAGACAGACAGACAGACAGACAGACAGACAGACAGACAGACAGACAGACAGACAGACAGACAGACAAAGAGACAGACAGACAAAGAGACAGACAGACAAAGAGACAGACAAAGAGACAAACAGACAGACAGACAGTCTGACAGACAGACAGACAGACAGACAGACAGACAAACAGACAGACAGACAGACAGACAGACAGACAGACAGACAGACAGACAGACAGTCTGACAGACAGTCTGACAGACAGTCTGACAGACAGACAGACAGACAGACAGACAGACAGACAGACAGACAGACAGACAGACAGACAGATAGACAGACAGACAGACAGACAGACAGACAGACAGACATCGCTCAATCGTCTTAGAATTTCATAAGGATTTAGAAGATATATTTCTTTTGGTCTTCGAGCCAATATTAAGGAAATTACAAACGGAATGACAATCTCAATAAACCCCCCCTTTTTTTGATACCCTTCACCCCATAAGTGGAAATAGTATATTGTGTTTGTGCTGATGTTTGTAACGCATAGAAGATTTGGTCTAAAACCCACCTTTTATATTTAATCGACTTAGATTCACTTCCTGAGTTGTTTAAACGATGTCCGTCTTGCTGACTAATCGGTTATCCATGTAAGCTCGTTATCAATGTACAGGTCGTAACTTTAAAGATAATTTGATGAAATTTGGCGCGGGCTCATATTTCGGTCCAAGGACGATTCCTATATTTTTGTGTTGAAATCCGTCCCATAGGGATGTCTTCCCGGATTCGAGTTTTTGGTGCTTTACAGCCACAAATTTAGTTGTACTTTATTTTAATCATAATTAGGGTACCGAATTTTGTAGGAATCGGCTCATATTTGACAATACCTCCCATACAAGAAACATTCTTAAAAATATGTAGTGTAAATACCCATAAAAGCACAAAAACGCTTATAAATCTAAAGATAAATGCATTTTATTACTAAAACTTTGCACAGATAAATATTTTGTAAATATAAACCAATAACCGAAATTTGGTAACAGTCGATCCACAATTGATCCTAGCTTCCATATCAGGCCCTTAGCCGCAATTGATATAAATCTACTTAAATCTCGAAATTAAATATGTCTCAAAGAATTAACGAAAACTTGTTAAATTGTCGAGCGGGAGTTTTTGTGCTCAATCCGCCATTTCACGCATTTTGAGTTAATGATGCCATTTTAGGTTTTCGACCCAAAATTTTTCAAATCTGCAATCCCTTTTCGGCTATCTAGTCTAGTTTCTGAGATAAATAGTGTCTGTTTATTTCTATATCCTTCAAAACTGAAAATTAAATTTAAACTTTTTAGATCGATTTTTTCAAAATACATTTTTGGCGTATAGAGCACATAAACTCCCGCACGACAATATGTTAAGTTCTTTGAAAATTTGTTAACTATGATCATTTAAAAATCAGAACTGTTGTTGTGTTTATGGTTTCGTTGTTGGTTGCAGTGTGTGTGAGTCGAAACATGTAAAAAATATGTAAAGAAAACACTTTGCATTGTGTGACTGAGCCCTATGACTCTATATAAAACCTGATCCGAACTGTTTTGGTATTTAGTTCAAGAGGTTAGCATGTGTTCAACATCATAATTCAAATAATTAAAGATCAATTTGTCCAACGAAAGTCTTTTCAAACCAAAATTTCTAAATGATTAATGTCTTTCTTTGAAGAGTTCTTTGTTTGTAAAAGAATTAATAATAGAAACTTAAAATTAGGCTCTTTGTATATAATTAGAAATTCTATTCATTTGAGATAGTTCATCTTAATTAAGAACATTTGTTTATTTTTGAGAAGAATAAAATTCCTATAAAAATTGCTACCCCATTGAAGATAGCTTCACAGTATTTTTCGGCCACAATGAAGCTCGATATAGCTTTTTTGGTACTAGGTAATGAGTTCTTAAAAATTTCCAAAATAAAGTTATTGTCATCGTTTTTTCATTTTCAGTTTTGTTACCACTTTTGGCCCTGGCCTCCAAAAATGAACACAAGGACAGTGGACGGTCTATTACCATAGGAAATGCCATGCCTTATCCTTCACAACATGGTCACTGTGGTTGTGCCCCTGGACCTCCAGGTCCTCCGGGACCTCCTGGTATTCCTGGCATGCCGGGAATTCCCGGTCGTAGAGGTCATCCTGGACATCCTGGTCATCCAGGCTATCATGGTCATAATAATGGTCATTATGCTCCTCCAGTTATTATACAACAACCCTCACATCATTCCAACGATCATCATCATGATCACCATCATCATGGCCATGGTCATAGAAGACCGATTTATACGCAACCTCAACCACCGCCATACTATCCACAGCCACCTGCTCAACCACAGCAGCCTATTATTATTATACCCAATTATGGTGGAGGTGGAGGCGGCGGAGGAGGTGGCGGTGGAGGTGGTGTTAATCGCCCTACTAATCCTGGACCTGTTAATCCTGGACCCGCAAATAGAATATCATATTACGAAGGTCGTAAATATGCCGATAGCAATGACTATTATCGGGAAGACCATAGTGAACCTCTACATGATACCTTCAGTGATGTTGAAGCTCAGAATAGCTCGGAAACTGAAGAATACGATGAAGTGGCTGATGATAGCAAATATGATAGACAGTCTAATGAGGATTATGATGAGGGCAATCAGACCTCAATGGCTCGTTTTTATAAGGCTGTTAGGGGCACGAAACGTTCTAAAGGCCATCATAAGTCTAGATAATTGAATAAATGATACGAAATAATTTTTGTGGTTTAACTTTATTTCCATATCAAACTTTCCGAAAGACTTATAATTTAGTCTTGATCTTGAAGAATTTGCTAGTATTAGCTTTGGGATTGTAAAATATTGTTTTATTTAATGTTTGTTATTACTAGCGCTCTCAGAGCGTGATGCCTCGATTGTGCGGGTGGGTTGCAGTTTCAATGTTTTTGCTTCTGTAAGGACAATGTGAAAAAGACTGGCATGCATCGGTTTTGCTGCTTGATCTTGATTTGTATAAATAACAAATCACTTATATGACTTGACCATAAGAGGAATAAACTGGAACCCGCTTCAGTTCTATTGACTTAATGCAAGCCTCTACTATCTAACAATAACTAACATAAGTTATTTTTCTGTCCGATCATTAGCATATGACCCATTGTGTTCAACAGTGGGTCAATTTAATTTAAACAAATAACTTTCATTTATATTGTCTTATAATGATATGTAAAGAATGGACTAAAATGGTCTTAAATTAAGAGATTAATTTCTTATTATTGGCTATTAAATAAAAAGAAATATGAAAGCATAAAAAAAAATGACAGCTATAATTAAAGTCGATTTTCTCGTTAATTATGATAGATACAGCAAAAAAAAATGCAATCCTGTGATCACTCAGTTTTCATACCAATTATTGATTTATCTTGAAATTTTCATTTTAAAAACTTTAAAGTCGATTTTCTCGTTAATTATGATAGATATAGCAAAAATAACGAAATCTTGTGATCACTAATTTTTCATGCCAAAAACTGTTTTTTTTTTTCAAATTTTCATTGCAAAAATTTTTAAGTCGTTTCTCTCGTTAAATATGATAGATATTGCAAAAATAACGAAATCCTTTGATCACTCATTTTTCATACCAAAAATTGATTTTTTTTTAATTTTCATTTTAAAAACTTTAAAGTCGTTTTTCTCGTTAATTATGATAGATACAGCAAAAATAACGAAATCTTGTGATCACTCATTTTTCATACCAAAAATTGATTTTTTTTAATTTTCATTTTAAAAACTTTAAAGTGATCACTCATTTTTCATACCAAAAACTGTTTTTTTTCAAATTTTCATTGCAAAAATTTTAAAGTCGTTTCTCTCGTTAATTATGATAGATATCGCAAAAATAACGAAATCCTATGATCACTCATTTTTCATACAAAAAATGTATTTTTTTTTTAATTTTCATTTTAAAAACTTTAAAGTCGTTTTTCTCCTTAATTATGATAGATACAGCAAAAACAACGAAATTCTGTGATCACTCATTTTTCATGCCAAAAACTGTTTTTTTTTCAAAAATTTTAAAGTCGTTTCTCTCGTTAATTATGATAGATACAGCAAAAATAACGAAATCCTTTGATCACTCATTTTTCATACCAAAAATAGATTTTTTTTGAATTTTCATTTTAAAATCTTTAAAGTCGTTTTTCTCGTTAATTATGATAGATACAGCAAAAATAACGAAATCCTGTGATCCCTCATTTTTCATGCCAAAAACTGTTTTTTTCAAATTTTCATTGCAAAAATTTTAAAGTCGTTTCTCTCGTTAATTATGATAGATACAGCAAAAATAACGAAATCCTTTGATCACTCATTTTTCATACCAAAAATAGATTTTTTTTGAATTTTCATTTTAAAATCTTTAAAGTCGTTTTTCTCGTTAATTATGATAGATACAGCAAAAATAACGAAATCCTGTGATCCCTCATTTTTCATGCCAAAAACTGTTTTTTTCAAATTTTCATTGCAAAAATTTTAAAGTCGTTTCTCTCGTTAATTATGATAGATATCGCAAAAATAACGAAATCCTATGATCACTCATTTTTCATACAAAAAATTTATTTTTTTTTTAATTTTCATTTTAAAAACTTTAAAGTCGTTTTTCTCCTTAATTATGATAGATACAGCAAAAACAACGAAATTCTGTGATCACTCATTTTTCATGCCAAAAACTGCTTTTTTTTCAAAAATTTTAAAGTCGTTTCTCTCGTTAATTATGATAGATACAGCAAAAATAACGAAATCCTTTGATCACTCATTTTTCATACCAAAAATAGATTTTTTTTGAATTGTCATTTTAAAAACTTTAAAGTCATTTTTCTCGTTAATTATGATAGATACAGCAAAAATAACGAAATCCTGTGATCCATCATTTTTCATGCCAAAAACTGTTTTTTTCAAATTTTCATTGCAAAAATTTTAAAGTCGTTTCTCTCGTTAATTATGATAGATACAGCAAAAATAACGAAATCCTTTGATCACTCATTTTTCATACCAAAAATAGATTTTTTTTGAATTTTCATTTTAAAAACTTTAAAGTCGTTTTTCTCGTTAATTATGATAGATACAGCAAAAATAACGAAATCCTGTGATCCCTCATTTTTCATGCCAAAAACTGTTTTTTTTCAAATTTTCATTGCAAAAATTTTAAAGTCGTTTCTCTCGTTAATTATGACAGATATCGCAAAAATAACTAAATCCTATGATCACTCATTTTTCATACCAAAAATTGATTTTTTTTAATTTTCATTTTAAAAACTTTAAAGTCGTTTACCCCCTTAATTATGATAGATACAGCAAAAACAACGAAATCCTGTGATCACTCATTTTTCATACCAAAAATTGAATTTTTTAAAATTTTAATTTTAAAAACTTTAAAGTCATTTTTTTCGTTAATTATGATAGATACAGCAAAAATAACGAAATCCTGTGATCACTCATTTTTCATGCCAAAAACAGTTTTTTTCAAATTTTCATTGCAAAAATTTTAAAGTCGTTTCTCTCGTTAATTATGACAGATATCGCAAAAATAACTAAATCCTATGATCACTCATTTTTCATACCAAAAATTGATTGTTTTGAAATTTTTATTTTAAAAACTTTAAAGTCGATTTTATCGTTAATTACGATAAATACAGCAAAAACAACGAAATCCTGTGATCACACAATTTCTATACCAAAGATTGATTTTTTTGAATTTTTTTTTAAAAAACTTTAAAGTCGATTTTCTCGTTTTTTTCATACCAAAAATTGGTTTTTTTGAAATTTTTATATCAAAACTTAAAAGTTGTTTTTTCGTTAATTATGATAGATACAGCCAAAATAGCGAAATCCAGTGATCATTCGTTTTTCATACAAAAATTTGATTTTTTTTTAATTTTCATTTTAAAACATTTAAAGTCGATTTTCTCGTTAATTATGATAGATACAGCAAAAATAACCAAAACCTGTGATCACTCATTTTTCATACCAAAAATATATTTTTTTTTTTGAAATTTTCATTTTAGAAGCTTTAGACTCATTTTTCTCATACTTTTGACTGTAATACCCTTAATTTGTAAAGGTTTCTGTATGTGGCAGTTTTAGCTTAAGTCAATTGCAATTACTTTTCATCTTTGACACCAAAAACACAACCAGGTAATAGTTCATTAGGCAAAAAGCCAACCCCTCTGTTGAAATTTACGCTGCCAATAATTGTTTTTGCCAAACTTCAATGAATTGAAGTTAAGGGACATTTTTCAAAAGAAAGTTTAAGCTTTTTGCTTAATTGACTTTTGGCGAGATTTCATAGCATTATGCCAAATGTCAATTAGGTAATTTGAGTTAATTTACAAACATAAAGCAATAAGTCAAAAGATTCTGTAAAGGATATATAGAAGCATTTTGCATTAAGAAATATTATCATATTACATACCATAATTGAACCAAATAAGCAAAAAGCAAATTTAATATATTCATCAATGCACCACGAAGTTTTTATATAGGATTGTCGATATAGCTTTAATATTGGAAACTGGAAAAAATATAAACTGGAGCAAAGCCTTAACAAATATAGCAAAAGCTTTACAATTTTTTTTCTCTACCAAATCCTTAAGGCAAACAATATAAATCCAAACATAACTATTTATAAACATTTTTAAGATATTCAAGATACATTTTTGTAACATAACAATATGTTGTTTAATATCTGTTTAAATACTTAAACTTAATCCTTTGTTAAGTCAACCAATATGACAATGGTATAACATAGATATCACACACATATACAGCCACATTTCAATACAATTCTATCCAAAAGGCACAAACTCCAGGCCTCCTAGTTTGAAGCCTTTAAGTTGGTCATTGTGGCGGAGTAAAATTTTTGAGAGGACTATAGTCGTTCGGACTACATATAGTCATCTAGCCTATAGTCGTCTGGACTATAGTCATCTGGACTAAAGTCATCGGGACTATAGTTGTCTGGACTATATTCGTCTCGACTAGAGACGCCTGGCCTATAGTCGTGTGGACTATAGTCGTGTGGATTATAGTCGTGTGGACTATAGTCGTGTGGACTATAGTCGTGTGGACTATAGTCGTGTGGACTATAGTCGTGTGGACTATAGTCGTGTGGACTATAGTCGTGTGGACTATAGTCGTGTGGACTATAGTCGTGTCGACTATAGTCGTGTGGACTATAGTCGTCTGGACTATAGTCGTCTAGACTATAATCGTCTGGACAATAGTCGTTTGGACTATAGTCGTCTGGACTATAGCATTCTGGACTATAGTCGTCTGGCCTGTCGTAGTCTGGATTACAGTCGTCTGGACTATAGTCGTATGGATTATAGTCGTCTGGGCGAAAATCGTCTGGGCTATAGCCGTCATGACTATAGCCGTCTTGCCTGTAGTCATCTAGACTATAATCTTCTAGACTACAGACGTCTAGATTATAGTCTTCTAGACTATTGTCTTCTAGACTATAGTCTTCTAGACTATAGTCTTCTAGAGTATAGTCTTCTAGACTATAGTCTTCTAGACTATAGTCTTCAAGACTATAGTCTTCTTGACTATAGTCTTCAAGACCTTAGTCTAAAGACTATAGTCTAGAAGACTAAAGTCTTGAAGACTATAGTCTAGTAGACTATAGTGTTCTAGACTATAGTCTTCTAGATTATAGTCTTCTAGACTAAAGTCTTCTAAACTATAGTCTTCTGGACTTTAGACTTCCAGACTACATTCTTCCAGACTATAGTCTTGTAGACTATAGTCGTCTGGACTATAGTCGTCTGGACTATAGTCGTCTGGACTATAGTCGTCTGGACTATAGTCGTCTGGACTATAGTCTTCTGGACTATAGTCGTCTGGAATATAGTCGTCTGGGCTATGGTTGTTTGGACTATAGTCATCTGGACTATAGTCGTCTTGGCTATAGAAGTCGGGACTATAGTCGTCTAGATTTTAGTCATTTAGCCTGTAGTCGTCTGGACTAGAGTCGTCTGGACTATAGTTGTCTGGACTATAGTTGTCTGGACTATAGTCGTCTTCACTTTAGTCATCTGGACTATAGTCGTCTGGACTATAGTCGTATGGACTATAGTCGTCTGGAATATAGTCGTCTGGGCTATGGTTGTTTGGACTATAGTCATCTGGACTATAGTCGTCTTGGCTATAGAAGTCGGGACTATAGTCGTCTGGACTATAGTCATCTGGACTATAGTCATCTGGACTATAGTCGTCTGGATTATATTCGTCTGGACTATAGTCGTCTGGATTATAGTCGTTTGGACTATAGTCGTATGGACTATAGTCGTCTGGAATATAGTCGTCTGGGCTATGGTTGTTTGGACTATAGTCATCTGGACTATAGTCATCTTGGCTATAGAAGTCGGGACTATAGTCGTCTAGATTTTAGTCATTTAGCCTATAGTCGTCTGGACTATAGTCGTCTTCACTTTAGTCGTTTGGACTATAGTCGTCTGGACTTTAGTCGTCTGGATCATAGTCGTCTGGATTATAGTCGTCTGGACTATAGTCATCTGGACTATAGTCATCTGGACTATAGTCGTCTGGATTATATTCGTCTGGACTATAGTCGTCTGGATTATAGTCGTTTGGACTATAGTCGTATGGACTATAGTCGTCTGGACTATAGTCGTCTGGGCTATGGTTGTTTGGACTATAGTCGTCTGGACTATAGTCGTCTGGAATATAGTCGTCTGGGCTATGGTTGTTTGGACTATAGTCGTCTGGACTATAGTCGTCTTGGCTATAGAAGTCGAGACTATAGTCGTCTAGATTTTAGTCATTTAGCCTGTAGTCGTCTGGACTAGAGTCGTCTGGACTATAATTGTCTTTACTATAGTCGTCTTCACTTTAGTCGTTTGGACTATAGTCGTCTGGACTTTAGTCGTCTGGATCATAGTCATATAGGCCCTTAATGGGTTACTTTTCCTCTGGATTTGTTTACTAAGTTATAATATACTTATGTATGTATTTAATTGTGTGTTAGTGTGTTTAAATGTATTACCAAGAGTAAAAGTAAATTGTCTTATTAAGTAGAAAAAGATTGAAATTGAGAGATAAAAGCTTAAAGGATAACACAATATCTAGCACATTTAGGTTGATACAAAATTTAATGACAATTTTTAAGAAATAATGGATGTGAAAGGATCAGTGGTAACATTTATATGAAAAAAATAATGGGGCATAAGTATTCAATAAATTGTTTACTTAAAAGCAATTGTAATGAAGCACAGAAAAAAATTAGGGGTGAGAAATATTGTAGTTTCCTAGAATTACATAGTGCTCATTTTTGCTTAATCTAAATCATGTCTTAAAGTAAAATCAATATACATAGACACACAAATATCCTTGAGTCCTTAACTTAATTATATATCAAACTAATTCATCATAATTCCTCTTAATAAGCTTTGTCTGCACTTCTGTTCCACGAATCACCTTCAAACTCATTATCATTAAAATAAAGTTTAATTTCACCTGACCCTGGCTAATGCTCCTAATAGCTGACTCCTATTAAAAATATCCTTTAGTATCCTTCAGTTAGCCCTTATGTGCGTGCGAGCTCTTCATTTCTGCATAACTACAGTCTCAAGAGTGCAGTAATAATTAAAAGCATTAAAATGTCTACATTTTTAATATTATTTTCTATGTGTTGCACTTGGATCCAACCGAAAGTAGAAGAACTCTTAGACCCATATACTTTTTGCCATTTGCCAAAGCCAAAATAGAAAATGAAAAGAAAAAATGTTTGAACATAATGAAAATTTAACAGTTGTCTGCATTTAATATTAAAAAGCTTATCAAATGAATTATTCTCAAGTATAATTTTTAGCACGAGATTTTTGTATCTAAGCAGCCAAAACGAGACTTTTAATCTAAAGTATTTAAGAGAGATTTGTTTAAAATATTTTATATTCAAAACCATGGAGATTTTATATTGCACAAAGTATACAGAAGGAAAGGTATAATTTAAAATAAGAAAAAAGTCGCTGTGATAAATTCTCTATAAAAAAACAGTCTCAGTGATAACTTTTCTAGAGAAAAGTTTTCACTCGGACAACTTTTCTAGAAAAAAGTAATCACTGTGATAACTATTCTATATAAAAGTTATCACAGTGATAACTTTTTTATAGAAAAGTTGTCCGAGTGATACCTTTTCTATAGAAAAGTTGTCAATGTGATAACATTTCTATAGAAACGTGATAACTTTTCTATAGAAATGTGATAACTTTTCTAAAGAAATGTGATAACTTTTCTATAGAAATGTGATAACTTTTCTATAGAAATGTGATAACTTTTCTATAGAAATGTGATAACTTTTCTATAGAAATGTGATAACTTTTCTATAGAAATGTGATAACATTTCTATAGAAATGTGATAACTTTTCTATAGAAATGTAATAATTTTTCTATAGAAATGTGATAATTTTTCTATAGAAATGTGATAATTTTTCTATAGAAAAGTTGTCAATGTGATAACTTTCCTATAGAAAAGTTGTCACAGTGATAACTTTTCTATACAAAAGTTGTTACTGTGATAACTTTTCTAAAGAAAAGTTGTCACTGTGATAACTCTTCTGTAAAAAATTTGTCACTGTGTTAACTTTTCCATAGAAAAGTTGTCATTGTGATAAGTTTTGTATAAAAAAGGTGTCAGTGTGATAACTATTCTATAGAAAAGTTGCTGCTATGATAACTTTGCTATAGAAAAGTTGTCACTGTGGTAACTTCTCTATGAAAAAATTGTCACTGTGATAAATTTTGTATAGAAAAGTAGTCACTGTGATAACTTTTCTATAGAAAAGTTGTCACTATAATAACTTTTCTATAGAAAAGATGTCACTGTGATAACCTTTCTTAGTAGTCACTGTGATAACTTTTATAAAGAAAAGTTGTTACTCTGATAACTTTTTTTAAGAAAAATTATCGGTGTGATAAGTGTTTTATAGAAAATTTCTCATTGTGATAACTTTTCAATAGAAAAGTGTGATAACTTTTCTCAAGAAAAGTTGTAGATGTTAGAACTTTTTATAGAAAAGTTGTAACTGTGATAACTTCTCTAAACAAAAGTTGTCACTGTGATAACTTTGTCGGTGTGATAACTTTTCTATTGAAAAAATTCCGGTGTAATAAATTTTCTATAGAAAAGTTGTCGGTGTGATAGCTTTTTTATAGAAAAGTTGTCACTGTGATAACTTTTCTATAGAAAAGTTGTCACTGTGACAACTTTTCTATAGAAAAGTTGTCACTGTGATAATCTTTCTATAGAAAAGTTGCAACTGTGATAACTTTTCTATAGAAAAGTTGTCACTGTGATAACTTTTCTATAGAAAAGTTGTCACTGTGATAACTTTTCCATAGAAAAGTTGTCAAAGTGATAACTTTTCTATAGAAAAGTTGTCAAAGTGATAACTTTTCTGTAGAAAAGTTGTCAAATGATAACTTTTCTGTAGAAAAGTTGTCAAATGATAACTTTTCTATAGAAAAGTTGTCAAATGATAACTTTTCTATAGAAAAGTTGTCAAATGATAACTTTTCTATAGAAAAGTTGTCAAATGATAACTTTTCTATAGAAAAGTTGTCACTGTGATAACTTTTCTATAGAAAAGTTGTCACTGTGATAACTTTTCTATGGAAAAGTTGTCACTGTGATAACTTTTCTATGGAGAAGTTGTCACTGTGATAACTTTGCTATAGAAAAGTTGCTACTGTGATAACTTTTATATAGAAAAGTTGTCACTGTGATAACTTTTCTATGGAAAAGTTGTCACTGTGATAACTTCTATAGCAAAGTTGTCACTTTGATAACTTTTCTCATGCAAAAAAAAGACTGGTTTCAAGCCAAATTATACTTATGTTATACTTACACTAAATTTGTGTTAAAAGGCTATAAAAATAAAATTATTTAAACAAATATAAAATATGGACTAAAATGTAGAAGTAAATGAAAAAATTAACATGTGAATCTATTAAATAATAGAAGTTTTTAGTTTCCGGTATAAGGATATACCGAATATTAAAAACAAGAAAACTTTCATTATTTTACAAACAATTTTCCAATCAATTTATTTTAAATACCCCAAAAACAAAATAAATTTTTAATCGATTTTCCGTTTTACGCAAAACTTCTTTGCTAATGTTTAAAGTTTTGAAATTAGAAAAAAGTAATAGAAGTAATTAAGGATATAAATATTGAACTTGAGGGCAAAAATACTTATGCAATTATGTAAGACAAAAATTGCAACTGCAAACATTGAAATTTTAAAGGGATTTAAAAAATATATAAAAAAGTCCACTTACCGACAACTTTTCTATATAGAAAAAGTCCTATTTTACCGACAACTTTTCGATATAGAAAAGTTCTCTTACCCTTTTCTATATAGAAAAAGTTTCATACCGACAACTATTACTAAAGTATTCCAGTATATCCTATATTTATTCCTCTGTTATTATAAATATGAAGTTATTTTCATATTGGCTTAAGTTTTCTAATATTGCGGTTACAAGATGTTATGAATATTTCCACAACTTAAGCAAACGAAATAAACATCAATACAAATGTTTTAAGAAAACACTTATACATTCATACTAATACAACGGCAGTCTCACAGATACATTTGAATGCAGGATGTAGAGATATAGACAGTCATACTCTAAACCAAAATAAAGTGGCAAAGACAAAAAAAATCAATATATGAAAACTTCTGCAAATTTCTGATGGTATTGTAATTTCTTTCTTCGCAGATTGAAGTTACAATAACTTATAGAGATTTGCTAAATAAACCGGCAACCAAGATTCTGTAAACTAAGGAAAAATCTTTACTTATCGTAACTTATTTCAAACTTGTATTCAAATTCTGATTCCGTTTTCTAATGCGTAAGAAAAACACTAGTAAAATATTTTCTATCTAGTGGCTGTAGTTTGTTATTTTTTGCTAAACAAATTTACATATGAATTTATCTGAGTTGCAAATATCTATAGCTAATCTACGAGTCAACTTTATCAATAAAGTTTATATACACAGTAGTTGAGTTTTTTTTTATGAAACCACTCATCAAAGATTAGGAAAATTTAATAAATATTGAGTCAACTATACAATATTATTTTGGAAATAATTTTCCAAATAACTACATATGTATGTATATTTATTGAATTTTTGATAAAAATTTTAAACAACCATCAGCTGTATTGTTATCGCATAGTGTCTCTGACTAAAACTAAAATAATTCTTAATATATTTCACAATATTTGCTTACTAACAAAAAAAGTATGTCTCCGTTGTGGTGGCTAAAGATAAGAAATTAACAACAGCTGCTAAAATGAAAACAAGTAAGAAAGTATGCGGTCAAACCTCATGATATGAAACCCTACACCACTTAGGTCGACCGATAGTCAACAAATTACGAAGTTATTTTTTTATACTTACCATCAAAATGAATGAGACTCTCACTCCGTTTGTAGTGTCTGTCTGTCTGTCTTTATGCCTGTCTGTCTGTCTGTCTTTCTGTCTTTATGCCTGCCTGTCTGTCTGTCTGTCTGTCTGTCTGTCTGTCTGTCTGTCTGTCTGTCTGTCTGTCTGTCTGTCTGTCTGTCTGTCTGTCTGTCTGTCTGTCTGTCTGTCTGTCTGTCTGTCTGTCTGTCTGTCTGTCTGTCTGTCTGTCTGCCTGTCTGTCTGTCTGTCTGTCTGTCTGTCTGTCTTTCTGTCTGTCTGTCTGTCTGTCTGTCTGTCTGTCTGTCTTTCTGTCTGTCTGTCTGTCTATCTGTCTGTATGTCTCTCTGTCTGTCTGTCTGTCTGTCTATATGTGTGTTTGTCTTTCTATGTGTCTGTCTGTGTGTATGTCTGTTTTTATGCCTGCCTGCCTGCCTGTCTGTCGTTCTGTCTGTCTGTCTGTCTGCCTGCCTGTCTGTCTGTCTGTCTGTCTGTCTGTCTGTCTGTCTGTCTGTCTGTCTGTCTGTCTGTCTGTCTGTCTGTCTGTCTGTCTGTCTGTCTGTCTGTCTGTCTGTCTGTCTGTCTGTCTGTCTGTCTGTCTGTCTGTCTGTCTGTCTGTCTGTATGTCTGTCTGTCTGTCTGTCTGTCTGTCTGTCTGTCTGTCTGTCTGTCTGTCTGTCTGTCTGTCTGTCTGTCTGTCTGTCTGTCTGTCTGTCTGTCTGTCTGTCTGTCCGTCTGTCTGTCTGCCTGTCTGTCTGTCTGTCTGTCTGTCTGTCTGTCTGTCTGTCTGTCTTTCTTTCTTTCTGTCTGTCTGTCTGTCTGTCTGTCTGTCTGTCTGTCTGTCTGTCTGTCTGTCTGTCTGTCTGTCTGTCTGTCTGCCTGTCTGCCTGTCTGCCTGCCTGTCTGTCTGCCTGTCTGCCTGTCTGTCTGCCTGTCTGTCTGTCTGTCTGTCTAACTTAAAGGCTATTAAGTTATAATACCATGTCATGTCAGACCAATGTTTCTATGAGTTACAAATATAATCCCACCTACCGTTGCTGGTGTAGGGTACAAATATAATGAACATTTTTGCTAACCTAATACATTTTATTTCAGAAGAAGCTATTTTAGTTAATGATAAGTTAGTCCGAAGAACACAACATTTATTTAATTGTTTTTGATTCCAATATTATCCAAAAAGTTACAAGAATTTTAAAAGCAAAATGTGTGGCACAAAAGGGAATTTTAAATTGCACAAATACATCTTAATAGCTCTTGATATAGTACTTTTGGTAAGTTTCTATTCGGATCACTTTATGTTCCAAAGTTAAAGCCAGGGGTATTTGAGAACATATTAGTTCTCAAATACCCTGGCTCTATCTTGTTATGGCAAATCACCAAGAACTTCCCTTGACTGATACCATTAAAATGGTTACCTTCGTTAATATAAAAGTACTCTAATTAAGGCTCATTACAAGTCATTGGATGAGTTCTACAGCATTTTTGGAGACACTCGCTTAACTACAAGACTGAAGATATTTAAAAAATATCCAGTAAAGAACAACTAGCTACTAACATTCCTGGCACTTACTACAAAGAGTCCGCAGTGGATAATATTACAACAGATTGTCTTTTTCAAAAGTTTCATATTAGGTGGCCGTTCGAATACGTACAAGCTCTCTTAAAAAAACGCTTCAAGTCTTATGTTCTAGGCAAAAAGCAAGACCCAAATAACGGTCGTTATTGTGGTCACAGTAACTAATTAGTCTCAGGAAAAGTTGTTAGTTTTCAAGCTCTTCACAGGACTGGTCCAATTAGGGGGTTAAGGTTAGTTATCAATATAAAAGTGCTCTGTAGAAGTGAGATAAAATCAAGGGATAGTTTCTATTGTACTTAATAGGGATCTCACACTGGGCTCTTATTTAATTGGGGATTCTTCTTCTTCTGTTATCCTTGACTCCCAGTGGGTCTCAGTGGGGATTAGGGAGATCTGATTTTAGCCATTTTTAAAGCTTTTTAAGGCGATCCGAATGAATTATTGAAGTGAGCCTGTAGCATGTTTTTTTCTAGCAATCTGTAACGTGGTTTTGTCGTCGGGCTGAGGTAGCTTAGTCTCGTCCAAAATTTACTTACCACGAACCTGGAGTAATGAAAACACAAGTCATTTACCCTTTCCGGGGGTTGAAATGGGGATTCTTTATTGATTAAGTCGGGTCAGTGGCTAATGTATTTTCGATATCAATCGGATGAAGGTGAATAGGTAGCAATGCTGCAGGTTTCAAATATCAACAAAACAGTCAGCCGATGCCGCAGTGCCAAAACATTCAACCGAAGTCGATGTGCCAAAACAGTCAACCGAAGCCGCTGCGCTAGATGATTCTTGAATTGTATTCAAGATTCTATGACCAATTCTATCTCGTTTGAACCTCTTCTTCCTCATCTGAAGGGTGTCCCAACTAGAACGCAATTTTTAAATTTTAAATAAAACACAGATATTTAAGCAAAAAATCGTTAAACTTTATTATTTCGTAAAGTAGACAGTATGAGGTTATGTTTGGAATAAAATACCGTGCAAAAGGCCACCGCGACTTTGCTGGCACACACGCGATCTTTAAATGACATTTTCCATGACTTTTTTGCATAAAATCATCTTCAGTGACAATGCACATTTCCATCTTGATGGTTTCGTCAATAGGCAGAATTGCCGCATTTGGGGTGAGGAAAATCCTCGAGTGATTCACGGGAAGCAAATGCATCCTCAACGTTTAACTGTATATATATATATATATATATATATATATATAATTCCCCGACAACATTACAATTGGAACAAGGGGTACTTCTCTCAGACAATGAGCTGCATCCGATTCTATTTTTAGACTCATTGAAAAGGACCTACGTTTTAACGCCGGCTCCGAACGGCAAATGCATTAGTTAGAGAAGTTTTACATAGCCTAATACTCAATAACCAGTGGCTAGCTGAGTTATGAGGTGAACCGCCGCTTTAATGAAAATTTATTTTTTCAAGTGAGTCTGGCCAGGGATCGAACTTGGGCCTCTGGTATGATAGGCGGATGACTAACCTGCTATACCACGGTGGTTCACTGTGTGGTGTGGTTTTTGTCAATTGTGTTCGGTATCATGAAATGATAACCAGTTTTTTCTTGCCTATTATTGAAGAAATTAATGTGGCGGGCACGTGGTTTCAACAAGATGGCGCCACATGTCATACAACCGGGAAACAATTAAATTGCTACATCAGTCATTTCCCGGTAGTGTTATTTCGCGTTTTGGAGACCAGAATTCGCCGCCTAGATCATGCAATTTAACACCTTTAGATTTTAATACCCTTCACCACCATAGGTGGAAAGCATAGAAATATTTGTCTTAGACCCACCTTTTAGTTAACCAATAGGCTTAGAATCACTTTCTGAGTCGATTTAGCGATGTCCGTCCGTCCGTCTGGCTGGCTGGACCCCCATGTAAACCTTGTAATCAAACTACAGGTCGCAATTCTAAAGATAATTTGATGAAATTTGGCACAGATTTTTTTGATAATGGGACCATGGCTATGGAAATTGGTCAAAATCGGTCCATTATTTATGGTACCTACCAAAGGTCCCACTTCCCGGAATTGATATATTGGCCACTAATATCAATATGATGGCAAAATTTACCAAATATTTGTCTTTATACAGGAAAAATAATACCTTTGACCTTAGTGGTGAAGGGTATCGTATGGTCGGGCTTGACCGACTATAGCGCTTTCTTACTTGTTTTCTTTTGGGTTTCTTGCAGTCGATGGTTTACGGGAAAAAGCCGATGACGACTCAAGCCTTAAAAGAGGAAATTGGACGCTGCATTAATGAAATACCGCAATATTTATGCAAAAAGGTCATTGAAAATATCATTAAAAGAACGCGTGTGTGCCAGCAAAGCCGCGGCGGCCATCTGCACGATATCTTGTTCCATACATAACCTCATTCAGTTTACTTTAAGATGTAATAAAGTTTCACGATTTTTTGTTAATATTTGTGTTTTATTTAAAATTTAAAATTGCTTTCTAGTTGGGACACCCTTAATAACTTGAATAATTATATAGATTTACGCATATACTTAGTACGAATTATATTTGTGTATTCCATACATAAAATAAATACAGATATATAAGTAATAAATAATGAAGAAAGGGTATTCCTGTTACTGCATATAGTAGGGGTATTATTTAGGTTTCAGCCTTTATAAGTCGCAACACCAAAATACCACACTAGCTTTCCAAACCTATTCATAGCCTTAAATCAATTTTTCTCTTACAGACTGCCGGAATAATTGCTTTGATCATATCCATCAATTTATCAGATAATCTCAAGGACTTGGAAATATTTTTGATAACAACTTATATCTGGCTTTCTATAGCACTAATAGCCATTACCTCCCTGGTCATTGGCTGCTCGTTTTTCTCCTTCTGGTCGGTGATAAAAGAAAACTACTGTTCCATTTTGATATTCACTGTAATAATGACAATAATTTCGGTGGTTTCTTTAGCGGCTGGTATTTATGGTTTTACACTGAGATCAAATTATAAAAGTGTGGTAAGAGACTCTCTAACAGAAACCATGAAGAAATACCATCCTTTTAATGGCAATGAGGAGACAGCGGCATGGGATTATTTACAGCGGACGGTAAGTAGGGGAAGAGAGTTTTTTCTGACCATTTTCTGTATATCTGAAATTTTTTTTCGATTTTTATTTTTCAGTTTATGTGCTGTGGTCTTGAAAATGATCAAGACTGGAAATTTTTGGATCAAGAAAAGCTGCCCTTATCCTGTTGCCATATTCCTTCTGGAGTTTTGGGAGATTTTACTTGCTCGTATGATAGAGCAGATCCCAATCGTTTTCCTATCGGTTGCCGTTATTATCTATCTGTATATGTGGGTTCACAACTGGATAATATGGGAGCAGCTGGTCTTTCTGTGGCCGGTGTATTGGTATGTGTCAGATGTGAATCTTTTATATAACGTATAAAAAATATTTGTTTCTTTCGTTTTTAGATTCTGGCAGTTTGTATTTCATTTTACTATGCTCGAAGATTTAAGAATCGAGCAGTGAATCGTATTGGGCGCATTTAAGTTTTGGTTGAATAAAAATATTTATAAAAAATGGATACCAAGAGCTTTTATTAGTATTTAAAGTCATTTGTTAAGAAATTTTAAATTGTCTGAAGTAAAACATATTTTTTTCAGTATTTTGAACTTTGCTAAAAAATATTAACATTCTTCATTTTTTTTTTTTCCTTTATCTTCTGATTTTCTATAGTTATTTTCCCACATAAATTTTCTACTTAAAAATATTTTTGTGCATTTGAAATTATGGTTTTATGTTAATTTCACATGACACAACTTTGAAATTATAGCAAAATTTTCCCAAAAATTTTGTCTTTTTGTCCTCGACATAATGAAATGCAAATAGTCCAAAAAGTCTGAGCTTCTACCTTAAAATACTTCAACACATTTACAAAATCATATTTCCACCAAAAATCAGAGTTAACAAAAGTTTGCACAAATATGCAAAAAATTGCAGTTACTAAAAATTAAATAAATATAAATGATGAGTACAGAAACACCTGCCAGCCAAAATATTTGTTAAGTACGAAAAAAAACTCAAGCAAAAAAAGTCTCAAAAATATTTTAGCAACATTTCTTTTTGCACATCAAAAAAGTTTTTAATTTTATTTGCAAAATTTTCCACAAATTCAATTGAACTTTTTTGGCGGTTTTTTTCCGGGGGGCATTTAAGTACTTAAATAATAAGATTTTGCAATGTTTTGGCTGGAATTGCAACAATACATGCAAATCATAAAATCAAATACTTGAGAGTTAATAAAATTTTATGGTAAATTGAATAGACAAGCCAAAGATACCAATGAAAAAGTTGTTCGTATTAAAAAGTTAATAAAAAAGTACTTTTTTTTATTATGTTAGATAGGTAGGGTAGTCTGTTAAGCAGACTCATTAAGACTATGAAGTCCATTGTATTACCATAGAAGCTTGAAAAATTCATATTACTTTCTACCTCCATTAAACAGTCCAGATCAAGGTTGACCAAATGGAGAGAAGTTTTAAATGAGAGTGCTCAATCTTAAAATGAGTATGTGCTCTGAGAATTGTATGTGCTGTATATTTTGTTATTGTTATGAATTGTTGTTGTTAATTTAATGTGCATTTGTGTTGTTGTTTTTTGGGCACGAGTAAAGAAAAAGATTTCTTGTTTAATGTTAATTGTTGTTATTCCCCTGCCACGCAAATAATGGCCAACCTTAGTCTATATCGCTTAAAAAAGTATTCCAAACTTTATATCGGACAGAACTACCAGCTCTCCAAGAGCCAGTGCTTAGCAGAACTCACTAACTGCATTACACACAAAACAAACGATCAGTTTTGACGTTCCGTTAAGGCAGCCTCACGTTAAGTTCAACTCGACGTCACGTTAAGTTCAACTAAACAAAGCTTTAGTTCCCTACAACATGACAGAACAGGGTCAGCACAAAAGAATCCTTCAGTTCAACCGCTTGTCTCTTATCCAACTGTAATAAATAAGGGACTTCTATAATCTGGTAATTCTGTAAAGTCTAGTCATCTGACTCACTTAGACTATGAAGATCATTGTCATACCTCAGAATCGAGAAAATAATATATTACTAGATCCCTCTGCAAAACAATTCGGATCGATTAAAAAAGTAAGGAAACTTCAACTTCAGTGAGACTTTAGAGTCAATTTTGTTATCACGGAAGCTTAAAAAGTCGCCCAAACTTTATGTCGGCTTGAGAGTTAACAACATACTAACTTCTTTACACACAATAGAAACGATCAGCTTTGACGTTCCGTTAAGGCAGACTCACGTTAAGTTCAACTCGACGTCACATTAAGTTCAACTAAACAAAGCTTTAGTTCCCTACTACATGACAGAACAGGGTATGCACAAAAGAATACTCATTGTCGCAGCTTTTGCAAATGTCACTCACTGCATCCTTCAGTTCAACCGCTTGTCTCTTATCCAACTGTAATAAATAAGGGACTTTTATAATCTGGTAATTCTGTAAAGTCAAGTAATCTGACTCACTTAGACTATAAAGATCATTGTGATACCTCAGAATCGAGATGCGTCTGAAAAACAATTCAGATCGATTAAAAAAGTCAGGCAAACTTCAACTTCAGTAAGACTTTAGAGTCAATTTCGTTATCACTGAAGCTAGAAAAAGCCATATTACTTGGTCCTTGGTCTAGATCGCTTAAAAAATCGTCGAAACTTTATATCGGCCAGATCTAGTGTTAACAACATACTAACTTCTTTGCACACAACAGAAACGATCAGCTTTGACGTTCCCTTAAGGCAGCCCCACGTTAAGTTCAACTCGACGTCACGTTAAGTTCAACTAAACAATGCTTCAGTCCCCTACTACATGACAGAACATTGTTGTAGCTTTTACAAATGCCACATGTCGAAACCTTCAGTCCAGCGTGTCTCTCATGCAACTGTAATCATATATGCTCAAGGATAGAATAGTATTACAGTCTGGTAATCTGACTCACTTTGAGGCCCTATGCTCCACTGGGAGTCAAGGATAACAGAAGAAGAAGAATCTGACTCACTTAGACTATGAAGACCATTTTGATAAATCAGAATCGATGAAGTAACATATTACTCGCTTCTTCCGTAAAACAATTCAGATCGATTTAAAAAGTCAGCCAAATCGGCCAGATCTACCAGGTCTCCAAGAGCTCAGAGTTAGTCCCCTACTATACAATAGAAAAGGGCAAGTGCAAAAAATACTCATCACCACAGCTTTTATAAAAGTCAATCGTCGTAAACTTCAGTCTAACCGCATGCCATCTAACCAGACTATCATGATAAGTCCCATGTTTTGCTTACTCGCCTGCTCCAGAGTTGCCTTAGAGATACCTGTCGACCGGGACCCATATAAGATATATACTTTTATCAGTCATCTTATCTACGGTTGTTCGGACCTGATGTTGAACTTAGAAAGACAGAATTCACAGACTTAATGACAGTTTGAGTATAGCAGAACATCAATAGTTATCTCCACTGTTACAAAGACGATAAGTTTTTAACAATGACGAGAACTGAACCTAAATAGCACTACAGTGATACGGTGAGATATTAAGCTGAAGGTCTTACTAGCAGACCCTGAAGTCTTGATTTCATATTTGCAGTATTACTCAAAAATTCGAGACTACTCAGATGTTATGGATGTCTTAGATGTTTAGAACGACTAAGCAATTCAAGATGACTCAAAACTTTGAGATAACTAAATAGTTCGCATTGACTAAGTAGTTTGTGATGACTCAGCAGCTTGAGATGACTCAGCAGTTTGAGATGACTCAGCAGTTCGAGATAACTCGGAAGTTAAGGATGACTTAGAAGTATAGAAGGATTCATCAGTTCAAGATGACTCAGAAGTTTGAGATAACTTAGTAGTTGGAAATGACTCTGCTATTTGAGATGACTTAGTTTAAGATGACTCAATGAAAAAGTAGACCCTGAAGTCTATAATTGCAATAAATACTCACTATAATCCAATATTAAAGAATTTATTCGCAATATGACTCCGCAGTTTCAAAAGACTCAAAAGTTGAGGATGACTTATGAATCAAGGATGACTTAGCAATTCAAGATGACTCAAAAGTTCGAGATAACTAAATTGTTCGAATTGACTAAGCAGTTTGAGATGATTCATCAGCTCGAGATGACTTAGAAGTTAAGGTTGACTTGGGAGTTTAGAAGGTTCCAGCAGTTCAAGATGACTCAGAAGTTTAAGATAGCCCAGTAGTTGGAAATGACTCAGATGTTTGAGATCACTCAGAAGTTCGAAATGACTTAGTAGTTTAAGAAATTTAGCAGTTTGAGATGTCTCAAAAATAAATTAGACTCTGAAGTCTACTTTTTTATTAAGTCAATATTAAAGAATTTATTCCGAATATGATTCAGCAGTTAGAAATGACTCAGAAGTTTCGGATGACTCATGAGTTAAGGAAAGATCACGCAAAAGATTTAGATAACTTAATTGTTTGCATTAACATAGAAGTTTGAGATGACGTAGCAGTTCAAGATTCTCAGAAATTAAGGATGATTTAGGAGTTTATTAGGATTTAAAAGTTCAGGATGAATCAGAAGTTCGAGATAGCTTAGAAATGACTCAGCTGTTTTAGATGACTCAGAAGTTTAAAATGACTTCGCAGCTTAAGAAAACTCAGCAGTTTGAGATGACTCAATAAAAAAATAGACTCTGAAGTCTAATATGACTCAGCAGTTCGAAACGAATCAGAAGTTTAGCATGACTCATGAATTAAGGATGACTAATCAATTCAAAATGACTCAAAAGTTCGAGATAATTAACTAGTTCTAATTGAAAAAACTAGCTAAAAACCATCTCAGATTGTAGAGCTTAATGATTGTGATTAGTATGGCCAATAGCTTTAGATATTTAAGGTGCTGTTGGATCATTATGCTAAAGCAATCTTTACAAAAAAAAATCACTTTATATAACTATTTTTTTCATTTAATATTTGGATTTGACCGTATAAAGAATAAAGATGATATGAGATAATAAAACAATTTTATCGGTAAGTTATTTGACAATATATTGGAAGTCTAAATATGGCTTCAAAATTTGTTAAGATTAAAAATTACAAAAGTTATAAGCATTAGAGTAAATTGAGCCCAGGGCAAAAATTTTGACATTGTTCAAATTTTTAGACTTTTATAAAATTTTAAATTTTTATAATTCATAAAATTAATTCAAGCTTAATTTTAAGAAATTTATTGACTCTTTTTTCCTCAACAAATTTTCAACAAGATCATAAAATTTACATTTTCAATTCATTTCTAAAGTTTCCCATCATTCGAATAATTTCACTTAATATTTAACTTTTGAGATGTGTTACAGCCATTAAATTACATTGTTCAGCAATAAAATGGAATATTCTGACATTTTGGCTAATTTTATAGCACTTTAAGACAATTCAATGCTGGAAGCTAATAAAAAAGAATGAGCTTTTGAGGAAAAACAAGAATTTAAAGAGAATTAAATTTTATGGTAAGAAAAATATAAAAAAACTGAAATTTATAAAAATAAAATTTTAAGAAAATTATGAACATAATGATGGTATCAATATTATTTAAATAATGCAAAATTTAAAAATGTTCCTTAAACTGTTAAATTAAGTAACCCAAGGTAGTCTATTTTGTAAACTATTGACCCCACTATAACTACAAGTAGTCAAGGAAGTAGTAAGTAAGCTACCAGCAATACTTTATGGTTTTAAAATTTGAAATTTGTTTAAAATCTTTTTTGATTTCTTTTAGTATCAACCCCTAATTAAACTACTTTGGGACCTATTGTCACCTTTCTTGATCCAATTAGTCAATTAAGTGCAAGTATTCCTTCAAAATTATCTAAAAAATCTCTTTTCTCCATCTCTTTTATAAAAATTCCATCTAAATTTAATGTAAACTCATTATTTAAAGCAATTTATCTTTAACAATTTATAAAAACTAATTATCATTAAAATAAATTCCTCCAAAAGTATTCACTTTAATTAAGTTCCCTTCATTGTCTGGCCCCCGGAAAACACTTTCCTCCTACTCACTTTCAACAATACTCGTATTCTAACATTTTCCTGCAGCAATTATTTGACTGCTAACAATATGAACAAATGCATGAAAATAATTGACAATTTTCTAGGAAAAATTGTCAATAATTGTGGTTATTTGTGCATAAACATCACAAAACCGAATGAATGACGGACGGACAGACCAAAAACCAACCTACACATACAAACTATATAGACACACTTCTATACATACAAACTTCACAGCCACACATATTTTCATCTAATTGTAGTGGAATTGTGCCAAAATTATTGTTTTGTTTTCGTAGAAATTTTGTAAAAATTTCGTCAAAGTTTAATGAAACATTTGAAATAAAAATTTAGTTTTGTTGTTATTGCATATTTAACTAGGAGCAATATTTCTGGTAATTTAAGTTGGCAACATTTGTTGCTAGATGTTTATTGTTGATTAACTGTTGGAGGAGGAGGCAATTTGTTGGACATACTTATGATAATTAGGTTGATGATATGATATTAAAGAACAAGAACTATGACTAGACTATGACTAGACTATGACTAGACTATGACTAGACTATGACTAGACTATGACTAGACTATGACTAGACTATGACTAGACTATGACTAGACTATGACTAGACTATGACTAGACTATGACTAGACTATGACTAGACTATGACTAGACTATGACTAGACTATGACTAGACTATGACTAGACTATGACTAGACTATGACTAGACTATGACTAGACTATGACTAGACTATGACTAGACTATGACTAGACTATGACTAGACTATGACTAGACTATGACTAGACTATGACTAGACTATGACTAGACTATGACTAGACTATGACTAGACTATGACTAGACTATGACTAGACTATGACTAGACTATGACTAGACTATGACTAGACTATGACTAGACTATGACTAGACTATGACTAGACTATGACTAGACTATGACTAGACTATGACTAGACTATGACTAGACTATGACTAGACTATGACTAGACTATGACTAGACTATGACTAGACTATGACTAGACTATGACTAGACTATGACTAGACTATGACTAGACTATGACTAGACTATGACTAGACTATGACTAGACTATGACTAGACTATGACTAGACTATGACTAGACTATGACTAGACTATGACTAGACTATGACTAGACTATGACTAGACTATGACTAGACTATGACTAGACTATGACTAGACTATGACTAGACTATGACTAGACTATGACTAGACTATGACTAGACTATGACTAGACTATGACTAGACTATGACTAGACTATGACTAGACTATGACTAGACTATGACTAGACTATGACTAGACTATGACTAGACTATGACTAGACTATGACTAGACTATGACTAGACTATGACTAGACTATGACTAGACTATGACTAGACTATGACTAGACTATGACTAGACTATGACTAGACTATGACTAGACTATGACTAGACTATGACTAGACTATGACTAGACTATGACTAGACTATGACTAGACTATGACTAGACTATGACTAGACTATGACTAGACTATGACTAGACTATGACTAGACTATGACTAGACTATGACTAGACTATGACTAGACTATGACTAGACTATGACTAGACTATGACTAGACTATGACTAGACTATGACTAGACTATGACTAGACTATGACTAGACTATGACTAGACTATGACTAGACTATGACTAGACTATGACTAGACTATGACTAGACTATGACTAGACTATGACTAGACTATGACTAGACTATGACTAGACTATGACTAGACTATGACTAGACTATGACTAGACTATGACTAGACTATGACTAGACTATGACTAGACTATGACTAGACTATGACTAGACTATGACTAGACTATGACTAGACTATGACTAGACTATGACTAGACTATGACTAGACTATGACTAGACTATGACTAGACTATGACTAGACTATGACTAGACTATGACTAGACTATGACTAGACTATGACTAGACTATGACTAGACTATGACTAGACTATGACTAGACTATGACTAGACTATGACTAGACTATGACTAGACTATGACTAGACTATGACTAGACTATGACTAGACTATGACTAGACTATGACTAGACTATGACTAGACTATGACTAGACTATGACTAGACTATGACTAGACTATGACTAGACTATGACTAGACTATGACTAGACTATGACTAGACTATGACTAGACTATGACTAGACTATGACTAGACTATGACTAGACTATGACTAGACTATGACTAGACTATGACTAGACTATGACTAGACTATGACTAGACTATGACTAGACTATGACTAGACTATGACTAGACTATGACTAGACTATGACTAGACTATGACTAGACTATGACTAGACTATGACTAGACTATGACTAGACTATGACTAGACTATGACTAGACTATGACTAGACTATGACTAGACTATGACTAGACTATGACTAGACTATGACTAGACTATGACTAGACTATGACTAGACTATGACTAGACTATGACTAGACTATGACTAGACTATGACTAGACTATGACTAGACTATGACTAGACTATGACTAGACTATGACTAGACTATGACTAGACTATGACTAGACTATGACTAGACTATGACTAGACTATGACTAGACTATGACTAGACTATGACTAGACTATGACTAGACTATGACTAGACTATGACTAGACTATGACTAGACTATGACTAGACTATGACTAGACTATGACTAGACTATGACTAGACTATGACTAGACTATGACTAGACTATGACTAGACTATGACTAGACTATGACTAGACTATGACTAGACTATGACTAGACTATGACTAGACTATGACTAGACTATGACTAGACTATGACTAGACTATGACTAGACTATGACTAGACTATGACTAGACTATGACTAGACTATGACTAGACTATGACTAGACTATGACTAGACTATGACTAGACTATGACTAGACTATGACTAGACTATGACTAGACTATGACTAGACTATGACTAGACTATGACTAGACTATGACTAGACTATGACTAGACTATGACTAGACTATGACTAGACTATGACTAGACTATGACTAGACTATGACTAGACTATGACTAGACTATGACTAGACTATGACTAGACTATGACTAGACTATGACTAGACTATGACTAGACTATGACTAGACTATGACTAGACTATGACTAGACTATGACTAGACTATGACTAGACTATGACTAGACTATGACTAGACTATGACTAGACTATGACTAGACTATGACTAGACTATGACTAGACTATGACTAGACTATGACTAGACTATGACTAGACTATGACTAGACTATGACTAGACTATGACTAGACTATGACTAGACTATGACTAGACTATGACTAGACTATGACTAGACTATGACTAGACTATGACTAGACTATGACTAGACTATGACTAGACTATGACTAGACTATGACTAGACTATGACTAGACTATGACTAGACTATGACTAGACTATGACTAGACTATGACTAGACTATGACTAGACTATGACTAGACTATGACTAGACTATGACTAGACTATGACTAGACTATGACTAGACTATGACTAGACTATGACTAGACTATGACTAGACTATGACTAGACTATGACTAGACTATGACTAGACTATGACTAGACTATGACTAGACTATGACTAGACTATGACTAGACTATGACTAGACTATGACTAGACTATGACTAGACTATGACTAGACTATGACTAGACTATGACTAGACTATGACTAGACTATGACTAGACTATGACTAGACTATGACTAGACTATGACTAGACTATGACTAGACTATGACTAGACTATGACTAGACTATGACTAGACTATGACTAGACTATGACTAGACTATGACTAGACTATGACTAGACTATGACTAGACTATGACTAGACTATGACTAGACTATGACTAGACTATGACTAGACTATGACTAGACTATGACTAGACTATGACTAGACTATGACTAGACTATGACTAGACTATGACTAGACTATGACTAGACTATGACTAGACTATGACTAGACTATGACTAGACTATGACTAGACTATGACTAGACTATGACTAGACTATGACTAGACTATGACTAGACTATGACTAGACTATGACTAGACTATGACTAGACTATGACTAGACTATGACTAGACTATGACTAGACTATGACTAGACTATGACTAGACTATGACTAGACTATGACTAGACTATGACTAGACTATGACTAGACTATGACTAGACTATGACTAGACTATGACTAGACTATGACTAGACTATGACTAGACTATGACTAGACTATGACTAGACTATGACTAGACTATGACTAGACTATGACTAGACTATGACTAGACTATGACTAGACTATGACTAGACTATGACTAGACTATGACTAGACTATGACTAGACTATGACTAGACTATGACTAGACTATGACTAGACTATGACTAGACTATGACTAGACTATGACTAGACTATGACTAGACTATGACTAGACTATGACTAGACTATGACTAGACTATGACTAGACTATGACTAGACTATGACTAGACTATGACTAGACTATGACTAGACTATGACTAGACTATGACTAGACTATGACTAGACTATGACTAGACTATGACTAGACTATGACTAGACTATGACTAGACTATGACTAGACTATGACTAGACTATGACTAGACTATGACTAGACTATGACTAGACTATGACTAGACTATGACTAGACTATGACTAGACTATGACTAGACTATGACTAGACTATGACTAGACTATGACTAGACTATGACTAGACTATGACTAGACTATGACTAGACTATGACTAGACTATGACTAGACTATGACTAGACTATGACTAGACTATGACTAGACTATGACTAGACTATGACTAGACTATGACTAGACTATGACTAGACTATGACTAGACTATGACTAGACTATGACTAGACTATGACTAGACTATGACTAGACTATGACTAGACTATGACTAGACTATGACTAGACTATGACTAGACTATGACTAGACTATGACTAGACTATGACTAGACTATGACTAGACTATGACTAGACTATGACTAGACTATGACTAGACTATGACTAGACTATGACTAGACTATGACTAGACTATGACTAGACTATGACTAGACTATGACTAGACTATGACTAGACTATGACTAGACTATGACTAGACTATGACTAGACTATGACTAGACTATGACTAGACTATGACTAGACTATGACTAGACTATGACTAGACTATGACTAGACTATGACTAGACTATGACTAGACTATGACTAGACTATGACTAGACTATGACTAGACTATGACTAGACTATGACTAGACTATGACTAGACTATGACTAGACTATGACTAGACTATGACTAGACTATGACTAGACTATGACTAGACTATGACTAGACTATGACTAGACTATGACTAGACTATGACTAGACTATGACTAGACTATGACTAGACTATGACTAGACTATGACTAGACTATGACTAGACTATGACTAGACTATGACTAGACTATGACTAGACTATGACTAGACTATGACTAGACTATGACTAGACTATGACTAGACTATGACTAGACTATGACTAGACTATGACTAGACTATGACTAGACTATGACTAGACTATGACTAGACTATGACTAGACTATGACTAGACTATGACTAGACTATGACTAGACTATGACTAGACTATGACTAGACTATGACTAGACTATGACTAGACTATGACTAGACTATGACTAGACTATGACTAGACTATGACTAGACTATGACTAGACTATGACTAGACTATGACTAGACTATGACTAGACTATGACTAGACTATGACTAGACTATGACTAGACTATGACTAGACTATGACTAGACTATGACTAGACTATGACTAGACTATGACTAGACTATGACTAGACTATGACTAGACTATGACTAGACTATGACTAGACTATGACTAGACTATGACTAGACTATGACTAGACTATGACTAGACTATGACTAGACTATGACTAGACTATGACTAGACTATGACTAGACTATGACTAGACTATGACTAGACTATGACTAGACTATGACTAGACTATGACTAGACTATGACTAGACTATGACTAGACTATGACTAGACTATGACTAGACTATGACTAGACTATGACTAGACTATGACTAGACTATGACTAGACTATGACTAGACTATGACTAGACTATGACTAGACTATGACTAGACTATGACTAGACTATGACTAGACTATGACTAGACTATGACTAGACTATGACTAGACTATGACTAGACTATGACTAGACTATGACTAGACTATGACTAGACTATGACTAGACTATGACTAGACTATGACTAGACTATGACTAGACTATGACTAGACTATGACTAGACTATGACTAGACTATGACTAGACTATGACTAGACTATGACTAGACTATGACTAGACTATGACTAGACTATGACTAGACTATGACTAGACTATGACTAGACTATGACTAGACTATGACTAGACTATGACTAGACTATGACTAGACTATGACTAGACTATGACTAGACTATGACTAGACTATGACTAGACTATGACTAGACTATGACTAGACTATGACTAGACTATGACTAGACTATGACTAGACTATGACTAGACTATGACTAGACTATGACTAGACTATGACTAGACTATGACTAGACTATGACTAGACTATGACTAGACTATGACTAGACTATGACTAGACTATGACTAGACTATGACTAGACTATGACTAGACTATGACTAGACTATGACTAGACTATGACTAGACTATGACTAGACTATGACTAGACTATGACTAGACTATGACTAGACTATGACTAGACTATGACTAGACTATGACTAGACTATGACTAGACTATGACTAGACTATGACTAGACTATGACTAGACTATGACTAGACTATGACTAGACTATGACTAGACTATGACTAGACTATGACTAGACTATGACTAGACTATGACTAGACTATGACTAGACTATGACTAGACTATGACTAGACTATGACTAGACTATGACTAGACTATGACTAGACTATGACTAGACTATGACTAGACTATGACTAGACTATGACTAGACTATGACTAGACTATGACTAGACTATGACTAGACTATGACTAGACTATGACTAGACTATGACTAGACTATGACTAGACTATGACTAGACTATGACTAGACTATGACTAGACTATGACTAGACTATGACTAGACTATGACTAGACTATGACTAGACTATGACTAGACTATGACTAGACTATGACTAGACTATGACTAGACTATGACTAGACTATGACTAGACTATGACTAGACTATGACTAGACTATGACTAGACTATGACTAGACTATGACTAGACTATGACTAGACTATGACTAGACTATGACTAGACTATGACTAGACTATGACTAGACTATGACTAGACTATGACTAGACTATGACTAGACTATGACTAGACTATGACTAGACTATGACTAGACTATGACTAGACTATGACTAGACTATGACTAGACTATGACTAGACTATGACTAGACTATGACTAGACTATGACTAGACTATGACTAGACTATGACTAGACTATGACTAGACTATGACTAGACTATGACTAGACTATGACTAGACTATGACTAGACTATGACTAGACTATGACTAGACTATGACTAGACTATGACTAGACTATGACTAGACTATGACTAGACTATGACTAGACTATGACTAGACTATGACTAGACTATGACTAGACTATGACTAGACTATGACTAGACTATGACTAGACTATGACTAGACTATGACTAGACTATGACTAGACTATGACTAGACTATGACTAGACTATGACTAGACTATGACTAGACTATGACTAGACTATGACTAGACTATGACTAGACTATGACTAGACTATGACTAGACTATGACTAGACTATGACTAGACTATGACTAGACTATGACTAGACTATGACTAGACTATGACTAGACTATGACTAGACTATGACTAGACTATGACTAGACTATGACTAGACTATGACTAGACTATGACTAGACTATGACTAGACTATGACTAGACTATGACTAGACTATGACTAGACTATGACTAGACTATGACTAGACTATGACTAGACTATGACTAGACTATGACTAGACTATGACTAGACTATGACTAGACTATGACTAGACTATGACTAGACTATGACTAGACTATGACTAGACTATGACTAGACTATGACTAGACTATGACTAGACTATGACTAGACTATGACTAGACTATGACTAGACTATGACTAGACTATGACTAGACTATGACTAGACTATGACTAGACTATGACTAGACTATGACTAGACTATGACTAGACTATGACTAGACTATGACTAGACTATGACTAGACTATGACTAGACTATGACTAGACTATGACTAGACTATGACTAGACTATGACTAGACTATGACTAGACTATGACTAGACTATGACTAGACTATGACTAGACTATGACTAGACTATGACTAGACTATGACTAGACTATGACTAGACTATGACTAGACTATGACTAGACTATGACTAGACTATGACTAGACTATGACTAGACTATGACTAGACTATGACTAGACTATGACTAGACTATGACTAGACTATGACTAGACTATGACTAGACTATGACTAGACTATGACTAGACTATGACTAGACTATGACTAGACTATGACTAGACTATGACTAGACTATGACTAGACTATGACTAGACTATGACTAGACTATGACTAGACTATGACTAGACTATGACTAGACTATGACTAGACTATGACTAGACTATGACTAGACTATGACTAGACTATGACTAGACTATGACTAGACTATGACTAGACTATGACTAGACTATGACTAGACTATGACTAGACTATGACTAGACTATGACTAGACTATGACTAGACTATGACTAGACTATGACTAGACTATGACTAGACTATGACTAGACTATGACTAGACTATGACTAGACTATGACTAGACTATGACTAGACTATGACTAGACTATGACTAGACTATGACTAGACTATGACTAGACTATGACTAGACTATGACTAGACTATGACTAGACTATGACTAGACTATGACTAGACTATGACTAGACTATGACTAGACTATGACTAGACTATGACTAGACTATGACTAGACTATGACTAGACTATGACTAGACTATGACTAGACTATGACTAGACTATGACTAGACTATGACTAGACTATGACTAGACTATGACTAGACTATGACTAGACTATGACTAGACTATGACTAGACTATGACTAGACTATGACTAGACTATGACTAGACTATGACTAGACTATGACTAGACTATGACTAGACTATGACTAGACTATGACTAGACTATGACTAGACTATGACTAGACTATGACTAGACTATGACTAGACTATGACTAGACTATGACTAGACTATGACTAGACTATGACTAGACTATGACTAGACTATGACTAGACTATGACTAGACTATGACTAGACTATGACTAGACTATGACTAGACTATGACTAGACTATGACTAGACTATGACTAGACTATGACTAGACTATGACTAGACTATGACTAGACTATGACTAGACTATGACTAGACTATGACTAGACTATGACTAGACTATGACTAGACTATGACTAGACTATGACTAGACTATGACTAGACTATGACTAGACTATGACTAGACTATGACTAGACTATGACTAGACTATGACTAGACTATGACTAGACTATGACTAGACTATGACTAGACTATGACTAGACTATGACTAGACTATGACTAGACTATGACTAGACTATGACTAGACTATGACTAGACTATGACTAGACTATGACTAGACTATGACTAGACTATGACTAGACTATGACTAGACTATGACTAGACTATGACTAGACTATGACTAGACTATGACTAGACTATGACTAGACTATGACTAGACTATGACTAGACTATGACTAGACTATGACTAGACTATGACTAGACTATGACTAGACTATGACTAGACTATGACTAGACTATGACTAGACTATGACTAGACTATGACTAGACTATGACTAGACTATGACTAGACTATGACTAGACTATGACTAGACTATGACTAGACTATGACTAGACTATGACTAGACTATGACTAGACTATGACTAGACTATGACTAGACTATGACTAGACTATGACTAGACTATGACTAGACTATGACTAGACTATGACTAGACTATGACTAGACTATGACTAGACTATGACTAGACTATGACTAGACTATGACTAGACTATGACTAGACTATGACTAGACTATGACTAGACTATGACTAGACTATGACTAGACTATGACTAGACTATGACTAGACTATGACTAGACTATGACTAGACTATGACTAGACTATGACTAGACTATGACTAGACTATGACTAGACTATGACTAGACTATGACTAGACTATGACTAGACTATGACTAGACTATGACTAGACTATGACTAGACTATGACTAGACTATGACTAGACTATGACTAGACTATGACTAGACTATGACTAGACTATGACTAGACTATGACTAGACTATGACTAGACTATGACTAGACTATGACTAGACTATGACTAGACTATGACTAGACTATGACTAGACTATGACTAGACTATGACTAGACTATGACTAGACTATGACTAGACTATGACTAGACTATGACTAGACTATGACTAGACTATGACTAGACTATGACTAGACTATGACTAGACTATGACTAGACTATGACTAGACTATGACTAGACTATGACTAGACTATGACTAGACTATGACTAGACTATGACTAGACTATGACTAGACTATGACTAGACTATGACTAGACTATGACTAGACTATGACTAGACTATGACTAGACTATGACTAGACTATGACTAGACTATGACTAGACTATGACTAGACTATGACTAGACTATGACTAGACTATGACTAGACTATGACTAGACTATGACTAGACTATGACTAGACTATGACTAGACTATGACTAGACTATGACTAGACTATGACTAGACTATGACTAGACTATGACTAGACTATGACTAGACTATGACTAGACTATGACTAGACTATGACTAGACTATGACTAGACTATGACTAGACTATGACTAGACTATGACTAGACTATGACTAGACTATGACTAGACTATGACTAGACTATGACTAGACTATGACTAGACTATGACTAGACTATGACTAGACTATGACTAGACTATGACTAGACTATGACTAGACTATGACTAGACTATGACTAGACTATGACTAGACTATGACTAGACTATGACTAGACTATGACTAGACTATGACTAGACTATGACTAGACTATGACTAGACTATGACTAGACTATGACTAGACTATGACTAGACTATGACTAGACTATGACTAGACTATGACTAGACTATGACTAGACTATGACTAGACTATGACTAGACTATGACTAGACTATGACTAGACTATGACTAGACTATGACTAGACTATGACTAGACTATGACTAGACTATGACTAGACTATGACTAGACTATGACTAGACTATGACTAGACTATGACTAGACTATGACTAGACTATGACTAGACTATGACTAGACTATGACTAGACTATGACTAGACTATGACTAGACTATGACTAGACTATGACTAGACTATGACTAGACTATGACTAGACTATGACTAGACTATGACTAGACTATGACTAGACTATGACTAGACTATGACTAGACTATGACTAGACTATGACTAGACTATGACTAGACTATGACTAGACTATGACTAGACTATGACTAGACTATGACTAGACTATGACTAGACTATGACTAGACTATGACTAGACTATGACTAGACTATGACTAGACTATGACTAGACTATGACTAGACTATGACTAGACTATGACTAGACTATGACTAGACTATGACTAGACTATGACTAGACTATGACTAGACTATGACTAGACTATGACTAGACTATGACTAGACTATGACTAGACTATGACTAGACTATGACTAGACTATGACTAGACTATGACTAGACTATGACTAGACTATGACTAGACTATGACTAGACTATGACTAGACTATGACTAGACTATGACTAGACTATGACTAGACTATGACTAGACTATGACTAGACTATGACTAGACTATGACTAGACTATGACTAGACTATGACTAGACTATGACTAGACTATGACTAGACTATGACTAGACTATGACTAGACTATGACTAGACTATGACTAGACTATGACTAGACTATGACTAGACTATGACTAGACTATGACTAGACTATGACTAGACTATGACTAGACTATGACTAGACTATGACTAGACTATGACTAGACTATGACTAGACTATGACTAGACTATGACTAGACTATGACTAGACTATGACTAGACTATGACTAGACTATGACTAGACTATGACTAGACTATGACTAGACTATGACTAGACTATGACTAGACTATGACTAGACTATGACTAGACTATGACTAGACTATGACTAGACTATGACTAGACTATGACTAGACTATGACTAGACTATGACTAGACTATGACTAGACTATGACTAGACTATGACTAGACTATGACTAGACTATGACTAGACTATGACTAGACTATGACTAGACTATGACTAGACTATGACTAGACTATGACTAGACTATGACTAGACTATGACTAGACTATGACTAGACTATGACTAGACTATGACTAGACTATGACTAGACTATGACTAGACTATGACTAGACTATGACTAGACTATGACTAGACTATGACTAGACTATGACTAGACTATGACTAGACTATGACTAGACTATGACTAGACTATGACTAGACTATGACTAGACTATGACTAGACTATGACTAGACTATGACTAGACTATGACTAGACTATGACTAGACTATGACTAGACTATGACTAGACTATGACTAGACTATGACTAGACTATGACTAGACTATGACTAGACTATGACTAGACTATGACTAGACTATGACTAGACTATGACTAGACTATGACTAGACTATGACTAGACTATGACTAGACTATGACTAGACTATGACTAGACTATGACTAGACTATGACTAGACTATGACTAGACTATGACTAGACTATGACTAGACTATGACTAGACTATGACTAGACTATGACTAGACTATGACTAGACTATGACTAGACTATGACTAGACTATGACTAGACTATGACTAGACTATGACTAGACTATGACTAGACTATGACTAGACTATGACTAGACTATGACTAGACTATGACTAGACTATGACTAGACTATGACTAGACTATGACTAGACTATGACTAGACTATGACTAGACTATGACTAGACTATGACTAGACTATGACTAGACTATGACTAGACTATGACTAGACTATGACTAGACTATGACTAGACTATGACTAGACTATGACTAGACTATGACTAGACTATGACTAGACTATGACTAGACTATGACTAGACTATGACTAGACTATGACTAGACTATGACTAGACTATGACTAGACTATGACTAGACTATGACTAGACTATGACTAGACTATGACTAGACTATGACTAGACTATGACTAGACTATGACTAGACTATGACTAGACTATGACTAGACTATGACTAGACTATGACTAGACTATGACTAGACTATGACTAGACTATGACTAGACTATGACTAGACTATGACTAGACTATGACTAGACTATGACTAGACTATGACTAGACTATGACTAGACTATGACTAGACTATGACTAGACTATGACTAGACTATGACTAGACTATGACTAGACTATGACTAGACTATGACTAGACTATGACTAGACTATGACTAGACTATGACTAGACTATGACTAGACTATGACTAGACTATGACTAGACTATGACTAGACTATGACTAGACTATGACTAGACTATGACTAGACTATGACTAGACTATGACTAGACTATGACTAGACTATGACTAGACTATGACTAGACTATGACTAGACTATGACTAGACTATGACTAGACTATGACTAGACTATGACTAGACTATGACTAGACTATGACTAGACTATGACTAGACTATGACTAGACTATGACTAGACTATGACTAGACTATGACTAGACTATGACTAGACTATGACTAGACTATGACTAGACTATGACTAGACTATGACTAGACTATGACTAGACTATGACTAGACTATGACTAGACTATGACTAGACTATGACTAGACTATGACTAGACTATGACTAGACTATGACTAGACTATGACTAGACTATGACTAGACTATGACTAGACTATGACTAGACTATGACTAGACTATGACTAGACTATGACTAGACTATGACTAGACTATGACTAGACTATGACTAGACTATGACTAGACTATGACTAGACTATGACTAGACTATGACTAGACTATGACTAGACTATGACTAGACTATGACTAGACTATGACTAGACTATGACTAGACTATGACTAGACTATGACTAGACTATGACTAGACTATGACTAGACTATGACTAGACTATGACTAGACTATGACTAGACTATGACTAGACTATGAGTAGACTATGACTAGACTATGACTAGACTATGACTAGACTATGACTAGACTATGACTAGACTATGAGTAGACTATGACTAGAGCTATAGCTAGAGGTATGACAAGAGCTTTGCCTTTGACAAACAGAAAAATGTAATTTTTAGTTTTCAATACAATAACGATTTCTCCTTCTTGGTTAAAAATTATGAGGAAAAATTGTATTTTTCGTCTAAACACTTCCTGTTTTAAATGACTTTGTTAAAATAAAATATAACAAATTGCCATTATTAACAAAATTTTTAATAAAGCTTATAATATTAGCAAAAATACCAGCTAACAACCAAAAAACCCAACTTAATTTACGACAAGGAGCTAAATTTGTTTGGTTTCCATTAGAAAATTAGAATCCTTAAAAACGCAAACTCATTTTTGACATATTTCGGATGCCAGACTAATAATATTAACGTTAATTAGCTTACACACATACACACAAACATACAATTTTTGAAATATTCTTCCTGGTATTTGTTTGAATTTGATGATGTATGATGAACAAATTATATTATAACTTTATCTCCCTTCTATAGGCAAAGGCTTTGCTTTGAGCTTTTTTTTAATTTTTAAAAATTACAGTCAAGTCATTGTACCGGAAGATTCCCGGCTTTTCCTTAGACTTATACCTTGACTGTTGCTGTATGAAGCCACTAAAGCTTTATTTAGTCATTTTCTCTATAAACCGGAAAGTAAACACAATGGGCTCATATTTACACACACATGTTCACCTTGTAAAGCTGGAAAATGTTGAGAAAGGATGAAATGCGATTTAGTGGTTAGTGTCGTTGAGGAAAAAAAATACATAATTACAACTTAATGTAATTAAATGTACGCATTAAAATGTTTAGTGAACGAATAAAGACAACACAGCAAAAAAAAAGGAATCATTAATTTAAAAAATAAGGGGTATTAAGATGTAGTCAGACATTAGAGAGGGAC
Source organism: Stomorhina lunata (assembly GCA_933228675.1). Classification (NCBI taxonomy): domain Eukaryota; kingdom Metazoa; phylum Arthropoda; class Insecta; order Diptera; family Rhiniidae; genus Stomorhina; species Stomorhina lunata. Next base: position 14,908,718 of record OW121741.1, read on the forward strand.
AGGAAAATTAGAAAAGTTTTCATTAGAAAATTATAAAAATTTTTCTAATGAAAATTTTTCTAATGAAAATTTTTCTATAGAAAAATTTTTCTAATGAAAATTTTTCTATAGAAAAATTTTTCTAATGAAAATTTTTCTATAGAAAAATTTTTCTAATGAAAATTTTTCTATAGAAAAATTTTTCTAATGAAAATTTTTCTGTAGAAAAATTTTTCTAATGAAAATTTTTCTATAGAAAAATTTTTCTAATGAAAAGTTTTCTATAGAAAAATTTTTCTAACGAAAATTTTTCTGTAAAAAATTTTTTCTAATGAAAATTTTTCTATAGAAAAATTTTTCTAATGAAAATTCATAGAAAATTTTTTCTAATGAAAAATTTTTGTAATGAAAATTTTTCTATAGAAAAATTTTTCTAATGAAAATTTTTCTACAGAAAATTTTTCTAATGGAAATTTTTCTATAGAAAAATTTTTCTAATGAAAATTCTTTAGAAAATTTTTTCTGATGAAAAATTTTTCTAATGAAAATTTTTCTATAGAAAAATTTTTCTAATGAAAATTTTTCTATAGAAAAATTTTTCTAATGAAATTTTTCTATAGAAAAATTTTTCTAATGAAATTTTTCTATTGACAAAATTTTAGTATAAAAATGTTTTTATAGAAAAAAAATTATAAAAAAAATTTCTATAGAAATATTTATAAAAAAATGTTTCTATAAGAAAAATTAAAGTCATTTATTTATTTTTTTAATGCAACAGAAATTTTAATATAAAAATCCATTTTTTTAAAGCTTTTAAAGAAAAAATTATTTTTCTAAAGCTTTTTGGATAAAAAGATTTATAAGGCAAAAGCATTTTTGTGAAAAAAATCTTTTTATGAAAAAAAGCTTTTTGTTAAGAAGAGCTTTTTATAAAAAATTTTGCACAAAAAATTTTTTATATAAAATTATATTGAAAAAGCTTTTTGTAAAAAAAATGCTTTTATGAAAAAAAGGTTTTTATGAAAAAAACTTTTTTTCGAAATAAAGCTTTTTATATAAAATTTAGTATACAAAAATCTTTACCTAAATAGAGTTATATAGAAAAAACATTTCGTGAAAAAAGCTTTTTATGAAAAAGCTTTATGTGTATAAAAGCTTTTATATAAAAAAAGCTTTTTGTGAAAATTTTACACATATAGATGGCATTTAAAAAGCTTACTCATTATGTTATGACAAAGCTTTTAGGATATTATTAACTTTAATTCTGTAGTTCGAAAAGTTATCCTCCTAAGCTTTTTCAAACACATTCCCTGCTAGTAAGGTATGTACTGTAAACAATAATAGTACCTTAATGTGTTCCCTGGCATCTGACGACCTTTCCATGAGACGGACGAACTATCGTGGTGCTATTTTAAAGTAAACTACAATAAGCTCTAACTACTGATATAAATGTAGTTAGTCTACCTTCAGTCTTCAACACAATTCTTGAGCATTATGCAAAAATGATTGTAGTTAACCATAATGACAATAAATTTTTATAAGCTTGAAATAATTTCAACTTATGTTTTGTTTTATTTTATTTATTTTTTTTTTTTTAAGGAATTTAAATGGAAATTAAAATAAATTGTTGCTGAAGCGAAACTAGTCACTTAACTTAAGTTTTCTGATATTAAAAGTTAGAAATTTTTAAAAGCTTTTTAGTTAAATTTAGCAAATTTGTTTAATATTATGACTAGGGAAAAAGAAAGTTATTTTTATTTGAATTTTTAAAATTATACTTTTATTTTCATAATAATTAGAAAAAATTTTACAAGTTTTTATTAAATATTTCGTGACTAGTTTTCATTTTATTAACGTTTAGATAAACTTCTTAGACACAATTATATCAAGAGTTTTTGAATCACTCGACAAACAGTTGGAATATAAAAAGTTAAACTGAATTCTTGGTTTTTTCTAGTATGAGAATTTATATGAAGAAGAAATCTTAGAAAAATCTTTATTAAAATTCAAGTACTAATACACTGAAAAAAATATATCTTAACTATATCAGCAATACTTATGGTTGTTTTGAAAACTCCATAATAAAGAGAGTATACCGCTTTTACTCTAATTGGGAAACCACTAATGGAGACGATTATCCAATGACAGAAAGCTAAGGCACACACACGTGGCCATGAAATTTCTTCCAGTGCACACCAACCACTTCTTCGCTCACTACATTCAACATCATTTTTTCACCATTTCACTCGAAGCATTTAATAAAATTAAAAAATTTGTTACAATTACTAAAATAGCTAAATATTTCTATATTCCATAGTTTTTCTTGGCTTTCAATCTCCCTCAGTCCCTTCCCCTCTACCCCACTCCCAAAGAAGATCATGCAAAAAATTTACTTATTCGCTTACCTCGAATACCTTAAGGGTCCCTTTTCCCAAGCAATAAAAAAAATAATGAAAATTGCGAAAAACTGCTAAAAATTTTATTGTACCGAGAAAGTTGTAGATAATTTTGGTTCCGCAAAATTCAAATAAGAAAGAACAAAAAGCTTTAAAAGCAATGAAAAAGCTTGAAATAAGTGAAGCTTAAAATTAATAGATTTTTTTGTTCTTTTCTGACACTTAAAACAAAAAAAATGTATTCGTATTACTTAAATTAATTACAAAGTTATTCATGGCTTTAGTTACTGAGTGGTATTAGAAAAAATCTTTATATTAAGTAAAAAAATTAAAAAGGAAAAATAATAGCTAAAATTGGTTTGTAACGAATCTAATATACCCTAAACTAAAATTTCTGTAAAATTTTGTCTTCTATAGAAAATTTTGTAAAATTTTGTCTTCTATAGAAAATTTTGCAAAATTTTGTCTTCTATAGAATATTTTGCAAAATTTTGTCTTTTTTAGAAAATTTTGCAAAATTTTGTCTTCTATAGAAAATTTTGCAAAATTTTGTCTCCTATAGAAAATTTTGTCTTCTATAGAAAATTTTGCAAAATTTTGTCTTCTTTAGAAAATTTTGCAAAATTTTGTCTTCTATAGAAAATTTTGCAAAATTTTGTCTTCTATAGAAAATTTTGCAAAATTTTGTCTTCTATAGAAAATTTTGCAAAATTTTGTCTTCTATAGAAAATTTTGCAAAATTTTGTCTTCTTTAGAAAATTTTGCAAAATTTTGTCTCTATAGAAAATTTTGCAAAATTTTGTGTTCTATAGAAAATTTTGTCTTCTACAGAAAATTTTGCAAAATTTTGTCTTCTATAGAAAATTTTCCAAAATTTTGTCTTCTATAGAAAATTTTGCAAAATTTTGTCTTCTATAGAAAATTTTGCAAAATTTTGTCTTCTATAGAAAATTTTGCAAAATTTTGTCTTCTATAGAAAATTTTGCAAAATTTTGTCTTCTATAGAAAATTTTGCAAAATTTTGTCTTCTATAGAAAATTTTGCAAAATTTTGTCTTCTATAGAAAATTTTGCAAAATTTTGTCTTCTATAGAAAATTTTGCAAAATTTTGTCTTCTATAGAAAATTTTGCAAAATTTTGTCTTCTATGAAAGTTTTGCAAAATTTTGTCTTCTATAGAAAATTTTGCAAAATTTTGTCTTTTTTAGAAAATTTTGCAAAATTTTGTCTTCTATAGAAAATTTTGCAAAATTTTGTCTTCTATAGAAAATTTTGCAAAATTTTGTCTTTTTTAGAAAATTTTGCAAAATTTTGTCTTCTATAGAAAATTTTGCAAAATTTTGTCTTCTATAGAAAATTTTGCAAAATTTTGTGTTCTATAGAAAATTTTGTCTTCTATAGAAAATTTTGCAAAATTTTGTCTTCTATAGAAAATTTTGTCTTCTATAGAAAATTTTGCAAAATTTTGTCTTCTATAGAAAATTTTGCAAAATTTTGTCTTCTATAGAAAATTTTGCAAAATTTTGTCTTCTATAGAAAATTTTGCAAAATTTTGTCTTCTATAGAAAATTTTGCAAAATTTTGTCTTCTATAGAAAATTTTGCAAAATTTTGTCTTCTATAGAAAATTTTGCAAAATTTTGTCTTCTATAGAAAATTTTGCAAAATTTTGTCTTTTTTAGAAAATTTTGCAAAATTTTGTCTTCTATAAAAAATTTTGCAAAATTTTGTCTTCTATAGAAAATTTTGCAAAATTTTGTGTTCTATAGAAAATTTTGCAAAATTTTGTCTTCTATAGAAAATTTTGCAAAATTTTGTCTTCTATAGAAAATTTTGCAAAATTTTGTCTTCTATAGAAAATTTTGCAAAATTTTGTCTTCTATAGAAAATTTTGCAAAATTTTGTCTTCTATAGAAAATTTTGTCTTCTATAGAAAATTTTGCAAAATTTTGTCTTCTATAGAAAATTTTGTCTTCTATAGAAAATTTCGCAAAATTTTGTCTTCTATAGAAAATTTTGCAAAATTTTGACTTTTTTAGAAAATTTTGCAAAATTTTGTCTTCTATAGAAAATTTTGCAAAATTTTGTCTTCTATAGAAAATTTTGCAAAATTTTGTCTTCTATAGAAAATTTTGCAAAATTTTGTCTACTATAGAAAATTTTGAAAAATTTTGTCTTCTATAGAAAATTTTGCAAAATTTTGTCTTCTTTATAAAATTTTGCAAAAATTTTGTCTTCTTTATAAAATTTTGCAAAAATTTTGTCTTCTTTAGAAAATTTTGCAAAATTTTGTGTTCTTTAGAAAATTTTGCAAAATTTTGTCTTTCGTAAGAAAAGGGTATCCAAAGTCGTTGAGTTATACCCTGAGTACTTTTCGTCAGTATTTCAAGAAACATAAAAAATTGTTGCTAAAAAATGAATTTAAATCAAATTAATGACAAAATGTTAACCACTTTTTGTCTAAATTCTGCAGGATTTAAATAACAGATACTCGAGTAAGCGAAACTATATATTTGCTACTAACCCGTTAAGAAACTGTAATAAAATGGAGGTCTAAATTTCTAAACATTTTATACAAAAAGAAAATTTAAATTGAAAAATTTTTCTATGGAAAGAAAAGTTTTTCAAAATTTGCAAAATTTTCTAAAGAAGACAAAATTTTGCAAAATTTTTTAAAGAAGACAAAATTTTGCAAAATTTTCTAAAGAAGACAAAATTTTGCAAAATTTTCTAAAGAAGACAAAATTTTGCAAAATTTTCTAAAGAAGACAAAATTTTGCAAAATTTTCTAAAGAAGACAAAATTTTGCAAAATTTTCTAAAGAAGACAAAATTTTGCAAAATTTTCTAAAGAAGACAAAATTTTGCAAAATTTTCTAACGAAGACAAAATTTTGCAAAATTTTCTAACGAAGACAAAATTTTGCAAAATTTTCTAAAGAAGACAAAATTTTGCAAAATTTTCTAAAGAAGACAAAATTTTGCAAAATTTTCTAAAGAAGACAAAATTTTGCAAAATTTTCTAAAGAAGACAAAATTTTGCAAAATTTTCTAAAGAAGACAAAATTTTGCAAAATTTTCTAAAGAAGACAAAATTTTGCAAAATTTTCTAAAGAAGACAAAATTTTGCAAAATTTTCTAAAGAAGACAAAATTTTGCAAAATTTTCTAAAGAAGACAAAATTTTGCAAAATTTTCTAAAGAAGACAAAATTTTGCAAAATTTTCTAAAGAAGACAAAATTTTGCAAAATTTTCTAAAGAAGACAAAATTTTGCAAAATTTTCTAAAGAAGACAAAATTTTGCAAAATTTTCTAAAGAAGACAAAATTTTGCAAAATTTTCTAAAGAAGACAAAATTTTGCAAAATTTTCTAAAGAAGACAAAATTTTGCAAAATTTTCTAAAGAAGACAAAATTTTGCAAAATTTTCTAAAGAAGACAAAATTTTGCAAAATTTTCTAAAGACAAAATTTTGCAAAATTTTCTAAAGAAGACAAAATTTTGCAAAATTTTCTAAAGAAGACAAAATTTTGCAAAATTTTCTAAAGAAGACAAAATTTTGCAAAATTTTCTAAAGAAGACAAAATTTTGCAAAATTTTCTAAAGAAGACAAAATTTTGCAAAATTTTCTAAAGAAGACAAAATTTTGCAAAATTTTCTAAAGGAGACAAAATTTTGCAAAATTTTCTAAAGAAGACAAAATTTTGCAAAATTTTCTAAAGAAGACAAAATTTTGCAAAATTTTCTAAAGAAGACAAAATTTTGCAAAATTTTCTAAAGAAGACAAAATTTTGCAAAATTTTCTAAAGAAGACAAAATTTTGCAAAATTTTCTAAAAAAGTCCAAATTTTGTAAAATTTTCTAAAGAAGACAAATTTTTGCAAAATTTTTTAAAGAAGACAAAATATTGCGAAATTTTCAATAGAAGACAACATTTAATTAAATTTCTTAAGTTCGAGTTATGCCACTTAAAGGGTTAAGTTTATTCACTTGAGCTTTATAAATATTTTGCAATTTATTGCTTTCATAGAATGTTACTAAGAAAGAAACCGTGCCCTCTTGTATTAAAAAAAGTGTTTATTTTGTTAGGAAAAGGAACACTGATTCGAAATACATATAATTTTTATCTTACACCAATTTCAAGATACACAGAATATTTATTTAAAATCTAACAAAAATTCGAAGTTATTCCTTTTATATTAACTCACTCCACATTAGCGTTGCGACACAAACACTCCATTTGGTCGCTGCAATAGCCGTCGTCATATCTCATGACATTGCACAGTGAACCACAAATCGCCAGAGCCAATTCATTATTTCCCATAAAGTTGCAAAGTTCCAAATTCTGTTGTAAGATTAGATCCTGCAATTTGATTTCAGTGGAATCGGCCGAAGCTACTCCAAGCGTGTATGAGGATATCAACGTTGATAAGATAAAAAGACAAATTACAAATTTTAATTTAATGCCATTTATAGACTTCATGTTGTTTGGATGCGGGTTATAGGTGGAATGATGAATTGACCAAAACAACATGTGGCTTAAATAGGTATTAAAAATGTTAGGTACTTTTGCTGCAGTTTGGCGGCCTTTTAATGTGTATGCAGGTGTTTTTGGAGTGTGAGAGAAGAGCAAATATTGCAAATATGTCATTATTTTTTCTATATATCAATGAAAGCATTAGAGGTATTCAGAGTTATTAAGGTGCGAAAATGTAGACAATTTGTTTATTATTATCATCATTATTCCTACCAGCAATATCAGTATAGGTATTAGTATTAGTATATGAAAATTTTACAATTTGACCCAACAACACTCTGTGTCTTGAATGCCTCTACCTTTTACAATAAAACACTTGTATTTGTTAGAGCAAAACCTTCGAATAATGCAAAATTGTTTATATATTTTTAATTATTGTATTTTAGTTTATATTTTAACAATTTAACAAATTGGGTTAAACAAATTTTGAAAATTTATTTTAAAATTAATATCAAAATTGTCCGTCTAATTCCAAAAAACAAAAAAAAAATGACAGAATTACCAGAATGCGCCTCAAATTGCAAAGCCAAGCCTATAACAGAACTTTTAAGAATGTCGTTGGTCCCAGTGCCCTGTCAGGAATGTTCTCTAGATCCTCGCGGCTGCATAAGATCGGAATGCATTGATTGGATACGGGACTTAAAGAATAAAACTCCTGTATGGAGTCGTTTAAATGATATCAATACAGGAGGATATAATCGCAAATTACCTATGTCTATGACTAAACATTATGATATCGAAATTCGGGGACGTTTATGGTCTCTGTGGTGTTGGAGATGTAAACACGATGATGCAAAATTTCACGATAAATCATATTTAGCTTCAACGGTAATAGCTTTATGTACAGCTCGTGTTATAAGTTTAAATTTATGGACCCCGGCTCTAATGAACTGTATTCTTTTAAATGGTCAGACATTTTATGAGAATAGTTTGAAGACCTTTAAGGGCAGAAAAAAATATTTTCAGCTGGAAAATCTTGATAAACATTGCTGTCTGGAAGGCATAGGCTTTTGTGTATGCTTTAAGGCTGTTCAAAAAGGCCGTGTTTATAGTGTTCCCTTAAAGTGCCACAAAAGCTTGGCTTATGCTTTAATCCAATTTTTCCAGTTCCATCAATTTGGTATTTTGGAATGTAATAAACATGTATTGGGTTTTGGTTGTATAGGTGGACCGAGAGGTGGTTACATTATGTTTGATGCTCAAGATATGAATGGCAATATATTTCCCAAAGGCTATACGGGAGCTTATCTACTAAGAACAAATCATTTGCAGGTTCTTTTATACTGTCTTATAATAACCCTAAACATTACCAAAATAGATGCGGCATTCTCTTTACATCGAGTCCATATAAAAATAAACGAAAGTCAAAATCACATTCTAAAAAGTTTCCCGGGCAAATGTGTAATGAAATGTGCGAAAATGAAGGCACATAAATGTTTGACTGCTACATCTGTCATGTCTTTGAAATCTGGCACATCCGAGACCCCGGCCCAGATTTCAATACCCCAAAGAAAATCTTCAGAACCTAAGACTTTTAAACAAAAATATCTTCGCAATAAACACAATATTTCCAAGGAAGAGGCTAAAATAGGTGTGATTAGACCTACGGTAGATCCTGATCTTAGCAGCGAAGAAGACATCAGAATTTGTTATGATTTCGTTAGAATGATTTGTTCGCAAACTGATCTACCCTTAATGCCAGCTGATGAGAAAAGGCCAACAAAAGATTTTACTGTTGAGTCCATAAATGATGCCTTGGTCATGGGCCTTCAGGCCAAGAAAAATGTTATTCCATGGGAAAGGTGCCCAAAGGCGAAATGATGTTACCGATTTTAGAATTTTAAGTAAATTTCGACAACATTTAATTTTGAGTAATGGGCAGCTTTTTCTTTATTGATACAGATAAAATATATATCGATACCTAAAATGCAAAACGACATAAGGCACAATGATTTTTTAATTGATTATGAAATTTTTCAAAAATTTTCTATTTTTACAGAAAATTAAAAAAAAATCTATTTTTATAGGAAATTTTTCAAACAATTTCAAAAGTTTTCTAGGAAATTTTAAAAAAAAAATTTTAATTTTCACTTTTTTTTAATTTTTTTTAAAATTTTGTAATTTTGAAGGAAATTTTTCAAAAATTTTCTATTTTTATAGAAAATTTTTCAAAAATCTATTTCTAGTTTTATAGAAAATGTTTCAAAAATTTTCTATTTGTATAGGAAATTTTTCAAAAATTTACTATTTTTATAGGAAATTTTTCAAAAATTTTCTATTTTTATAGGAAATTTTTCAAAAATTTTCTAATTTTATAGGAAATTTTTCAAAAATTTTCTATTTTTATAGAAAATTTTTCAAAAATTTTCTATTTTTACAGAAAATTTTTCAAAAATTTTCTATTTTTATAGAAAATTTTCTATTTTTATAGGAAATTTTTCAAAAATTTTCAATTTTTATAAAAAAAATTACAAATTCTAAATTTTAGTTGTTATTTATTATTACTTCAATATCGAAACATTAAATATATCTTAAGCCTATTTATCTGGTCAAATTAAACTTTGCTTTGAAATCTCAGTTCTCAGTTCTCCATTTCCTACCAAATACGCTTTTAGGCCTTAGCTATTTCTGGTGTTAAAGTATCTGTACTGGGGGACTTACAAACATCCGAAACTGTAGATGTCTCAGATTTAATATAATTTATATGGGCCTCTGGTTTATCGAATATGATCCATTCTTTCAATTCATTTGATTTTCCTTGCTTCTTGACCTTGGCAGAAGTTGAATCTTGGCAAGAAAATGCTTTAGGTAGTTCAGAATTTCCAAAGGTTAGCTTAGATGGCTTGGGTACAGCTATGATGTAATAGGTTTTATTGGGATCCAGAGCAATTTTCGCCATAGATTCTTCAGATTTTAAGATTTCCATTTTCGAAAGGTTGAGTTTTTTGGGGACGTTAGTATTTTTTAAGAACATGGGTTCTAAAAAAGCGGAGGGTTTTAATGTTTTATTCTTGCTGGTGCTCATGGAGGATCGGAAACTTTCGGATTTTGTAAAAGTTACGCTAGCAGTTTCATTTTTTGCTGGTTTTATAAAACTGTCTACTTTCTTTTCCTCCGCCTCTTTTTGTGGATTCTTAACTAAAATCGGAACATACAATTCTTTCGTCAAGGATCTTCTTTCATTAGAGTTTAGTTTTCTCACATCGACAGTATTTAAGGTAAACATGGGCTTTGTCTGTCTTGCATTGAGGGTTATAATCAGACAGTAGAGTAATATTTGCAAATGATGAGTTCTCAATACATAAGAATTTGTTTGAAAATCCTTAAACAAGGGCTTACCCTGAGTTTCACAATCATACATAAAGAATCCATAATCCGTATCGAGAGTATAACCAAAGGCCAATGTGCGATCATTGCATTTTATAAGACCGAATTGATAATGATGGAAAAACCAAGACAAAGCTCTTGCCAAGTTAAACTCATCGTAACCATATTCCATATACAGATATCCCTTGGCAACTGAATTTATTTGTATTTTATACTGATTTTCATCAATACTATAATATTGGCTTAAATCTTTTATACCAAACTGTTCCTCTTCTCTGCCAGAATTCTTTAATAGCTCGGGATATAACTTAATAGCGTTTTCAAAAATACTATCCAAACACTTGCTAGACCATTCTTGGAAGCTATATTTCAAAGCATAAATTAAGGCCAAAATGTTACAAATCAAATGGCAGTTCCCTAAATTTCTGATTCTGTTGTTAAGCTTCGTTTGAATGTGTTGATTGCCAAACAATGACAACAAACGTTCTGGAATTTCTACTTGATAATCCCCACCACTTAAATATATCACTTCTTTTCTTGGAAGACCGACACAATTGGTCTTTCGCAAACGACTCCATATGGGCACCTTCCTACCGTTCTCCGTTAGCCAATTGACGGTTTCATTGTGTATGAGTAGAGTGTCATTGGAGCACATATTATTGTACCGACAGGCCATGGGAATGCTGTTAGAACAGTCTCCTTTGGCTTTCTGAAGTTGCTTCATTTTAAATTATTTACAAGAAATTTGATCAAAAAAACTGTTAATTTTGTTTAGATAGAGACCAAAGTTCCAAAAAGTTAAAAGATCTTGTTTTTTTTATTATTTTTGTTAAAATTTTCCACAATTTACTCTGAAAATTTATATTTAAGAAACTTTATAGATCTGACAAATTATATCATAAATCGATTGACAAAAATCAAAATATTTCATACACAGACAAAAAAAGTTCTTTAAAATTTGATATAAAAATAAACAAGTTTTCCTATTAAAATAGGGAATTTTTGAAAAATGTCTTATCAAAATAAGAATTTTTTTAAAAATTTCCTTTAAAAATAAGAAATTTTTAAAAATTCCTATAAAAATAAGAAATTTTTTAAATATTTCCTATCAAAATAAAAAATTTTTTGAAAATTTGCCAAAAAAATAAGAAATTTTTTAAAAATTTCATATACAAATAAGAAAATTTTTAAAAAATTTCTTATAAAAAGAAAAAAAAATTCCTATAAAAATAAGAAATTTTTTAAAAAATTCCTATAAAAATAAGAAATTTTTTAAAAATTTCCTATAAAAATAAGAAATTTTTTAAAAAATTCCTATAAAAATAAGAAATTTTTTAAAAATTTTCTATAAAAATAAGAAATTTTTTAAAAATTTCCTATAAAAGTAAGAAATTTTTGAAAAATTTCTTATAAAAAGAAAAAAATTTGAATAAAAATTCCTATAAAAATAAGAAAATTTTTTTAAAAATTTTCCTATAAAAATAAGAAAATTTTTGAAAAATTTTCCTATAAAAATAAGAAAATTTTTGAAAAATTTTCCTATAAAAATAAGCAAATTTTTTAAAAATTTCCTATAAAAATAAGAAATTTTTAAAATATTTCCTACAAAAATAAGAAATTTTTGAAAAATTTCCTAAAAGTAAGAAATTTTTGATGAATTTCCTATAAAAATTAGAAATTTTTCAATAATTTTCTATAAAAATAAGAAATTTTTGAAGAATTTCCTTAAAAAATAAAAAATTTGTAAAACATTTCCTATAGAAATAAGAAATTTTTTAAAAATTTCATAAAAAGTAAATAAGGAATTTTTTAAAAATTTCTTATAAAAGTAATAAATTTTTAAAAAATTTCTTATAAAAATAAGAAATGTTTGAAAAATTTCCTATAAAAATAAAAAAATTTTGAAAATTTTTATATAAAAATAGAAAAAATTTTTAATTTCCTAGAAAAATGAAAAAAAAAATTTAAATTTTCTATAGAAATAAGAAATTTTTTCAAAATTTCATAAAAAGTAAATAAGGAATTTTTTCAAAATTTCTTATAAAAGTAATAAATTTTTAAAAAATTTCTTATAAAAATAAGAAATTTTTGAAAAATTTCCTATAAAAATAAAAAAATTTTGAAAATTTTTATATAAAAATAAAAAAAAAATTTAATTTCCTATAAAAATGAAAAAAAAAATTTAAAATTTTCTATAGAAATAAGAAATTTTTTAAAAATTTCCTATAAAAATAAGAAATTTTTGAAAAATTTCAAAAATAGGAAATTTTTGAAAAATATCCTTTATAAATAGAACATTTTTGAAAAATATCCTATATAAAAAGAAAATCTTTGAAAAATTTCCTAGAAAAATAGGAAATTTTTGAAAAATTTCCTAAAAAAATAAAACATTTTTTAAAAATTTCCTATAAAAATAAAAGAATTTTAAAAAATGTGCCTATAAAAATTAAAGTTTTTGTAAAAGTATTTAAGAAATACGAAATTTGTTAAAAATTTCCTATAAAGATAAGAAAAATTTTCCTTTTAAGAAAAGTAAATTTTGGAAACAATTTTTGAAAAATTTGCTATAAAATTAAGAAATTTTTGAAAAACTTCCTATAAAAAAAGAAATTTTTGAAAAATTTCTTTTAAAAAAATAAAGTTTTGAAAAATTTCTTGTAAAAATGAGAAATTTTGGAAAAATTTCCTATGAAAATAAGAAATTCTTGAAAAATTTCCTATAAAAATTAGAAATTTTTGAAAATTTTCGATCAAAATAAGAATCTTTCGTCCTATATATACAACAAATTTTTGAAAAATTTTCTATTAAAAGAGGAAATCTTATAAAACAAGAAATTTTTTGAAAAATTTCCTATAAAAAACACAATTTTGAAAAATTTCTTATAAAAATAGGAAATTTTTGAAAAATTTCCTATAAAAAAAGAAATTTTTGTAAAATGTTAATATAAAAATAAGAATTTTTTGAAAGATTTGCTATAAAAATAATTTTTGAAAAATTTCCTATAAAATAATAAAAGTTTGAAAAATTTCCTAGAAAAATAAAAAAATTCTGAAAAATTTCCTAATTTTTCATTTATGATTTTCTTTTCTCTATTAATTACGTTTATTTGTCTTTCTTTGAAATATAAAGTTTTTCTATCCTGATTTAGAAAATTAGCTTTTCTTTGAACCTTTTACAATTAATTAATGAATCAAAGCAGTTTTTTTTTTCTAAAGAAATTTAAACATTGACTTTATTCATAAAAATATTTATAGTGTTTAAATCATTTAAAAATTGTGATAGAAGTAGAATTGAAATGAAGATGGAAATAAAATTTTCTAATAAAGCATGTATCCACTTGTTATCACTTGGTACTAAAATAAGATTCAAATGAAATTCAATTTAATATTTAAATAAAATCTAAGGAAATACGAGAAAGATTTATATTAAAACGATTGTTTTATAATGATTTAAACAAGTAACAGGTGATGACTAAAAGTTAAGAATATAGGTTCGATTACACGAATAAATTTGCTTATATTGTTATATTTTTAACATTATAAATTTTTGAAAAATATCCTATAAAAACAGGAAATTAAAAAAAAAAATTTTTTTCAAAATTTCTTGTTTTTATTTTTATAGGAAATTTTTAAAAAATTCCTATTTTTATAAGAAATTTTTCAAAAATGTACTATTTTCATAGGAAATTTTTCAAAAATTTCCTATTTTTATAGGAAATTTTTCAAAAATTTCCTATTTTTATAGGAAATTTTTCAAAAATTTCCTATTTTTATAGGAAATTTTTCAAAAATTTCCTATTTTTATAGGAAATTTTTCAAAAATTTCCTATTTTTATAGGAAATTTTTCAAAAATTTCCTATTTTTATAGGAAATTTTTCAAAAATTTCCTATTTTTATAGGAAATTTTTCAAAAATTTCCTATTTTTATAGGAAATTTTTCAAAAATTTCCTATTTTTATAGGAAATTTTTCAAAAATTTCCTATTTTTATAGGAAATTTTTCAAAAATTTCCTATTTTTATAGGAAATTTTTCAAAAATTTCCTATTTTTATAGGAAATTTTTCAAAAATTTCCTATTTTTATAGGAAATTTTTCAAAAATTTCCTATTTTTATAGGAAATTTTTCAAAAATTTCCTATTTTTATAGGAAATTTTTCAAAAATTTCCTATTTTTATAGGAAATTTTTCAAAAATTTCCTATTTTTATAGGAAATTTTTCAAAAATTTCCTATTTTTATAGGAAATTTTTCAAAAATTTCCTATTTTTATAGGAAATTTTTCAAAAATTTCCTATTTTTATAGGAAATTTTTCAAAAATTTCCTATTTTTATAAGAAATTTTTCAAAAATTTCCTATTTTTATAAGAAATTTTTCAATAATTTCCTATTTTTTATATAAAAATAGGAAATTTTTGAAAAATTTCCTATAAAAATAGGAAATTTTTGAAAAAATGTCTTATAAAAATAGAAAATTTCTTTTAAAATTTTAATTTTTTGAAGAATTTTTAAAGTCTTTTGAATATTTTCTATATCTACAGACAAACTCATTCTCTCTTCCAACGAATTAAAAACAATCAATGTCAAAGATCTTGTTATATCAATTGACACATGTAAGTGGAGACTACAAAACAAAAACAACTATCAACTACAACAACAACAACAACATCAGACATACTATACTCTATCAAGGACCTATTCAATATGAAAAATATTTATTTGCACAACCGACCATCATCTACAATAAACTAAAGCCAATAGTAAAAAAAAAACAAAGCATACTTTTAGGTTGAATTCACATACAAATTTGATGGAATGGGTATGAGTTATTTAGAGGGTATGTATGAATGACGGTTTAAGAGTATGAGTGTTTATGAAAATGTAAGTACCGCTTTTACTAGATTTGTAACGAAATGTCCTTAAGAAGAGCTTGTTGAACATTTTTATGAATAAATATAGGAAAACGAAAATTTCTCTATGACTTTTGAAACGCCAATTTTTTCTGGTAGTTGTTTGGTATTGAATGTTGCTGACATTTTTGTGGTTATTACCAACTGCACTCTAAATGTATTTACCAGTAAAAATAATAAATCGGTTGAGTTATTAAATCCTTGAGTTATTAAAATTTAGAAAGCAGCCATTGCTAATAAACAGTTGAGTGAAAGTGATGATTGGCTTTCCCGGAATCATTTGAAATTTGATTTTATATGTTTATGAACAAATAGAGTTGGTACAAATGACAAATTTATAAATTTTATAATTAAAATTTTGCAATTAAAAACTGGTCGGTCTCATAACCGGGTATATATACATTAAAAAGCTGTTAAATATTTTTCATTGCGCTTAATATGTAGTTAAGCTACATATGTTGATAGCAACACGGCAGGTCCATATATTTTGTTAGCAGTTCCTAAGGCATCTACTGTATATAAAGTCTGGGCTGAAACTTGATTGATAGCAATCTAATTTCGTAGGTGCAATCTTAATATACTAGATGTGCCTCCAAATCTTTTTGATTGTAGATATAAAAAGGGGATGTTTTATATATAAAAACTATAGTTAAATGGCAACCGATTGTTGCCAAATGTTAGTATCTATTTAATAAAATTTTACAAGCTGAATAAAAACATGTAAAACTTCTTCGTGCTAAATTTTATCATCTTATCTGTTATAATTTGTCATTTTAGCGAATAAGCAATTGGCCTGTGCGAGGTTATACGGGAACTATAGTCAAATGTGAACCGATTTTGCTCAATTTCAGACAAACAGATAGACTAACAAACAGACAGACAGACGGACAAAAAATGTTCTATACGAAAATTTTCATATAAAAAAATTTCTAAACAAAAAATGTTTGTGTGTTTCTGTTCGGATGATAATCTGCGCTTTATGTTGATATTTGTTGGACACAATAATAATAATTCGTATTTATTCAGTCCCTCAAATTATACATAATGTGAGGTTTTCGCTCTGTCTAGAATTAGGGATAATCCTCCTGATGAGATGGTCTAACCAACCATCGAAACGCGTCGAGGAAAGATTTCCCCACCAACATTTTTTGGTTTTATCAAAAAACTATTTATTACAATAAAAAATAATTGTAATAAATTGGGATTATTAGTACAATACACTACAGTAAAACTTTTTAATCAAAAATGTTGTATCGAAAAATTTTTTGTACGAAAATTTTTATATCAAAAAATTTTTTAAACGAAAATTTTTATATCGAAAAATTTTTTATACGAAAATTTTTATATCAAAAAACTTTCTATACGAAAATTTTTATATGAAAAATTTTCCATACGAAAATTTTTATATGAAAAATTTTCTATACGAAAATTTTTATATTCAAAAATTTTTTTTATATTGAAAAATTTTCTATACGAAAATTTTTATAACAACAAATTTTCTATACGATAAATTTTATATTAAAAAAATTTTTATACAAAAATTTTTTTACAAAAAATTTTCTATACAAAAATATTTCTATACTAAAATTTTTATATCGAAAATTATCCTATAGTTTTTGCATCGATAAATTTTCTATACGAAAATTTTTATATGAAAAATTTCCCATACGAAAATTTGTATATGAAAAATTTTCTGTACGAATATTTTATATCCAAAAACTTTCTGGACGAAAAATTTTCTATACGAAAATTTTTATATTAAAAAAATGTTTATACCTAAAGTTTTCGATACGAAAGTCTTTTTATCAATGATTTTTCTTTAGTTTTTGCATCGAAAAATTTTCAATACGAAAATTTTTATATGAAAAACATTCCATATGAAAATTTTATATTCAAAAATTATTTATACGAAAATTTTTATATTGAAAAATTTTCTATACGAAAATTTTTATAACGAAAAATTTTCCATATGAAAATTTTTATAACGAAAAAATTTCTATATCAAAGTTTTTATAACAAAAAATTTTCTATACGATAATTTTTATATCGAAAAATTTTCTAGAAGAAAATTTTTATATCGAAAAATTTTCTAGATGAAAATTTTTATATCGAAAAATTTTCTATACGAAAATTTTCATAAAAAAAATTTTCTATATGATAATTTTTATAT
Organism: Stomorhina lunata; assembly: GCA_933228675.1. Lineage (NCBI taxonomy): Eukaryota > Metazoa > Arthropoda > Insecta > Diptera > Rhiniidae > Stomorhina > Stomorhina lunata. The sequence goes on from OW121741.1 coordinate 14,926,029, forward strand.
CGAAAAATTTTCTATACGAAAATTTTTATATCGAAAAATTTTCCATACGAAAATTTTTATATCGAAAAACTTTCCATACGAAAATTTTTATAACGAAAAACTTTCTATATGAAAATTTTTATATTAAAAAAATGTTTATACAAAAATGTTTATACACAAAATTTTTTATACGAAAATTTTTCGTTAGTCTTTACATCAAAAAAATTTTCTATACGCAGACAGACAACAGACAGACTTGATTTTGTTTAAGATTTGATTTTCGAAAAAAAACTACTAATTGACTTTTAACATGACTTAAATTTTTATGAAATTTTATAACATTTGAATAAACTAACATTTGACTAAAATAGCATATCTTTATTTTTACAGAGTTATTTTTTAAGAGCAAAACATGTTATAATCCAAATGAGAACCTCTGTTATCATTCCAATGTTAATAAATTGCTACCTTAATGTTAACGAATAGATATAAATATAAACTAACAAGTCAAGAAGGTAGCTCTTAAATTTATCGAGGACAAACAAAATTTTACAAAAGGAACTAAAGAAACTAGACAATAAAAGACATTTTACAAATTCACCACTTACTTGAATACTAACAGCAGCAAGAAAACTCTTAGGCTGTTAAAGAAAACACAACATAATTATATTATGTTAAAGGTGTCTGCACAATTACAGCATTTAATCTGTTAACAAAAGCAACAAGTGTTTATATATCCTTAACATTGCTTTTAACATTACCTATAACAGTTTTATTTTAAGGAAAAAAGTATATAAGTGTTATTAAAATTTTCTATTGTTGTTATAATAAAATCAAACAACAAATTAAGCTTGATATTTTCGTTTTTGTATGAAAAGCCAGTCACAGTCTTTGATGCTATGACGGCTGATGTTGTTATTTTTAGTAGCTCAAAAAAACATTGAAAAACCTTGAGGGCATAACAACACATCAACCAAATAATAACGTTTACAGTTACTAACAATAATATTTTACACTGACACAAACATAGTTAAACATTAACATATAAATATAAATTTCCATAAAATACAGTTTTTTAACTAAGTAACCGTTTAAAAATCATGTTTTTCATGTGAAAAACTAACTGACATTGGTGCCGCTGCTCTCGCAAAATATACTAAAACTAATACAAAATAATAACAATAAAAATAAAATTATACACACTTTGTTATTGCCTTTGGCTGATGATGATGAATGTTATTTTTAAATTTTGCCAGCGAATAGAAGTAAATATAAACGTATTAACTTATACATTGAAATGTAAGTACTTGTATACATTAACATATACTCGTGCATACACATACATCTTGTTGACATTGACAAGCCGTGACACATGACATTTGTTTTGACTAAAATAATTTTGATATTTACTAGGTAAAATCTATGAATTTGGTTTATAAATTGTTAAGAGTTGCACTAAAATTATATGGAATTTATGAAGAATAATTTTAAGCGCCTAAAAGGCGCTTAAAATAGATAAATATTTAATTGTATAACCCATAATAATGTTACTAAATTTATATTGAAAAATGTTCTATACGATAATTTTTATATCGAAAAATTTTCTATACGAAAATGTTTGTAACGAAAAATTTTGTATACAAAAATTTTTTTATCGAAAAATCTTCTATACAAAGATTTTTATATCGAAAAATTTTCCATACGAAAATTTTTACAACGAAAAATTTTCTATACGAAAATTTTTATATAGAAGAATGTTCTATACGAAAATCTTTATATCAAACAGTTTCTATACGAAAATTTTTATATTTAAAAATTTTTCAAAGAAAATTTTCTATAAGAAAATTGTTATATCGAAAATTTGGTAACGAAAAATTTTCTATACAAAAATTTGTATATCCAAAAACTCTTTTTATACAAAATCTCTATATAGATACATTTTCTAGACGAGCATTTTTTATATCAAAAATCTTCTATACGAAAATTTTTATCTCAAAAAATTTTCTATACGAAAATTTTTATATGAAAAAATATTCTTTACGAAAATTTTTGATAAACTGATAAATTTTTTTGAAAAATTTTTTACATTAAAATTTTTTATCAAAAAATTTTCTATATGCAAATTTTTTTATCGAAAAATTTTCTTTAAGAAAATTTTTATAACGAAAAATTTTCTTTATGAAAATTTTTATAACGAAAAATTTTCTATACCAAAATTTTTGTAACGAAAAATTTTCTATACGAAATTTTATACGAAAATTTTTAGATCGAAAAATTTTCTATACGAAAATTTGTATATCGAAAAATTTTCCATACGAAAATTTTTATATCGAAAATTTTTCTATAAAAATTTTCTTTTGAAAATTTTTGATAAATTGATAAATATTTTTTTTTTTTTTAATATTCTACACTAAAATTTTTTATCGAAAAACTTTCTATATGAAAATCTTTTTATCGAAAAATTTTATAAATAAAAATTTTTATATCGACGGATTTTTTATACAAATTTTTTTTTTATCAAAAAATTGTTTATACAAAAATTTTTTATCGAAAATCTTTTAAATGAAAATTTTTATAACGAAAAATGTTCTATACGAAAATGTTTATAACAAAAAATTTTCTATACACAAATTTTCTATACGAAAATTTGTATAACAGTAAATTTTTTTATACGAAAAATTTGTATAGAAAAATGTTTATATCGAAAATTCAATAGAAAAATTTTTTAAACGAAAATTTTTCCAAACAAAAATTATTGTATCGAAAAATTTTCTTTACGAAAATTTTTATAACGAAAAATTTTCTTTACGAAAAATTTTCTATACGAAAATTTTTGTAATGAAAAATTTTCTATACGAAAGTTTTTATGTCGAAAAATTTTCTATATGAAAATTTTTACATTGAAAAATTTTCCATACGAAAAATTTTATGTCAAAAAATTTTGCATAAAAAAATTTTTATATCGAAAAATTTTCTATACAAAAACTTTTATATCAAAAAATTTTCTAGAAAAAATTTTTTAAGTCGAAAAATTTTCTAGACGAAAAGGTTAATATCAAAAAATTTTCTAAACAAATATTTTTATATCGAAAAGTTTTTATACGAAAAATTTTCTAAACGAAATTTTTTAAATCGAAAAATGATAGAACAAACATTTTTATAACAATAAATTTTCATTATCTCGCAAAATGTCCTAAAACTTATAAACTTTGCGTTGTTTACACATTGTTGACATAATGTAAGTAATGTAAACAATTGAAATTCCATTGACTTTCATTATTTGTTACTAATTTTAGATAATTTTTTGTAAATTGTAGTAGTTTTCATATTATTTACTCATTGTTTACACTATGTATATAATGTCAGCAATAAAAATTTCATGGTTCTTAAGATTTATTTTATGTACAAAATGTTGAAAAATATGAACTTTTATATACGATTTATTTATTGCTGGCTTGCCTGTAGCTTTCTACATTATTTACCTATTTCTGACATTTTGTCAATAATGTAAACAACTAAAATGCACTTGTTTTTTTACATTCATTTTAATTTTAAGATATTTGAGTGTAAATTTAATTTTTTTAATCATTATTTACCCATTGTTGACATGATGTAAATTATGCAAATAATTAAAATTTTATGGTTTTTCGTAATTATATGTAATTTTTTGTAAATTGTAAAGCTTTTTTACATTATTTTTCATAAACTTGTCATTATTTACCCATTTTTGACATGATGTAAATTATGTAAACAATTGAAATTTGATTGTTTTTCGCAATTTTAAGTGATTATTTGTAAATTGTCAGGCTTTTTTCATAATTTATTTAATTTTGACACTATGTAAATAGTGTAAAAAATTGAAATTTTATGGATTTTAGCTTTAATTCATGCTGCAATGGTTAAAATATGTATGAATATACATGCTTATAATTTGTATATAGGATTTATCTAATATGTACTAACTTTCATGTGGCTTTCTACATTATTTACCTATTCTTGACACATTGTAAATAATGTAAACAATTGAAATTCAATTTCTTTTGAAATTCAGTTTGATTTTATGATATTTAAAAGTAAATTTAGTCTTTTACACATTTTTTACAAATTGTTGATATGATGTAAATTATGTAAACAATTAAAATTTGATGGGTTTTAATCATTTTATATAATTTTTGGTGAATTGTATAGCTTTAATACACTGTTTTTTGTAAAATTGGAACTATTTACCCATTGTTGACGTGATGTAAATTATGTAAACAATTGAAATTTGATTGTTTTTTTGTAATTTTATGTGATTAATTGTAAGTTGCAAGGCTTTCTTCATAATTAATTCAATTTTGACACTATGTAAATAATATAAACAATTGAAATTTTACGTATTTTATGTATATATGTCATGTTGTACGTATAGAAAGAAGAAGAAACTATGTTTCTTTTTTTTACATTGGATTTTTCCGTTGCTGACATTTACGAGGTTTTTTACATTATTTACCTATTCCTGACATAATGTAAACAATTAAAATTCATGTGTTTTAGACATACTGTTTGATTTTAAGATATTTTAGTGTAAATTTTAGTTTTTTACACATTTTTTACATATTGTTTACATGATGTAAATTATGTAAACTATTCAAATTTTATTGTTTTTCGTCTTTTTATGTAATTTTTGGTAAGTAAGTAAGGATTTTTAAGTATTTTTTTTAAATTTTTACATCATGTAAATAATGTAAACAATTTAAATTTCATGGCTTTTATATATTTTTACATTCCTAAAGTGGTGTAAGTTTAAAAAGTATTCAATTTTATAATTATTTATTTTGAATTTCCTACTTTTTTATAAGAAAACTTTTTTTTTAATATACAATAACCCTTTTCCCGCTGCTATTAATAATAAAATTTTTACACCCTTTTAATTTAACAGAAATACATTTCCCTTGTTTTCTATAACTGGCTTCTTCACAATCAAAAATTTTCATAAATATTTAATTACTTTAATTGAAAAACTTTACTTTACATTTTGTTGTTAGAGCACAAATAATTGTAGGTCCTTTTCGGATTTTTTATTTTTATTTTTTTTTGTTTTGTTGAGAAACATTTTCCACATGCAAATTGTTATTTGATCTAAGAAACAAAAAGAGGAAAAAGGTAAAAATTATAAATGTTTTTTCAAATATTTGCTGACGTTTTTAACACATGTTTTTTGTTTTGCAAAATTTTTTTATTTTCTTCTCCAGCCAAGTTTAAATAAATAGCAACAAAAAACAAAGTTAACTATCTACGAGCGTTACCAAATAGGAAGCCAACTTTTGCAATAACATGCAATTTACACCTTTTTGTTTGTTATATTCTGGAAAATTAAATAGAAATTATTAAAACTGAAAGAAAACTCAAAAAGAGGGGGGTGTTGTATAAAGAAAATTACAAAACTTAATTTTGTATATGATTTAAGACAGTGGTTTGGGTGCTACAAAAATCCTGGTCTGAAAAAAGGCTTAAAGTTTTTCATGTTTCTTATCAGATTCTTTTTTTAATAATAAAAGTTTTTACAACAGTTTCCAAAAACCGTCATAAAACATAAAAATACCTTTAAGTTTTTAAGCCGAAACTTTAATATTTATTTTTACGGTAATTACTTAAGAAGTAAAATAATTTTCCTAGATTACCTCCCCTCAAAAATTCACAGAAGTGTTGACTACTTTTAGCTCATGTATGTAAATTTTTAACCCCCCCTTCCCTTTGAATTGGGTCAAGATAGTCATGTAGAACAAATCTATAACAAACATAACATTTCCTTTATTACATTTATACACAAACTTATTTTGTACGGAAAATGCTTAACAAATACAACAATTATTATATAAACACATGTGAAAATTTATATAAATTACCTGTATGTACTTAGAGGGTAAAAGAAGAAAAAGTTTTTCTTTTTTTCTATATTTATGATTTATTTGTGATACCAAAAGTAAACACTAGGTGGCTGGTATTTGAGGAAATACAATAAAATAAAGAAAAACTGGATGAAAAACTTAGTTTGACAAACAGTGGGGAACAAAAGTGGAGGTATACATACTCAATGTTTAGACTTTTAGAATAAAAATTTGTAAAATCTTACAAAAAAAATTATCATATTAATTGTTTACATGATGTAGAAAAAGTGAATGCGAAAAGTAATGTTTTTATAGACTAAATTTAATAAATTTCAGAAAAAAATATAATATCTTAATTAAATTAATTATTTACATGATGTAAACAATTGGTAAATAATGTAAAAAATTGAAAAAACACAAAAAATGTATTCACAAGTAAAAATTTATTAATAGCCGTTTTAATTGCAATTATTTACATAATTCTAACAATAGGTAAACAATCGTTAGACTAATATAAATGATACATATTAATTCTTTACATGATGTAAAATAATGTAATATAATATATATATTATAGTCGCTTTAGAGTTAATTTGATAATAAATTATAATTTTTAATTGCATAATGAGCTATAATTTCGAAACAATTTCAATTCTTTACATGATGTAAACAATAGGTAAATAATGTAAAAAAACTGAAAAATCATAAAAACTTTGCTCATAAGTAAAAATTTATATAATGTCATAACAAATGCAATTATTTACATAATGTAAACAATTGGTAAACATTGTAAAATTGAGAAATTATCGATTTTATTTCATTAAAATGTACAATTCCGTAAAGTTATATAACCATTTAAATTGTTAAAATCCAAATAAAGAAATGATACTTACAATTAATGTATTAATTGTTTACATGATGTAAAAAGTAGGTAATTATCAAAAAGTAATGCCTTTATGGAGTAAATTTGATGAATTTCAGAGAAAAAAAAATAATATTTCTTAATTAAATGAATTATTTACATGATGTAAACAATTGGTAAATAATGTAAATAAACATCAAAACTTTGCTCAAAAGTAAAAATTTGTTAAATGATTATTTTTAGCTTTTTTCGTATTATTTACATATTGTTGACATGATGTAAATTGTGTAACCAATTAAAATAAATTTTTTTTTCATTTTATGTAACCACTTGCCAAGATTTTTATATTATTTTTTAAATTTTTACACCATGTAAAAAATGTAAAAAATTAACATTTTATGGGCTTCATTCTTAAATTGCTTTAGGCTAAAATAGTATCAAATTCTATGATTATTTATAATAAATTTCACACTTTTTATTTGATAATTATGACTATTTTAATAATTTACACGTAAATAATGTAAAACATACATATTTCCTATTAAAATATAAATTTTTTGATAAATTTTCTATAAAAATAATAAAGTTTTGAAAAATTTCTAAACAAAAAAATTGAAATTTTTGAAAAATTTCTATAAAAATAAGAAATTTTTGAAAAATTTCTATAAAAATAAAAAATTTTTAAAAATTTCCTATAAAAAAAGAAACTTTTGAATAATTTCCTATAAAATAAGAAATTTTTGAAAAATCTCCTAACAAAATAAGAAATTTTTGAAAAATTTGCTATAAAAATATTAAATTTTTGAAAAATTTCCTATAAAAATAGGAAAAATTTTCTATAAATATTGGAATTTTTGAAAAATTTCTATAAAAATAAGAAATTTTTGAAAAATTTCCTATAAAAAAAGAAACCTTGGAAAAATTTCCTATAAAAATAAGAAATTTTTGAAAAATTTCCTATAAAAATAGGAAATTTTTGAAAAATTTCCTATAAAAATAGGAAGTTTTTGAATAATTTCCTATAAAAATGTAGGAAATTTTTGAAAAATTTCCTACAAAAATAGGAAATTTTTGAAAAATTTCCCATAAAAATAGGAACTTTTTGAAAAAATTCCTATAAAAATAGGAAATGTTTGAAAAATTTTCTATAAAAATAGGAAATTTTTGAAAAATTTCCTATAAAAATAGGACATTTTTGAAAAATTTCCTATAAAAATAGGAAATTTTTGAAAAATTTCCTATAAAAATAGGAAATTTTTGAAAAATTTCCTATAAAAATAGGAAATTTTTGAAAAATTTCCTATAAAAATAGGAAATTTTTGAAAAATTTCCTATAAAAATAGGAAATTTTTGAAAAATTTCCTATAAAAATAGGAAATTTTTGAAAAATTTCCTATAAAAATAGGAAATTTTTGAAAAATTTCCTATAAAAATAGGAAATTTTTGAAAAATTTCCTATAAAAATAGGAAATTTTTGAAAAATTTCCTATAAAAATAGGAAATTTTTGAAAAATTTCCTATAAAAATAGGAAATTTTTGAAAAATTTCCTATAAAAATAGGAAATTTTTGAAAAATTTCCTATAATAACAGGAAATTTTTGAAAAATTTCCTATAAAACTAAGAAATTTTTGAAAAATTTCCTATAAAAACAGGAAATTTTTTTTTTAAATTTCTATAAAAATAGGAAATTTTTAAAAAATTTCCTAATAAAATTAGAAATTTTTAAAAACTTTCCTATAAAAATAGGAAATTTTTGAAAAATTTCCCATAAAAATTAGACATTTTTCAAAAAATTCCTATAAAATTAGGAAATTTTTTAAAAATTTCCTATAAAAATAGGAAATTTTTGAAAAATTTCCTATAAAAATAGGAAATTTTTGAAAAATTTCCTATAAAAATAGGAAATTTTTGAAAAATTTCCTATAAAAATAGGAAATTTTTGAAAAATTTCCTATAAAAATAGGAAATTTTTGAAAAATTTCCTATAAAAATAGGAAATTTTTGAAAAATTTCCTATAAAAATAGGAAATTTTTGAAAAATTTCCTATAAAAATAGGAAATTTTTGAAAAATTTCCTATAAAAATAGGAAATTTTTGAAAAATTTCCTATAAAAATAGGAAATTTTTGAAAAATTTCCTATAAAAATAGGAAATTTTTGAAAAATTTCCTATAAAAATAGGAAATTTTTGAAAAATTTCCTATAAAAATAGGAAATTTTTGAAAAATTTCCTATAAAAATAGGAAATTTTTGAAAAATTTCCTATAAAAATAGGAAATTTTTGAAAAATTTCCTATAAAAATAGGAAATTTTTGAAAAATTTCCTATAAAAATAGGAAATTTTTGAAAAATTTCCTATAAAAATAGGAAATTTTTGAAAAATTTCCTATAAAAATAGGAAATTTTTGAAAAATTTCCTATAAAAATAGGAAATTTTTGAAAAATTTCCTATAAAAATAGGAAATTTTTAAAAAATTTCCTATAAAAATAGGAAATTTTTGAAAAATTTCCTATAAATATAGGAAATTTTTGAAAAATTTCTTATAAAAATAGGAAATTTTTGAAAAATTTCCTATAAAAATAGGAAATTTTTGAAAAATTTCCTATAAAAATAGGAAATTTTTGAAAAATTTCCTATAAAAATAGGAAATTTTTGAAAAATTTCCTATAAAAATAGGAAATTTTTGAAAAATTTCCTATAAAAATAGGAAATTTTTGAAAAATTTCCTATAAAAATAGGAAATTTTTGAAAAATTTCCTATAAAAATAGGAAATTTTTGAAAAATTTCCTATAAAAATAGGAAATTTTTGAAAAATTTCCTATAAAAATAGGAAATTTTTGAAAAATTTCCTATAAAAATAGGAAATTTTTGAAAAATTTCCTATAAAAATAGGAAATTTTTGAAAAATTTCCTATAAAAATAGGAAATTTTTGAAAAATTTCCTATAAAAATAGGAAATTTTTGAAAAATTTCCTATAAAAATAGGAAATTTTTGAAAAATTTCCTATAAAAATAGGAAATTTTTGAAAAATTTCCTATAAAAATAGGAAATTTTTTAAAAATTTCCTATAAAAATAGGAAATTTTTTAAAAATTTCCTATAAAAATAGGAAATTTTTGTATAGATCGACTGCATAAAGAACAAAAATTTGACTATAAATAGAGTCAAAATTTTAATATTTAAAACAAAGTTGGACTTAAATTACATTACATTAAGCATGCATTAAACAAGAAAACATTATTTTATTCGTTCTCAAAAAAACAATAACAAAATATGCACACCAAACTAACAACAACAAAACATACAGCAAATACAATTCTCAGAGCAAATTCTCATTATAAGATTGAGCACTTTCATTTCTAAACGCTCTTCATTTGACCAACCTTGATCTAAGCCAGGGATGACCAAAGAGAGGAATGTGATTGTATTTGTGAGCGAAAGAGAGGATACACAGGCAGAAGCAAGAATTGACATAAATTTAGTTGTTTATTTCTATTTTATTTCAGTTACCGCTGAACCAGCGTGACATGAACATGAGGAGGAGTATTGATCTTTTTTTTGTTGTTTTTATATAAACAAAAATGATTTTCGTTTGTTTCTATTAAGAAAACATTAGTTTTTAGAAATGTGTATTCAGCATAGTATATTTTTTTATAAATACAATTTAAAAAACTTACTTTTTCTATAGAAAAACTTACTTTTTCTATAGAAAAACTTACTTTTTCTATAGAAAAACTTACTTTTTCTATAAAAAAACTTACTTTTTCTATAGAAAAACTTACTTTTTCTATAGAAAAACTTACTTTTTCTATAGAAAAACTTACTTTTTCTATAGAAAAACTTACTTTTTCTATAGAAAAACTTACTTTTTCTATAGAAAAACTTACTTTTTCTATAGAAAAACTTACTTTTTCTATAGAAAAACTTACTTTTTCCATAGAAAAACTTACTTTTTCTATAGAAAAACTTACTTTTTCTATAGAAAAACTTACTTTTTCTATAGAAAAACTTACTTTTTCTATAGAAAAACTTACTTTTTCTATAGAAAAACTTACTTTTTCTATAGAAAAACTTACTTTTTCTATAGAAAAACTTACTTTTTCTATAGAAAAACTTACTTTTTCTATAGAAAAACTTACTTTTTCTATAGAAAAACTTACTTTTTCTATAGAAAAACTTACTTTTTCTATAGAAAAACTTACTTTTTCTATAGAAAAACTTACTTTTTCTATAGAAAAACTTACTTTTTCTATAGAAAAACTTACTTTTTCTATAGAAAAACTTACTTTTTCTATAGAAAAACTTACTTTTTCTATAGAAAAACTTACTTTTTCTATAGAAAAACTTACTTTTTCTATAGAAAAACTTACTTTTTCTATAGAAAAACTTACTTTTTCTATAGAAAAACTTACTTTTTCTATAGAAAAACTTACTTTTTCTATAGAAAAACTTACTTTTTCTATAGAAAAACTTACTTTTTCTATAGAAAAACTTACTTTTTCTATAGAAAAACTTACTTTTTCTATAGAAAAACTTACTTTTTCTATAGAAAAACTTACTTTTTCTATAGAAAAACTTACTTTTTCTATAGAAAAACTTACTTTTTCTATAGAAAAACTTACTTTTTCTATAGAAAAACTTACTTTTTCTATAGAAAAACTTACTTTTTCTATAGAAAAACTTACTTTTTCTATAGAAAAACTTACTTTTTCTATAGAAAAACTTACTTTTTCTATAGAAAAACTTACTTTTTCTATAGAAAAACTTACTTTTTCTATAGAAAAACTTACTTTTTCTATAGAAAAACTTACTTTTTCTATAGAAAAACTTACTTTTTCTATAGAAAAACTTACTTTTTCTATAGAAAAACTTACTTTTTCTATAGAAAAACTTACTTTTTCTATGAAAAACTTACTTTTTTCTATGAAAAACTTACTTTTTCTATAGAAAAATTTATTTTTTCTATAAAAAAAACATGTCTTTAAGAAGGTTTATCATGTTTTTATTGTTAAAGAAAAAGTTTGTTTTCTTTAGAATATGTATTTTTTATTTAGAAAACCTTTTTTTTCTTTAAAAAAATGCTTTTACATAGAAAAACATTTAAGTTTATTTTTCTATAAAGAAAACGTATTTTTTACTAAAAAAAATCAAATATTTTCTTTAAAAACGATTGAATGTTTAGCGTAAAAATAATTATTTAACATTCAATCTCACAGTGTATCTGAAAAAAACAATAACAAAAATTACAAAAAAATTGACAAAACTTATAACAGCCTCCACTCGTGTGTATCCGTCAAAGGTTGAATGACGACTAAATAAATGAGAATAAGAAAACTTCTGGCAAGCACTTGCTTCGCAGTGGTCGCGCCTGATCTAAGCCAATCTTTTATGGTTGCATCACACATATTTATATTTATATTTTCTCAAAATGTAACTTTTAGTTCTCACTGTTTTTAGTTATACTCCAACATTTGAATATCTTCAGACATTTCTCAAATAATAACTTCGTCTTTAGGTTTATTTTTCCTGTAGCGTTGTTTTGTCGGTTATAAAAATAGAATAAACTGACATATACGAAGTATGGAGTATGTAGATTCGAAATCTTAAGGTAAAAGTTAAGCAATATAAAAAAACCTATTGCGTGTAATAAAACTGATGATTTTCCTTTTCGATTTGAAGTATAACAAAAAAATCTAAGGAAATCTTTAGTTTAGGAAAAATACTAGTTTCAAACATAGTCATACTTTTTACAACTTTAACTTTCAAACTTAAAGGAAGATTTAAGATAGCAGTTACTGGGTATTTGTATACCTTTTACTGCCTTCTCACCAATAATCAGCATAAATTTTAATGTTGAAAGGAAGACATAAAAACCTATCCTGTTAAGGGTTATTAAGGTGGGTTGAACCTTAAATATTAGAGATAAAGAACTGAATAGAGTAACAAAAATGATTTGTAGTTTAATAAAGGAAAATTTATAAATAAGTTAGAATTGGCTAAAAATTATTTAGTTAATTTGTTTAATAGATTTTCTAAAACCACTACCTGCTCCTAAAGGATTTCTTTGTTTCATCACTAAAATTTTGTTCCTTCCTCTTTAAATTATAAAGGCCATGACTATATAATTTTCGCTAAATCTGTTTTTTTTTTTTTCAAAAATCTTTGGGGATTAACTAAGTTTTATATTCCTTTTTTATAACTTTTGCCTAATTTTATCTGCTTCGTTCTTAAATTCATTCACAGAATGACTTTTACCATTTGAAAAGTTACAAATCAAATTAATTTCTTGTAATGATTTCATGCTTTTACACCCACTTTACGGTTTTTCCCCCGAAATTAGAGATGGAGTGGGAATAATCCCTAGCAGAAAATTACACCATAACAACTGAAAATCAAAGTGGAAAAAAATGTAAATATATTCGTGTTGAAAACCATTGTAATTTTTCGCTTAATTTGAGTTGTGTAAAGTTTTTTGTTTTTTTATTCATTTTATTTGATATCTTGTCTTTTTTTTGGCCAACCAGTGATTTAATATAAATAGTAAACATTTATTTTTTTCCGATGAAGATTATTGTGATTCTGTATAAATAACCTTTTTTTAGGAGTCTTAGAAGGGGTTGGGATTTGTTAATTACTAGAACATTAACTATTTCAAGATTTGACTATATAGAGAATCTATATAATGAACCACGATTTGACTATATAAAAAAACAGGATTTGACTATATTAAAACGACGATTTCACCATATGAACAAGTAAGAGTGTTTTATTGGACTGTGCGGAATCTTATATACCCACCATCAAATTTTGTTAAATTTACATATCTACGGAACTGCAACCTATTCAAAATCTGGTTCAAATTCGAAAAAAATTGTTACGAATGTTGGTATTATTGGTAAAATATTTGGACTAAATTCTAAAAATTAAAACGAAAAATTTTCTATAGAAAAATTTTTAAAACAAAAAATTTTCTATAGCAAAATCTTTAACACGTAAAATATTCTATAGAAAAATCTTCAAAACGAAAAATTTTCTATAGAAAAATTTTTAAAACAAAAAACTTTCTATAGAAAAATTTTTTAAACGAAAAATTTTCTATAGAAAAATTTTTAAAACGAAAAATTTTCTATAGAAACATTTTTAAAAAGAAAAATTTTCTATAGAAAAATCTTTAACACGTAAAATTTTCTATACAAAAATCTTCAAATCGAAAAATTTTCTATAGAAAAATTTTTAAAACGAAAAACTTTCTATAGAAAAATTTTTAAATCAAAAAATTTTCTATATAAAAATTTTTAAAACGAAATCGTTTCAATAGAAAAATTGTTAAAATGAAAAATTTTCTATGGAAAATTTTTTAAAATGAAAAATTTTTTTACATCGAAAAATTTTCTTTAGAAAAAAATTTGTATATCAAAAATTTTCGATAGAAAAAATTTTAGATCGAAAAATTTTTTATAAAAAAAAACAAAAAATTTTCTATAGAAAAATTTTTTAAACGAAAAATTTTCTATAGAAATATTTTTAAAATGAAAAATTTTCTTAAAAAAAAATTTTAAAACGAAAAATTTTCTATAGAAAAATTTTTAAAACGAAAAATTTTCTATAGAAAAATTTTTAAAACGAAAAATTTTCTATAGAAAAATTTTTAAAACGAAAAATTTTCTATAGAAAAATTTTAAAACGGAAAATTTTCTATAGAAAAATTTTAAAACGAAAAATTTTCTATAGAAAAATTTTTAAAACGAAAAATTTTCTATAGAAAAATTTTTAAAACGAAAAATTTTCTATAGAAAAATTTTAAAATGAAAAATTTTCTATAGAAAAATTTTAAAACGAAAAATTTTCTATAGAAAAATTTTTAAAAGAAAAAATTTTCTATAGAAAAATTTTTAAAACGAAAAATTTTCTATGGAAAAATTTTTAAAACGAAAAATTTTCTATAGAAAAATTTTTAAAACGAAACATTTTTTACAAAAAAAATTTTAAAACGAAAAATTTTCTAAAGAAAAATTTTTAAAACGAAAAATTTTCTATAGAAAAATGTTTAAAACAAAAGATTTTCTATAGAAAAAATTTTAAAACGAAAAATTGTCTTTAAAAAAATTTTTAGAACGAAAAATTTTCTTTAACAAAATTTTCAAAACGAAACATTTTTTATAGACAAATTTTTAAATCGAAAAATTTTCTATAGAAAAATTTTTAAAACAAAAAATTTTCTATAGAAAATTTTTAAAACGAACAATTTTCTATAGAAAAATTTTTAAAAAGAAACCTTTCCTATAGAAAAATTTTTAAAACGAAAAATTTTCTTTAAAAAAATTTTAAAACGAAAAATTTTCTATAAAAACATTTTTAAAAAGAAAAATTTTCTATAGAAAAATCTTTAACACGTAAAATTTTCTACACAAAAATCTTCAAATCAAAAAATTTTCTATATAAAAATTTTTAAAACGAAATCGTTTCAATAGAAAAATTGTTAAAATGAAAAATTTTCTATGGAAAATTTTTTAAAATGAAAAATTTTTTTACATCGAAAAATTTTCTTTAGAAAAAAATTTGTATATCAAAAATTTTCGATAGAAAACATTTTAGATCAAAAAATTTTTTATAAAAAAAAAAACAAAAAATTTTCTATAGAAAAATTTTTAAAACGAAAAATTTTCTATAGAAATATTTTTAAAATTAAAAATTTTCTTAAAAAAAAATTTTAAAACGAAAAATTTTCTATAGAAAAATTTTTAAAACGAAAAATTTTCTATAGAAAAATTTTTAAAACGAAAAATTTTCTATAGAAAAATTTTAAAACGAAAAATTTTTAAAACGAAAAATTTTGTATAGAAAAATTTTTAAAACGAAAAATTTTCTATAGAAAAAATTTTAAAACGAAAAATTTTCTATAAAAAAATTTTAAAACGAAAAATTTTCTATAGAAAAATTTTAAAACGAAAAATTTTCTATAGAAAAATTTTTAAAAGAAAAAATTTTCTATAGAAAAATTTTTAAAACGAAAAATTTTCTATGGAAAAATTTTTAAAACGAAAAATTTTCTATAGAAAAATTTTTAAAACGAAAAATTGTCTTTAAAAAAATTTTTAGAACGAAAAATTTTCTTTAAAAAAATTTTCAAAACGAAACATTTTTTATAGACAAATTTTTAAATCGAAAAATTTTCTATAGAAAAATTTTTAAAACAAAAAATTTTCTATAGAAAATTTTTAAAACGAAAAATTTTCTATAGAAAAATTTTTAAAAAGAAAACTTTTCTATAGAAAAATTTTTAAAACGAAAAATTTTCTTTAAAAAAATTTTAAAACGAAAAATTTTCTATAGAAAAATTTTTAAAACGAAAAATATTCTTTAAAAAAAAAATTTTTAGAAATATTTTTAAAAAATTTTCTATAGAAAAATTTTTAAAACGAAAGATTTTCTATTGAAACATTTTTCAAACAAAAAATTTTCTATAGAAGAATCTTTAAAACGAAAAAGTTTCTATATAAAAATTTTTAAAACGAAATCGTTTCAATACAAAAATTTTAAAAATGAAAAATTTTCTATGGAAAATTTTTTAAAATTAAAAATTTTTTTATATCGAAAAATTTTCTTTAGAAAAAAGTTTGTATATCAAAAATTTTCTATAGAAAAAATTTTAGATCGAAAAATTTTCTATAAAAAAAACAAAAAATTTTCTATAGAAAAATCTTTAAAACAAAAAATTTTCTATAAAAAAAAATCTTTAAAACAAAAAATTTTCCACAGAAAAATCTTTAACACGAAAAATTTTCCTCAAAAAGAAGATTTTCTATAGAAAAATCTTTTAAAAAAAATTTTTAAAACGAAAAAGTTTTTATAGAAAAATTTTTAAAATGAAAAAGTTTCTATACAAAAATATTTATATCGAAAAATTTTCTGTAGAAAAAAATTTTTATATCAAAAATTTTCGATAGAAAAAATTATAGACCGAAAAATTTTCTATAAAAAAATTTTCTTTAGAAAAATTTTAATATCGAAAACTTTTCTGTATAAAAATGTTTATGTCGAAAAATTTTCTATAGAAAAAAATGTTGTACCTACAAAAAGATTTTCTATAGAAAAATTTTTGAATCGAAAAATTTTCTGTAAGAAAACTTTTCTGTTTTTTAATCGAAAAATTTTCTGTAGAATCAATTTTAGATCGAAAACTTTTCTGTATAAAGATTTTTATGTCGAAAAATTTTCTAAAGAAAACATTTTTGTACCAAAAGATTTTCTTTAGGAAAATTTTTGAATCGAAAAATTTTCTGTAAGAAAACTTTTCTGTTTTTTATTTGAAAAATTTTCTGTAGAATAAATTTTGGATTGAAAAATTTTGTAAACTGGCTAGCAATGAGATAAGACTTCTTTTACAAAATTTAATGGCCATAGCTAGTTTATCATTTATTCGCGTTTAAGTGTATTTTAGGTGCAATTTATGCTGTTTTCGTAAGTCTTTTGTATGGGATCTATGGTTAAGTTGTTACCCATTTCGATGAAATTTTATACACTGAATAACGATTATGTAAAACTTCTATGTGCTAAATTTCACCATCATAATAACAAATTATATTTATTACAAGGTTATACGGGAGCTATGTTCAAATCTGAACCGATTTTGCCCAATTTCAATACCAAGTTTCAGTGACCTAGCTCCTTTCGTTTAGGAGTTATCGTGCTTTCAACAGAGAGACAGATGGTCAGACAGACAGACGGACGGAAAGGCAGACAGACAGACAGACATCGCTCAATCTTCTTCGAATTTCAAAAGAACCACGATTTGAGTATCATGGTATTAGTGTGTGTATGAGTATGTTTTAACTAACTATTAATCTTAGCCTAAGAATTAGTCATGAGTCTCATAAATTCTGAAAGATTAGCATCCATCCCTGCTCTTAGAAGTTATCTCCAGTTCCTCAAATTTAACACCAACAAGTTAAGAAAAAAAAAATAACCTAAAAAAGAGTATGACAAAGCTGTTGAAACATTTTTATTTCATATTAAGAACTTAAGTCAAGGCACATCAAAAAAAAAAACAAAAAAAAAGCAAGAGAATATAAAACCTAAAGGATTAAGTATTTTAACATTTGTTTTCCTGTTAATATTAAGCAGCAGATTTTCAACGTTAAGGAGATTTTAAGCATCAAAAACTCATTGTCATTATTTGAAATACGACAATCTATTAAAATGAAAAATTCTGGGGAAGACAAAAAAAAGAAAATTTGTTTGAGTTTTGATTGCGTTGAGATTTTTATAAGGATTTTTTTTTTTTTTTTCTATATAAAATGAAAAGTATGTTATATCCATATAACCTTTCGATACTTTACACCTTTTTGAGGAGTGTTCTATGGGGTTAACAGCAAAGGGTGCTGAGGGCTTTGTCTAATCTAGAAGGGTTATATTTTTATTTGCTTTATATTTACTTCGTTTTAAGTTAAAAAAAAAATCAAGAAAGTATCAAGGTTTGAGTTTATGTCCTTTCAGTTATTTTTGCCTGATTTTTTATGAGTTTCA
This sequence comes from Stomorhina lunata, assembly GCA_933228675.1. Classification (NCBI taxonomy): domain Eukaryota; kingdom Metazoa; phylum Arthropoda; class Insecta; order Diptera; family Rhiniidae; genus Stomorhina; species Stomorhina lunata. The sequence continues at coordinate 14,944,268 of OW121741.1, forward strand.
TAAAACGAAACAGCTTTTTAAAGAGGATTTCAAGTAGTTTTTTAATACAGAGTTTACCTTATAGTAAAAATTATATGTAAAATTTAAATGATGTAAAAATCCTATAATGGGGTAACTGTTATTGTTTTTTTAAAGGGACTTACTTTTAAAAATGAAATACTAATACTAATACAATTACTTACAGGAACTAATTTTACCATTTTGGATCCAAATTTTGATAAGAATTCCTACAGTTTGAAATAACAAAAATATATCAAAAAATCTCTTTTCATTTTCTTGCAATCACGAATATCAGTTGACATCATTTCTTTTACTCTAGAGTTAATATCAATCCCTTGTATTGAATTTTATTGTCTATTTTTTCCTCTTTTCGATTCAAAATTAATTTGAAAATAATACCTATTTTTTTTTTGCTATAAAAGTAATTTGATTTTTATTTTTAGCCCAACATATTTCAAAGCTAGAAAAAACAGCTCGAAAGAACGAAAAATATACTCATTTGACTTAAATGTCAAAAAACCTTTATCTACGTTTTTACTCCTTATGTTTATGCTGACTTTGCCAGTTTTACCCTTTTTTCATTTTCCTACCCTTCCAATAATATTGCGTGTTTCACCTCTATTTCTCAACAAAAAAAAAAAAAAAACTGAATGGAATTATTGAAAAAAAGAATATCTACTATTTTAAAATGACTAAAGAAAACTAAGAAAATTCAATTAAAATTCTATGCCCAACCAGTTGATAACAAAGAAAAAATCGGAAGTGAAAAAAAAACGATATTCAAATATAAAACATTGAACCTAAAATTAGAACAGAAAAAATGGGAAACTGTTTTGGTTCTACTTCTGGTTGTTTACAGGCAAAGTGCACAAAAAAGTCATTGATAAAGAAACTTGAATCGTACTTGTCTACTGTCTGTCACTTTTGTAGCCACGTGACAAGTTTGTCAGCTACATTTTCTGCTTCTATTGTTATGTTTTCTAAGTTTCTGTTTTTTCCGTCTCAGTTCAACAGTTATTGTTGCGGAATGGCCTTTTGCTAGTTTTGCAAATGTTGAAGTGTTTTTGTTTCCGGTTCTTTTTTGCAAATTTCCATAAAATCACAAATACACTCACACACTAGAATCAATACAGTGATGTTTATCAAGGAGAGTATTAACAATAACCCAGCAAACACTGGGACTACCAGAGACAAGACTATGACTAGACTATGACTAGACTATGACTAGACTATGACTAGACTATGACTAGACTATGACTAGACTATGACTAGACTATGACTAGACTATGACTAGACTATGACTAGACTATGACTAGACTATGACTAGACTATGACTAGACTATGACTAGACTATGACTAGACTATGACTAGACTATGACTAGACTATGACTAGACTATGACTAGACTATGACTAGACTATGACTAGACTATGACTAGACTATGACTAGACTATGACTAGACTATGACTAGACTATGACTAGACTATGACTAGACTATGACTAGACTATGACTAGACTATGACTAGACTATGACTAGACTATGACTAGACTATGACTAGACTATGACTAGACTATGACTAGACTATGACTAGACTATGACTAGACTATGACTAGACTATGACTAGACTATGACTAGACTATGACTAGACTATGACTAGACTATGACTAGACTATGACTAGACTATGACTAGACTATGACTAGACTATGACTAGACTATGACTAGACTATGACTAGACTATGACTAGACTATGACTAGACTATGACTAGACTATGACTAGACTATGACTAGACTATGACTAGACTATGACTAGACTATGACTAGACTATGACTAGACTATGACTAGACTATGACTAGACTATGACTAGACTATGACTAGACTATGACTAGACTATGACTAGACTATGACTAGACTATGACTAGACTATGACTAGACTATGACTAGACTATGACTAGACTATGACTAGACTATGACTAGACTATGACTAGACTATGACTAGACTATGACTAGACTATGACTAGACTATGACTAGACTATGACTAGACTATGACTAGACTATGACTAGACTATGACTAGACTATGACTAGACTATGACTAGACTATGACTAGACTATGACTAGACTATGACTAGACTATGACTAGACTATGACTAGACTATGACTAGACTATGACTAGACTATGACTAGACTATGACTAGACTATGACTAGACTATGACTAGACTATGACTAGACTATGACTAGACTATGACTAGACTATGACTAGACTATGACTAGACTATGACTAGACTATGACTAGACTATGACTAGACTATGACTAGACTATGACTAGACTATGACTAGACTATGACTAGACTATGACTAGACTATGACTAGACTATGACTAGACTATGACTAGACTATGACTAGACTATGACTAGACTATGACTAGACTATGACTAGACTATGACTAGACTATGACTAGACTATGACTAGACTATGACTAGACTATGACTAGACTATGACTAGACTATGACTAGACTATGACTAGACTATGACTAGACTATGACTAGACTATGACTAGACTATGACTAGACTATAACTAGACTATGACTAAACTATGACTAGAGTATGACTAGAGTATGACTAGACTATGATGTTTCTTTCAAGAATTTTTTGCTGGTTTTCTTTCTATATTCCAAATGGAAACGAACAATATGAACAAACAAAAGAAAGTTATTTCATTGATGACTTAAATCAATCAGTTGTTATATGTTACAATCTAACTTTGTAGTTAAGGTCGAGTATGTGCTAAATAAATCAATTATACCTACAGTTTATATCTTTCTTTTTGCAAAACCAATTTAAATATCTGGCAGTATTTAATAATTTATTTCTCTGTACATACATATTTTTCAAGATTTTTGTCACAAAACCATTTTATTCAATCAAGCACTTTAGCTGCTTTAATTCGGTAACACTTTCCCAATTATTTCCTTTTGAATTTTCAATTAAGACAATATATTATAAAGTATTTGCTACCGCTTTTAACAATTTATGTCTCAATGACAGAAACAACCCCTTAACCGATACCAACAAAACCTACAACTATTTAAAACCCCACCATAAATGGCGGATGATGATGAAAGATGATGGTGTTGTGCTGCTGCTGATGCACTAGATGAAGATGCCATCGTATACAAGGATTATGCCTAGTTGTTGAGGAGATTAATAAAAGGATTACGAACAGGAAAATGCCAGCTGTGTCGTATTTTACAACAATTATAATAAGAATCTAAGTACCACAACCAACTATAGCTATAATAACGAACGAGGATGACTGCTGGAACTGTATGAATATAACCCGCCATTGAAGCTGTTTGCGGTTTTTGGAATGAAAGAATAATTGTAGGTTAGAGTTCGTGGATTTGTTGTAAACAACTTGTACATACCAAATCATTATGATGATGAGTTTACATATTTTAGACTTTGTACTAGGCATACAACGGCTCTAGGCAAGCACTAGTCATAGTCATCATATGAAGAAATGGTATATTTTTATAGGAAATTTTTTTCAAAAAAATCCTATTTTTATTGGAAATTTTTCAAAAATTTCCAATTTTTATAGGAAATTTTTCAAAAATTTCCTATTTTTATAGGAAATTTTTCAAAAATTTCCTATTTTTATAGGAAATTTTTCAAAAATTTCCTATTTTTATAGGAAATTTTTCAAAAATTTCCTATTTTTATAGGAAATTTTTCAAAAATTTCCTATTTTTATAGGAAATTTTTCAAAAATTTCCTATTTTTATAGGAAATTTTTCAAAAATTTCCTATTTTTATAGGAAATTTTTCAAAAATTTCCTATTTTTATAGAAAATTTTTCAAAAATTTCCTATTTTTATAGGAAATTTTTCAAAAATTTCCTATTTTTATAGGAAATTTTTCAAAAATTTCCTATTTTTATAGGAAATTTTTCAAAAATTTCCTATTTTTATAGGAAATTTTTCAAAAATTTCCTATTTTTATAGGAAATTTTTCAAAAATTTCCTATTTTTATAGGAAATTTTTCAAAAATTTCCTATTTTTATAGGAAATTTTTCAAAAATTTCCTATTTTTATAGGAAATTTTTCAAAAATTTCCTATTTTTATAGGAAATTTTTCAAAAATTTCCTATTTTTATAGGAAATTTTTCAAAAATTTCCTATTTTTATAGGAAATTTTTCAAAAATTTCCTATTTTTATAGGAAATTTTTCAAAAATTTCCTATTTTTATAGGAAATTTTTCAAAAATTTCCTATTTTTATAGGAAATTTTTCAAAAATTTCCTATTTTTATAGGAAATTTTTCAAAAATTTCCTATTTTTATAGGAAATTTTTCAAAAATTTCCTATTTTGATAGGAAATTTTTCAAAAATTTCCTATTTTGATAGGAAATTTTTCAAAAATTTCCTATTTTGATAGGAAATTTTTCAAAAATTTCCTATTTTTCTAGGAAATTTTTCAAAAATTTCCTATTTTTATAGGAAATTTTTCAAAAGTTTCCTATTTTTATAGGAAATTTTTCAAAAATTTCCTATTTTTATAGGAAATTTTTCAAAAATTTCCTATTTTTATAGGAAATTTTTCAAAAATTTCCTATTTTTATAGGAAACTTTTCAAAAATTTCCTATTTTTATAGGAAATTTTTCAAAAATTTCCTATTTTTATAGGAAATTTTTCAAAAATTTCCTATTTTTATAGGAAATTTTTCAAAAATTTCCTATTTTTATAGGAAATTTTTCAAAAATTTCCTATTTTTATAGGAAATTTTTCAAAAATTTCCTATTTTTATAGGAAATTTTTCAAAAATTTCCTATTTTTATAGGAAATTTTTCAAAAATTTCCTATTTTTATAGGAAATTTTTCAAAAATTTCCTATTTTTATAGGAAATTTTTCAAAAATTTCCTATTTTTATAGGAAATTTTTCAAAAATTTCCTATTTTTATAGGAAATTTTTCAAAAATTTCCTATTTTTATAGGAAATTTTTCAAAAATTTCCTATTTTTATAGGAAATTTTTCAAAAATTTCCTATTTTTATAGGAAATTTTTCAAAAATTTCCTATTTTTATAGGAAATTTTTCAAAAATTTCCTATTTTTATAGGAAATTTTTCAAAAATTTCCTATTTTTATAGGAAATTTTTCAAAAATTTCCTATTTTTATAGGAAATTTTTCAAAAATTTCCTATTTTTATAGGAAATTTTTCAAAAATTTCCTATTTTTATAGGAAATTTTTCAAAAATTTCCTATTTTTATAGGAAATTTTTCAAAAATTTCCTATTTTTATAGGAAATTTTTCAAAAATTTCCTATTTTTATAGGAAATTTTTCAAAAATTTCCTATTTTTATAGGAAATTTTTCAAAAATTTCCTATTTTTATAGGAAATTTTTCAAAAATTTCCTATTTTTATAGGAAATTTTTCAAAAATTTCCTATTTTTATAGGAAATTTTTCAAAAATTTCCTATTTTTATAGGAAATTTTTCAAAAATTTCCTATTTTTATAGGAAATTTTTCAAAAATTTCCTATTTTTATAGGAATTTTTTTTCAAAAATTTCCTATTTTTATAGGAATTTTTTTCAAAAATTTCCTAGTTTTATAGGAAATTTTTCAAAAATTTCCTATTTTTATAGGAAATTTTTCAAAAATTTCCCATTTTTATAGGAAATTTTTCAAAAATTTCCTATAATTTTTCAAAAATTTCCTATTTTTATAGGAAATTTTTCAAAAATTTCCTATTTTGATAGGAAATTTTTCAAAAATTTCCTATTTTGATAGGAAATTTTTCAAAAATTTCCTATTTTTATAGGAAATTTTTCAAAAATTTCCTATTTTTATAGGAAATTTTTCAAAAATTTCCTATTTTTATAGGAAATTTTTCAAAAATTTCTTATTTTCGTAGGAAATTTTTGAAAAATTTCTACAAAACTTAGGTCTTAACTTGCTCTAGAATTGACTACATATTTAAAGTATTTTGAATCATATTTAAATTTTTTTCTACTATTATTTTGCTATTTATATGATGAAGTTCTGCTATTTTTAGCTATTTTTGTAGCTGCAGTAACCTTACACATATTAACAGAATTCAAATCCTTTTGTCTTTATGCTTATTTGCATGTAAATGTAAGAGTAGATCATGCCATGAGAAGAAAAATATCGTAAGTGACAAGAGTGAAAAAATTATTTCTTAATTGATTGAAAGACTTCTTTACTTAAATGATCCAAAATCTGGCAAGTTTTTTTTTAATTTTATCAGTTGCTTCCTTTTAGCCATGTTCAAGTATATGATGCCCTAATAAGCAAAATATCATAAATAAGAAAAATTTAAATATAAGTTTTTGGTTTTACTGAAGATTTTCTTACTCAAACTCACCAAAAGTTTACAAAAATTTTGTTTTTTAATTTGTGTCACTTACTTCGTTTTACTTATTAGGCATCCATATATAAGTATCTACTATTGTTCTTGTATCTAGGATTTAATGTATATAAATCATATGGGTATGTAGATTGTCTCTCCGTATTGGTGTATATGTGAATGAGTGTGTACCTTTGTATGTATCTGTGCCTAAGCATATTAAAGTTGTTGCACTGTGCGCACAGAGTTAAAATGTCAAGATAAGATTTGCATTTTAAGTATTTTTTAATAATGCTAATTTTTTTAGTTCTTATTTCATTTTACATACTTTTTTATTGCAATTCAGTCAGTTTTTTGTTTGTATTTTTGTTGCGAAATTGTATGAATCTTTTGTTGGTTTATGCTAAACTACTTCTCTAGCTTTTCATTTTTGTTTGTGGTATCATCTTTTTTTTGGAAATGTTGCATAAACATGATAAAATTTTGATAATAGCATTTTATTATAAAAATTCAGGTTATTTGCATTATTGAACAATGCCTCTCAGGGAAGCAATAAAATAAAGTGAATTGTTAGATTTAGGGGAAAACATAAGTATAAGGATGAGATTTGAAATAGTTTTATGGGTTATTCTAATATGGAAATTTTTAATTCAAATTGTAAAGATTTTGAATTGGATTTGAAAGTTAAGCAGATTTTAAAGGCAATACCAAATTATTTGTAGAATAGTATAATGAGATTAATGATACCAGGGTAATGATATATTTCAGAAATATCAATTTAAGTTTACATTGTTCCCTAGATGATACCACAAAGAGGTCAGTGTTCAAATTTGAGATAAGACCAAGATAAATTTTGGTGAACCAACTTAAGACTAATCAGAACCGTTATTTGATATCTAACATCCCCAACATCTGGCGAACTTCAAATAATAATTTGGAAAAAAATTATATTTTTTTGTTTATCATATTTTGTCAAATCATTTCTCAGGCAAATGATGTCAGGGGAATGATGAATATCAAAACAACCAACGTAAACGCTAGTAAATATATTCCTCACTTTATTTTTATATACCGAAAAAAACTTACAGCAAACTGTAAAATGCATTAAACTTTAAATAGAAAAACATGACAGGGAAATGACGAATGTAAGTGAGAAGACTTTAATCAAAGAGAAAAATACGGCCGATATTTTAATATAAATTTTATTTAAGAGAATATATATATATATATTAATTTTTATTATGTATATGAGATATAAACAATTCACCTAAATTAACAGCTCTCAGAATAATGATACTAGGGGAATGATGAAAAGCTATAAGGAAAGTTAAATTGTGATTGATTTTACATTATTAACATCATGACAGAGCATTCCGATAAATGCATTCACCCTAGATGTAATATTCTGTAATATAAAATATTCAGTCAAAATAATAGCTCTCAGAATAATAAAACCAGGGGAATTATATATGTATATCTAAAAAGTTATGATAAGTATATATTTAACTATATAATTTAATTTCTCAAAAACATATAATATATAATACAAAATGGCAAGTGAATGATGTGTGATGCAAGAAAATTAAACCAATTTGTTCTTTAGATATACGTATTTTTTGTACAATTTGTAAACAAAAGGTTTCAAACCCACTTCATTCATACTTAACATTTTTAAGATTTTTTACATTAGGTGGATTAAATAGGGGTAGCTTATACATATAATCCCTCGTAATAAGTATTCTCGTTATATTTCTAATAACTTTTCTCGTAATATTCGTTATAAGAATTTACCCTTAATAAAAGTTATATTTTGAATTACGTTAACTTCAACCCCTTATAAAAGCTGAAGCTTGATAACATTTTTAGAGAAAGCTGCAATCATGTAAAGAAAAATTGCAAAGCTCTAAAAAGAAGTTCAGAATCTATTGTGCGCAGACATCTACCTCGATTTACGATATAACAAATATAAATTTTTGTTAAAGTTGAATTATAAATTGGAATGCAACGACGCAGATACTATAACACTTGTTATGGCACATTAAGCTTTTTGCTATAATTAACAAAATAGCAAAAAATTATTTATTTTTGAAAACATAGAACCAGTAAAAAAATTTCAAGCTAATTTAAAAAAAAAAAAAAAGGCTAATAAGCTTTTGAGTATTTCGCTTTAGTGAAAATATTTGTAATTGTAAAACTTTTACAAAATTATTTTATAACTAATTATATAAATGTAAATATTGAAAATTGTTATACTGTATAATTAATATATGAAATACATTAATTCAATAATTATCGGGGTTTCGCTAAAAACTGTCCACACATCGAAGAATGTGGAACCTGTTAGTCAAAAAGGGAAACTTATTTTCATATAAAAAAAAAATTCCTGTACAAATAGGAAATTTTTGAAATTTTTTTTATAAAAATAGGAAATTTTTGAAAAATTTTTTATAAAAATAGGAAATTTTTGAAAAATTTCCTATAAAAATAGGAAATTTTTGAAAATTTTCTTATAAAAATAGGAAATTCTTGAAAAATTTCCTACAAAAATAGGAAATTTTTGAAAAATTTCATATAAAAATAAGAACATTTTTGAAAAATTTCCCATTTTTATAGGAAATTTTTCAAAAATTTCCTATTTTTATAGGAAATTTTTCAAAAATTTCCTATTTTTATAGGAAATTTTTCAAAAATTTCCTATTTTTATAGGAAATTTTTCAAAAATTTCCTATTTTTATAGGAAATTTTTCAAAAATTTCCTATTTTTATAGGAAATTTTTCAAAAATTTCCTATTTTTATAGGAAATTTTTCAAAAATTTCCTATTTTTATAGGAAATTTTTCAATAATTTCCTATTTTTATAGGAAATTTTTCAATAATTTCCTATTTTTATAGGAAATTTTTCAAAAATTTCCTATTTTTATAGGAAATTTTTCAAAAATTTCCTATTTTTATAGGAAATTTTTCAAAAATTTCCTATTTTTATAGCAAATTTTTCAAAAATTTCCTATTTTTATAGAAAATTTTTCAAAAATTTCCTATTTTTATAGGAAATTTTTCAAAAATTTCCTATTTTTATAGGAAATTTTTCAAAAATTTCCTATTTTTATAGGAAATTTTTCAAAAATTTCCTATTTTTATAGGAAACTTTTCAAAAATTTCCTATTTTTATAGGAAACTTTTCAAAAATTTCCTATTTTTATAGGAAACTTTTCAAAAATTTCCTATTTTTATAGGAAACTTTTCAAAAATTTCCTATTTTTATAGGAAAATTTTCAAAAATTTCCTATTTTTATAGGAAATTTTTCAAAAATTTCCTATTTTTATAGGAAATTTTTCAAAAATTTCCTATTTTTATAGGAAACTTTTCAAAAATTTCCTATTTTTATAGGAAATTTTTCAAAAATTTCCTATTTTTATAGGAAAATTTTCAAAAATTTCCTATTTTTATAGGAAATTTTTCAAAAATTTCCTATTTTTATAGGAAATTTTTCAAATTTCCTATTTTTATAGGAAATTTTTCAAAAATTTCCATTAAACATATGAAATTTTTGAAAAATTTCCTATAGAAATATGAAATTTTTGAAAAAGTTTCTATAAAAATATGAAATTTTTTAAAAATTTCCTTTAAAACAATGAAATTTTTCAAAAAATTTCCTATAAAAATAAGAATTTTTTTATAAAAAGTACCTGAAATATATTTGTTTTAATAAGCAAAGTACAAGGGTTAATGAGGGATTACAATTTGTTTATTGTTGTAAGTAACTACAGACATAATTCAAATTACTTTAATATTTAATTTGTTTGATATTCCTAAAAAATCCTGTTAATTTTGTTAATTTTTCCAAAATTCCAGTTATCATATAAATATTCACATAAATAAACCTCATATGAAAATGTGGTTAAAACAACATCTAAATGCTTATGTTACGAATCATGGCCAACAGAGGAAATGATAATTGAAAATTTTTACTACATAAGCTGCGAGTGAATAAGTGTCACACTCACATAGTCCGTATTAGTTCTACTAAAATAAAGTAAAAAGTAACTAAATACAAAATGTAAAGGACTTGTATTGAAACAGTAGTAAGAGAAATAGTGGTTATAGTTAAATAAAACCAACAAGTTTTTAAGGATTAGAATAACAGACAGTAGATACTAATAAAAAATGAAAATGTAATACAAACTAACAGTGATTTGAATACATACATAGATAGATATCTGTATATGTAAATAGACATACTCATGTTTACAAGGACAATACGAGTACAAGGAAAGTAAAGGAGCCACTGACAATGAGACATATACATATACAAACATAGAAATACTATATGTTAGTATATTAAAGGGACAGTGTATTTTTAAATAATGTAACTTTTAAGTTTAATATACGAGAGCTGTCTTCAAAGTTTTAAACTGTCAAAAACATATCCCTATAGTAATAAAAACAAATGGAAAACGTTTCTATTTTCAGACCTACCTCCCTACTTAATTACAAGCACTTATATTTCCACCCTCGTTAAACTATATGCTAGCCATATAAGCTAAATACTTGAATATATCCTTCTATACCTTATATTTCCATACAAATACTACAACATTTTTATATGTAATGGGATTCTTTTTTTAATGTGCGGATTATTACAATTTAAATTGTTGAGATTGCAGAAAATCCATACAAATGAAATGAAAAATCACTGGAAAAGTACGAAATAAAAATATCCACAACAAAGGAGCGAAAAAAATAAACTTTTCGTAGTTAAACTCATATGAATAAGAGAAGTTTACAAATGCAGAAAAAATGAAATTGTGAACAAGAGGAGAATGATTTATATGAAAATACATGAAATATAACAATGAATTAATTTGTCTCTTCATATTTTAATGGCTGTTGCATAAGAAGAAGCATAGTGGAACCGACTGAAACTAAAATGAACTAGAACCAGAAACAGTTCAGTCCTATTCTAAAATTCCTTTCAAAAATTTCTTATTTTTATAGGAAATTTTTCAAAAATTTCTTATTTTTATAGGAAATTTTTCAAAAATTTCTTATTTTTATAGGAAATTATTCAAAAATTTCCTATTTTTATAGGAAATTTTTTAAAAATTTCCTATTTTTATAGGAAATTTTTCAAAAATTTCTTTTTTTATAGAAAAATTTTCAAAAATTTCTTATTTTTATAGGAAATTTTTCAAAAATTTCTTATTTTTATAGGAAATTTTTCAAAAAGTTCTTATTTTTATAGAAAATTTTTCAAAAATTTCTTATTTTTATAGGAAATTTTTCAAAAATTTCTTATATTTACAGGAAATTTTTCAAAGATTTGTTATTTTCATAGGATATTTTTCAAAAATTTCCTATTTTGTAGGAAATTTTTCAAAAATTTCTTATTTTTATAGGAAATTTTTCAAAAATTTCTTATTTTTATAGGAAATTTTTCAAAAAGTTCTTATTTTTATAGAAAATTTTTCAAAAATTTCTTATTTTTATAGAAAATTTTTCAAAAATTTCTTATTTTTATAGGAAAATTTTCAAATCTTCTTATTTTTATAGGAACTTTTTCAAAAATTTCTTATTTTTATGGGAATTTTTTTAAAATTTTTCTTACTTTTATAGAATTTTTTTTAATTTCTTATCTTTATAGGAAAGTTTTTAAAAAATATCTTATTTTTATAGAAAATTTTTCAAAAATTTCTTATTTTTATAGAAAATTTTTCAAAAATTTCTTATTTTTATAGGAAATTTTTTACAAATTTCTTATTTTTATAGGAATTTTTTTTTACAGATTTCTTAGTTTTATATGAAAATTTTCAAAAATTTCTTATTTCTATAGGAAAATTTTCAAAAATTTCTTATTTTTATATAAAATTTTTTTAAAATTTCTTATTTTTATAGCAAAATTTTCAAAATTTTCTTATATTATAAGAACATTTTTAAAAAATTTATTTGTTTTTTATAGGCAAATTTTCGAAATATTTTTTTTTTATAGGAATTTTTTTAAAAAATTCTTTTTATATAAGAAATTTTTTAAAATTTTTTTATTTTATAGGATATTTTTCAAAAATTTCTTATTTTTATAGGCAATTTTTCAAAAATTTCATATTTTTATAAAACATTTCTTCAAAAATTTTTTATAGATTTTTTTTAATTTCTTAGTTTTTTTAAATTTCTTATTTTAATAGAAACTTTTACAAATATTTCTTATTTTTGTAGGAAATTTTTAAAAAATTTCATAATTTTATAAGAAATTTTCAAAAAATTTAATTAAAAAAAATTTCTTATTTCTGTTCTGGTTCTGGTTCTGTTCTAGTTCTGTTCTAGTTCTGTTCTACTTCTGTTCTAGTTATGTTCTCGTTCTGTTCTAGTTCTAGTTCTGTTCTAGTTCTGTTCTAGTTCTGTTCTAGTTCTGTTCTGGTTCTGTTCTAGTTCTGTTCTAGTTCTGAAATAGTTCGGTTCTTGTTCTCTCCTAGTTCTGTCCTAGTTCTGTTCTACTTCTGTTCTAGTTCTTTGGTTGAGTCTTACATGTTGGTCTCCTTAATTTAATCTTTACATTTATAACCACAACCAAATAAACTACTCAGTCCAACTTGAATATTGTTGATATTATTTGGTGGTAGTGGTCAACAACAAAGGCACATACAACGGATCTTCATCCACTGAGCTCTACAAATACTTACACATACACAAATATTTACATACATAAAAGTGTTTAATTCGCTGTTTTACAATGAATGTAAATGAAGTATAAATTTTATCCAGTGGATGGGAATGTAACAAAAATGTACGTAGCCCGTGCATGTAGCGACTTTAGTTTATGAATGCAGAGAATTGCCGAGATTCTTTCTTTCCGGTTTTTTATGTCATCTATTGAAAGTGGAAGTGTTATAGTTTATATGTCATTGTTTCCAGTAACAACTCGCAACTTGTAGTTCTTAAACTCATTTGCATTTATTTTATATGTAAAGGGAGCATTTGGCAAATTGGTATAAACGTTGAAAATTATATAAAGGCCATGTAGTCTTGTAAAGAAATTTATACTTTTATTCGGTTGTTTTTTCAGAGACTTTTGTTATGGTTGTTAAAGGTTTATAGTCCGTTTGGTCAAGATTACTTTATTTAACGGAGAATGTAAAACAAGAGGAAATTATATGGTTGAATTGGTTAAGATGAATAAGAGATGCTAGTTAATCAATTTATTGTTTAAATTCTATAATTAAAGAAAAGGAAATTAAAGTCAATTTTTATATAAGTTAGTTAAAGATTTCGAAATTTTTATAGTCTTTGAAAACTGTTGAACTCAAATAAAAAAATTTTCTTTTTTTTAACAAAAATAGATGTTTCCCACTTTATCAAAGTTTCTGCAGACAATCAGTGATATTTAGCGAAATCTCTGACAATAAAACTTTCTTAAAATAACGATTGTTTAATTTAGCAAACTAATTTACCTAAACTTAGTCAGTTAGTATAAAATAAACTTTCTACTTTTCACCTTCATAAAAAATAAAAATATATATATATTCCAACTATTAGCTTCAAAACATTCAATAGAACTTTATTTTCACTCCTAAATTTTTCCCAAAAAAGTTTAAAGACAACACCGTACATTAGATATGCTCTTCAAAGTGCATAAAAAATAGAACCAAAACTTATCTAGAACAGAACTATAACAAAACTAGAACAGAACTGGAACAGAGCTAGAACAGAGCTAGAACAGAACTAAAACAGAACTAGAACAGAACTAGAACAGAACTAGAACAGAACTAGAATAGAACTAGAACTAGAACTAGAACAGAACTAGAACAGAACTAGAACAGAACTAGAACAGAACTAGAACAGAACTAGAACAGAACTAGAACAGAACTAGAACAGAACTAGAACAGAACTAGAAAAGAACTAGAACAGAACTAGAACAGAACTAGAACAGAACTAGAACAGAACTAGAACAGAACTAGAACAGAACTAGAACAGAACTAGAACAGAACTAGAACAGAACTAGAACAGAACTAGAACAGAACTAGAACAGAACTAGAACAGAACTAGAACAGAACTAGAACAGAACTAGAACAGAACTAGAACAGAACTAGAACAGAACTAGAACAGAACTAGAACAGAACTAGAACAGAACTAGAACAGAACTAGAACAGAACTAGAACAGAACTAGAACAGAACTAGAACAGAACTAGAACAGAACTAGAACAGAACTAGAACAGAACTAGAACAGAACTAGAACAGAACTAGAACAGAACTAGAACAGAACTAGAACAGAACTAGAACAGAACTAGAACAGAACTAGAACAGAACTAGAACAGAACTAGAACAGAACTAGAACAGAACTAGAACAGAACTAGAACAGAACTAGAACAGAACTAGAACAGAACTAGAACAGAACTAGAACAGAACTAGAACAGAACTAGAACAGAACTAGAACAGAACTAGAACAGAACTAGAACAGAACTAGAACAGAACTAGAACAGAACTAGAACAGAACTAGAACAGAACTAGAACAGAACTAGAACAGAACTAGAACAGAACTAGAACAGAACTAGAACAGAACTAGAACAGAACTAGAACAGAACTAGAACAGAACTAGAACAGAACTAGAACAGAACTAGAACAGAACTAGAACAGAACTAGAACAGAACTAGAACAGAACTAGAACAGAACTAGAACAGAACTAGAACAGAACTAGAACAGAACTAGAACAGAACTAGAACAGAACTAGAACAGAACTAGAACAGAACTAGAACAGAACTAGAACAGAACTAGAACAGAACTAGAACAGAACTAGAACAGAACTAGAACAGAACTAGAACAGAACTAGAACAGAACTAGAACAGAACTAGAACAGAACTAGAACAGAACTAGAACAGAACTAGAACAGAACTAGAACAGAACTAGAACAGAACTAGAACAGAACTAGAACAGAACTAGAACAGAACTAGAACAGAACTAGAACAGAACTAGAACAGAACTAGAACAGAACTAGAACAGAACTAGAACAGAACTAGAACAGAACTAGAACAGAACTAGAACAGAACTAGAACAGAACTAGAACAGAACTAGAACAGAACTAGAACAGAACTAGAACAGAACTAGAACAGAACTAGAACAGAACTAGAACAGAACTAGAACAGAACTAGAACAGAACTAGAACAGAACTAGAACAGAACTAGAACAGAACTAGAACAGAACTAGAACAGAACTAGAACAGAACTAGAACAGAACTAGAACAGAACTAGAACAGAACTAGAACAGAACTAGAACAGAACTAGAACAGAACTAGAACAGAACTAGAACAGAACTAGAACAGAACTAGAACAGAACTAGAACAGAACTAGAACAGAACTAGAACAGAACTAGAACTGAACTAGAACAGAACTAGAACAGAACTAGAACAGAACTAGAACAGAACTAGAACAGAACTAGAACAGAACTAGAACAGAACTAGAACAGAACTAGAACAGAACTAGAACAGAACTAGAACAGAACTAGAACAGAACTAGAACAGAACTAGAACAGAACTACACTCAGAAAAAAGACATGTACTAAATTTGAGGAAAAATAATTCCTTAAAAATAGTATAAAAAATTCCTTATTCGGAGTAAGTTTTTACTCAAAACTAGGAAAAATTGTTACATTCTAGTAAAAAATACAACATTTAAATAAAAAATTTATAGTTCATATACTAAAAAATAGTTAAGATTTTTCCATAGAAAAATTGGAAGAATTTTGTAAAATATTATTTATTTTAGGGAAAATTTTGTTAAAAACTAGTAAATATGTCCTAAATTTTAGTTCATCACATCGTAAAACAAGGTAATATTGACTTTAGTTCAAAAAATTTGATTGAGTAAATGATTTACTCAAAAATAGTTCATAAAATTGAACTTACTTAAAATCTGGAAGTAGTTGTCGTAAATTTAAGTTCATTATTTTCCTAATTACTAGAAAGTTATACTTAAATTTAGAAAACTTTCTACATTTTAAGAAAAATTTATTTAAAATTAGTTCAGATAAATTACAACGTCCAATAGTATATATTTTTCTTATAATAAATAAAATTGTAATAATATTTAAAAGTTATATACTAATATTTAAGAAAATTTTCCTTAAAATTAGTTCAGATAAATCAAAATAAATCATGTTCAAATTTATGAAGTAATTAGGAAAAATTTTTTATAATGAGTAAAATTGTACTAATTTCTTGAAAGTTATATGCTAATATTTAAGAAAAATTTCCTAAAAATTGTATTGAAAAATAAATGTCAATAAATTATTTTCATTTATAATTTATTTTCAATATTCTGTGTTATTGTTCTGTGATAGTTTTTTATTAATTTCGGTAAAATCGCGCTCTCAAAGACTCCAAGAGCAGCTTCATCTGCTTATGCAAGAGCCCATGATTAGTTCTTGTTGAGAGGATGTTGGTAAGTATGATTCTTTTTTTGATTTCAATACATACACTAACATATGTCATTGTTTATATTTACTGCGGTACCAAGGTGGGCAAATTCTTTAACAAATTCCACGATGATGTATGGTCCAATTGCTTGCTAGAAGATACCATCAGCAAGGAAAAGGCGACAGTCACTTCACTCAATGTGCACCCCTCAGTTTCATCGGCAAACGCGAATAACATGTGCGTTCTGCTAAAAATCGTGCAACTTGTATTAACTGCAGCATCACGTAAGAAGTTACGTAAGGTAAGTAGTGTCCATTTGTTTGATTTACCTGGTGTAAAGTCACATTGGTAGTCCCTCTTTTTGTGCACTGGACAAAGACCACTTGCAGAAGTGCTTCTTCGCTCTCAGCATGTCACCTGATTTCCGTGATTGCCCTTACAGGAGAAACCCGATATTAGTTTCAGAGCAGCTTTCTTTCCCAATCTTTGCGTTATTATTACCAAAGATTATTTTCACGTCGTGTCTTGGGCAGCTACCATAAACTTCTTTAAGTTTAGGGTGTGCACAAATCAGGCTTAGATCAAAGTATTTAGCTTTAACGCGAATTGTCGCTAACCTTTCCTTTACTGGGGTGAACCTAGAAACAAGGTTTCGCAATATTTTGCTTACCAAACACATGCTTACCATCATGACCATTCCATCTAATCTCCTGGACTGCAATCATATCACATTTGTATTTATCGATTACATCCATCAACTGGATTGAAGCAACTCCTCTATAAAGAGTTCGGATGTTTCAGGTGCAGATCCTTAAATCATGATAATTTATTCGTTTGCGGTGGTCGATAACATTAGGGGGTGCCGTTTTTTTATAATTTTTTGTTTTTCATAGTAGGAGTTTTTTTTCCAGGAGTAGGTTACTTGCCTGAGATTCTAATCCAACTTTATGTGCTTGGAGTTGTCATCACAAGTAACAATATGATTGGTAGGCTCCAGCATCATTTCCGTTTATCAATTTGCCTTTTAACGTCACTCGATTTTAATTCATATGGGACCCTATTTCCTGGCATTTAATGATTTATTGTATGACTCTTAATAATAAATCAAGCGTTTCCTGCGTAATGCTTCTAATTCCCCATTTTAAAACTTTTTCAGCAGCCGTTTTCTTCAAATCAAAAAAGGACTTCCCTGCATATTAAGGCTCAAACCATGTAAGTGATGCAGTTTTTATATTAGGGTGGGCCTTTTTCAATGTTTGCCAGGAGGTTGTTATATATTAAATATCATAATTCAATGTCAAATTTAAAGAAAGATGGGCTTAGTGACAGAGATTAAAATAACTCCAAAAGCGATCTTCTAAATGGAGAGTTGTTGGATTTAGGTACAGTTTTTCTATTATAATAAATTAATGGGCAAGTATTCAAGGTAAATACATTTTTAGATTGAGCTTTTGCGTAATACATTGATAAGTATCTAAAATAAAAAAAATCGTATAGGTGTTTTAAGTAACAGTTAATTATAGGGCTTACAGTAAAGGGAAAAACTTAACACATTATTTATTAATACAAAATCGAAAAAATTGTGAGTAAAACTCAAAAGTCATTGTTTGGTATGGATGGATGGACGAATATAAACCGAACCGGGTCAAATTGTCGGCAATGGACATGGGTTGATAAAAGTGTTGGGCTATATGAACGAAATTTATACCAAACAACTATTTTTGACATTTGATATATATTAATTTTAAACTTTATTTTCTTTAATTTTTTCGATTTAGTAATAATAAAAATAAATTATGTATTTTACTTGTTATCAGTTAAAAAGTTTATTTCCCCTAACTAACTGTGTGCTCTAAATAAAAAATTTTAAAAAATATATAAACACCTGTACTTTATTTTATATTTTTTTGCAAAATGACCTTTGATTAGTTAAATTGGGAAGACTAAGGACCTCTAGTGTTCCGTAGCCAAAGATGCCGTGCGTCACGAAGAGCGTCCCTTCCATGTTATTTTATCAAAGTAAATAACAATTTCACTATGAAAAGGCTTTAATATTTTTCAATGTATTATACGACAGTTAATTCTGAAGTACGATTTTTTTATTTATTTACCTTATAAAATTTGTCTTCATTAATGAATACATTAATATTAATACTTATCTAATTTCCAATAACTCACACTATGAACCAAAATTCTTTTATATTGAAGTTTATATTACATTTTCAAATAAATAAATTCTTAAACTTGTAAAAGAAGATCAGATATTTAATGGCAAAGAATGGGTAATGAAATACATTGAGTAAGAAGTTATTTATATTAGAAGAAACTTTCACAAATACGAATGTGGGAAATTTCAAAACTACTTCATCCATTTTTAATTTCTATGACCTTTAATTTATTGTATTGTTTTATATAAGTTGATTGGAATTTCGGTAAAACCAAAAGTACTCCCATTTTTCGTCATAAGAACCAGTCTAAATAAAATTTTTTATAAAATTTTGTTTTGTCTCGGAAAATATTTCTTCGGGATAATTAAGGTTGCATTTAAAAAAAATAAGGTGCACTCTAATTTATATATTATTTCTTATTATATAACTTCTTGTTATTTTTTATTTAATTATGTATATGTATTTATGTTATAAAAAATATTTTTGTAAATTTATGAAAATATATTAATAAAAATACTTTATACCATTTTTAATACTTTTATTTTATAAAGGGGATACATTTTTTTTAGAAAATAATTTTACTTAATTTTAGTTCTTTTTTGTATAATTTAGGAAATATAAAATTCAGATAAATATATAATTTACTGAAAATTAGAAATAAGTTTCATTAATGTAGAAAATATTTTATAATGGGAATGAATATTTTTCTAAATATAAGGATTAAACTTATTTATTTTCTGACTGTTTTTCCCACTCTTAAGGAAAATATTTCCTAAAAATTATAAATTTTTTACAAGATCTAAATAAATAATTTACTGAATTTCAGTAATCTTTTTCTACTATTGTAGAAAATTTGATCATAAGTTTACTGCAGTTTTTACTTGTTTTAAGTAAAAATAAATTATCTTTTAACTAAAATGAAGGAAAATTTTCCTTAATTAAAGCATTGCTAAATATTTATCTGAACTAAATTAAAGGAAATATTTAGTTGTTTTTAAGACGTTTTCAGATAAAATATGAACTAAATGATAGTAATTTTTTTTCCAAGTTTTTAGTTAAATTTTATTTGATTTAAGTTAAAATTTGTTTGATATAAGGAATTTTGTCAAAAACTTAAGGAAAATTTTTTCCTGGAATTAAGTAATTTTTTTACTCAATTGTTGTAAAAAACGGCTTTGGCGCCATACGACAACCATTTTTTCCTCAAATTTAGTAAATTTTCCTATATTTTAGTTCATTTTTTTTCTGAGTGTAGAACAGAACTAGAACAGAACTAGAACAGAACTAGAACAGAACTAGAACAGAACTAGAACAGAACTAGAACAGAACTAGAACAGAACTAGAACAAAACTAGAACAGAACTAGAACAGAACTAGAACAGAACTAGAACAGAACTAGAACAGAACTAGAACAGAACTAGAATAGAACTAGAACAGAACTAGAACAGAACTAGAACAGAACTAGAACAGAACTAGAACAGAACTAGAACAGAATTAGAACAAAGCTAAAACAGAACTTCAACAGACCTAGAACAGAGCTAGAACAAAACTTGAACAGATCTAGAACAGAACTAAAATAGAACTAGCATTGGAATTTATGATGTGGAAGGAACTGCAAGTGTAAAAGTATTCTTATTTTTCGATTTTTTTTTTTTTGTGAATGTAGATTCTTATTTTATATATATTTAAAGTTGTTGTTGTTTCTTCAAAAAATCGTCCGTTTTGTTGTTGTTCTTTAAGATTATGTCCTTCAAAAGGAATTCTTTGCTTGTTACCAGCTGCAACTCTTGCTGGCTGCCTCTATTTCTTTTTCGAACTTCATGTTGCTCGTACTACAGTTTTATATTTTGCATGTGTCTCATGCTAACCCAATTCTTAGTATATCTTAAGACCTGACAGCAAAACAGTTTTAATGCTAAAGGCCAATGTAGAGCAAAAAAGGGAAAATAACTGGAAGCGGCAAAACAACGTATTTAATCTAAAGGAAAATTTTGAATTGAACATTAAGGAATTTTTGCCTTCATTTTCTCTTATAGACATTTGAAGTTAAATTGAATGCGAGAGATTTTTAAAGGAAGTAGAAGGACGAAGGAGTTTGGATGATGTGATGTTGTAGGTTAAGGTACACAATTGGAATCTACTACATAATGTTATAGGAATATTTTTTAAAAAAATCCTATAAAAATAGGAATTTTTTAAAAAAATTCCTATCAAAATGGGAAATTTTTGAAAAATTTTCTCATTTTTATAGGAAATTTTTTTAAAGTTTCCTATTTTTATAGGAAATTTTTCAAAAATTTTCAATTTCTATAGGAAATTTTTCAAAAATTTCCTATAAAAATAGGAAATTTTTCAAAAATTTCCTATTTGTATTGGAAATTTTTCAAAAATTTTTATTTCGTAGGAAATTTTTTAAAAATTTCTTATTTTGTTTTAGGAAATTTTTTAAAAATTTGTTTATTTTGAACAGACTTTCCTTTTTTCTGTAGTGATTTTTAAAAATTTCCTCTGTCTGTTATTTTGATTCATTTTGTTGAAAATTGATAAATAATAGTTGTGGTTTTTCTTCTATCTTTGTTCTTAAATCTTTCATTTTCATTAGAATTTTCATTTCAGTTTTTTTCTATATAAATTTCTGGTTTTATTCAAAATATTTTCACACACAAAATTCGTGCTATTTAACATCAAAATAACATAAGAAAATCTTAATAAAAAAGTTTAAAAAAAAAGAATTCTAAAATATTTTTCCTTAAAAACTTGAGAATTATAATAAAACTTCATTATTATGAATGGAAGATACTAAACAACGTCATTATCATTACCATCAGCAAACGATTTGCATATTTAAAATTTCATTTCTATTTAACAAGTTACACAAAAAAAAAACACTAAGAGATTTAAGCAACTGATGGACTTGACTGGTTGCCTGACTGACTGTCGGATGGACAAACTGTCGGACAAACATAGAAATAGTCAAAAATGAATGCAAATACTTTCTCTACTTTTTCTCCTTTACATTTTCAATTCAAGTCCAATAAGCAATTGTATTTTGTATTAAAACAAGTTTTTTGAACATTTAATCTATTTAACAGATCATGTTGCAATTTTGGTTGTAAAATATTATTTTTTTATTCTAGCAAAAAACAACTGTGACACATTTAAATCGTTTGCTGCAATTTCTGTTCTAGGGCTAAAAGAAAGGAGTTAAAACTGAACTGTGTCACACATTTTTTAACATTTAGTTCAATTTTATTTGTTGAACAGAAAAAAATTTAATTTAGTTTGAAAAAAATATGCAAATATGCCAGATCTATTTAAAATAGGGTCTTGTGGAAACTATTCGAGTGTAAAGTGACCAAATGACTAGGTCATATGACAATTTTTTTCAATAAAATTAACAGAAAAATGAAAATATGCAAGAAAAAATAAAAAAAGTTATATTTCATAGGGACACTTATATAGATATGAGAAAAATTCCCAAGGGAATTTTTCATTTATGTTTGTAGGAAATTTTTCAAAAATTTCCTATAAAAATAGGAAATTTTTGAAAAATTTCCTACAAAAATTAATGAAAAATTCCCTTGGGAATTTTTAAAAAATTTCCTATTTTTATAGGAAATTTTTCAAAAATTTCCTATTTTTATAGGAAATTTTTCAAAAATTTCCTATAAAAATAGGAAATTTTTCAAAAATTTCCTATTTTTATAGGAAATTTTTCAAAAAATTCCTATTTTTATAGGAAATTTTTCAAAAATTTCCTATTTTTATAGGAAATTTTTCAAAAATTTCCTATTTTTATAGGAAATTTTTCAAAAATTTCCTATTTTTATAGGAAATTTTTCAAAAATTTCCTATTTTTATAGGAAATTTTTCAAAAATTTCCTATTTTTATAGGAAATTTTTCAAAAATTTCCTATTTTTATAGGAAATTTTTCAAAAATTTCCTATTTTTATAGGAAATTTTTCAAAAATTTCCTATTTTTATAGGAAATTTTTCAAAAATTTCCTATTTTTATAGGAAATTTTTCAAAAATTTCCTATTTTTATAGGAAATTTTTCAAAAATTTCCTATTTTTATAGGAAATTTTTCAAAAATTTCCTATTTTTATAGGAAATTTTTCAAAAATTTCCTATTTTTATAGGAAATTTTTCAAAAATTTCCTATTTTTATAGGTAATTTTTCAAAAACTTCCTATTTTTATAGGAAATTTTTCAAAAATTTCCTATTTTTGTAGGAAATTTTTCAAAAATTTCCTATTTTTGTAGGAAAATTTTCAAAAATTTCCTATTTTTATAGGAAATTTTTCAAAAATTTCCTATTTTTATAGGAAATTTTTCAAAAATTTCTATTTTTAAAAGAAATTTTTTCAAAAATTTCCTATTTTTCAAAAATTTCCTATTTTTCAAAAATTTCCTATTTTTATAAGAAAATTTTTCAAAAGTTTCCTATTTTTATAGTAAATTTTTCAAAAATTGTCTATTTTTATAGGAAATTTTTGAAAAATTTTAATTTTATAGGAAATTTTTCAAAAATTTCTTATTTTTAAAGGAAATTTCCTAATTTTCTGATATTTCACTTTAAAATTTATTAATATTAAACCAATTTTATTTTCAAAATTTCGACTTTATAATACAACTAAGCAATAATTAGTTAGTCCTTCAAGTCTGAATAACGGTCAGTTAGTGGCTCCGTTGCATTTTCGCAAAATCATATCAAGTGGCAAACTAATTAAAATAATACTCTTACAAAAACAACACATGATTACTAGAAAAAACTTTTGTGTGGAAATTTATAAAACTTTAAGCTTTAATAGCTATAAGCTCCATGGCACAACTAAATTATTATATGTACAAACAGAGAAAATCAGCAAAAAAATATAATGTAAAAAAATTTATATGAAACAGGTGAAAGTGGATAATACTTACACTAACGTACGCACATACAACCATATAACAGATAGACTTACATTTCTACAACCTCGAAATGTTTACGATGAGCACGTTCAACTACATATACAATGTAACATATAAACTTGGCTAAACTAATTAACTTGAACTTAAAATATGTTAAAACAGATTCATGTGAAAAACAACTTTTTATGGAAAAAATATAATTAAAAATTAAATTGTCAGATATCTTCATAGATTTTGATGTTTTTATCGAAAATTGTTCAATAGAACAAAATTTCTAAAGAAAATTTTTTCTTCAGAAAAATATTCTAAACTTAAAATTTTCTATTTTTTTAACGTAAATTTTTCTATAGAAAAATATTTCTAACGAAAATTTTTCTAAAGAAAAATTTTTTTAACGAAAATTTTTCTAAAGAAAAATTTTCTACAGAAAAATTTTTTTAGCGAAAAATTTTCTATAGAAACATTTTTTTAACGAAAATTTTTCTATAGAAAAATTTTTTTAACGAAAATTTTTCTATAGAAAAATTTTTTTAACGAAAATTTTTCTATAGAAAAATTTTTTTAACGAAAATTTTTCTATAGAAAAATTTTTTTAACGAAAATTTTTCTATAGAAAAATTTTTTTAACGAAAATTTTTCTATAGAAAAATTTTTTTAACGAAAATTTTTCTATAGAAAAATTTTTTTAACGAAAATTTTTCTATAGAAAAATTTTTTTAACGAAAATTTTTCTATAGAAAAATTCTTTTAACGAAAATTTTTCTATAGAAAAATTCTTTTAACGAAAATTTTTCTATAGAAAAATTCTTTTAACGAAAATTTTTCTATAGAAAAATTTTTTTAACGAAAATTTTTCTAAATAAAAATTTTTTTAACGAACCTTTTTCTATAGAGAAATTTTCTTAACGAAAATTTTTCTATAGAGAAATTTTTTTAACGAAAATTTTTCTATAGAAACATTTTTTTAACGAAAATTTTTCTATAGAAAAATTTTTTTAACGAAAATTTTTCTATAGAAAAATTTTTTTAACGAAAATTTTTCTATAGAAAAATTTTTTTAACGAAAATTTTTCTATAGAAAAATTTTTTTAACGAAAATTTTTCTATAGAAAAATTTTTTTAACGAAAATTTTTCTATAGAAAAATTTTTTTAACGAAAATTTTTCTATAGAAAAATTTTTTTAACGAAAATTTTTCTATAGAAAAATTTTTTTAACGAAAATTTTTCTATAGAAAAATTTTTTTAACGAAAATTTTTCTATAGAAAAAATTTTTTAACGAAAATTTTTCTATAGAAAAAATTTTTTAACGAAAATTTTTCTATAGAAAATTTTTTTTAACGAAAATTTTTCTATAGAAAAATTTTTTTTACGAAAATTTTTTTAACGAAAATTTTTCTATAGAAAAATTTTTTTAACGAAAATTTTTTTAAATAAAAATTTTTTTAACGAAAATTTTTCTATAGAAAATTTTTTTTTACGAAAATTTTTTTAACGAAAATTTTTCTATAGAAAAATTTTTTTAACGAAAATTTTTCTATAGAAAAATTTTTTTAACGAAAATTTTTCTATAGAAAAATTTTTTTAACGAAAATTTTTCTATAGAAAAATTTTTTTAACGAAAATTTTTCTATAGAAAAATTTTTTTAACGAAAATTTTTCTATAGAAAAATTTTTTTAACGAAAATTTTTCTATAGAAAAATTTTTTTAACGAAAATTTTTCTATAGAAAAATTTTTTTAACGAAAATTTTTCTATAGAAAAATTTTTTTAACGAAAATTTTTCTATAGAAAAATTTTTTTAACGAAAATTTTTCTATAGAAAAATTTTTTTAACGAAAATTTTTCTATAGAAAAATTTTTTTAACGAAAATTTTTCTATAGAAAAATTTTTTTAACGAAAATTTTTCTATAGAAAAATTTTTTTAACGAAAATTTTTCTATAGAAAAATTTTTTTAACGAAAATTTTTCTATAGAAAAATTTTTTTAACGAAAATTTTTCTATAGAAAAATTTTTTTAACGAAAATTTTTCTATAGAAAAATTTTTTTAACGAAAATTTTTCTATAGAAAAATTTTTTTAACGAAAATTTTTCTATAGAAAAATTTTTTTAACGAAAATTTTTCTATAGAAAAATTTTTTTAACGAAAATTTTTCTATAGAAAAATTTTTTTAACGAAAATTTTTTCATAGAAATATTTTTTTAGCGAAAATATTTTTATAAAACAATTTTTAGCGAAAATTTTTCTATGGAAAAATTTCGTTAAGAAAAAAATTATAAATCAAATTGGGATATTGACATATCGACAATTTTGTTATTTTCTGAAAGAAATTTTTTTTTGTCAAAAATTTTTCTATAGAAAATTTTTTTTTGTCAAAAATTTTTCTATCAAAAATTTTTTTATAGAAAACTTTGTTATCAAAAATTATTTATTTCTATAGAATAATGTTTGACAAATTAAATTTACTTTAAAAAACTTTTCTATAGAAAAATTTTTGAAAAAAGAAATTTTCTATACAAAGGGCTATGTCTTTTATAACAGCTAGAGCTTTACTTAACTAAATTGCGGCTAGTCTGTTATATTTGGTTCGAATAAGTTTTCGTTTTATGTAGCTACAGTTATTTTTTTATCCGTTATTGTGGCACCACTTTTCTGCCTAGCTTTTGATGTACATAGAACAGTTTTTCTTGCCAACTGTTATATTGAGCAAAAAGCTTTTTTTTGGTTTTTTAATGCCCCATTGTAATTAACTGGAATTTAGATAAATTTATTTCACTTTCGTACTAGTTTTTTAAACAATTTTGCATATCCGTCCCAGTGGAATTTGATTCTGCCATCAAAAAGCTTTTTCTGGGGAAGTTGTTATAAAAGCTTTGAGAACGCTTTTTTGAGAACGAGTAAAGAAAAAGTTTTCTTGTTTAATATAAATTCTTGTTATTCCCCTGCCACTCAAATAATGGCCTGCTTTGGGTTAGAGTTTTGTTTTCTTGTTTAATATAAATTCTTGTTATTTCCCTGCCACTCAAATAATGGCCTATTTTGGAGTAGAGTTTTGTTTTTAGCATTGGACAGTATTTTTTTCTGAAAGTTGTTACAAAAGCTTTTCCTTAACCCTTAAATGAAACTATGAGATTTTTATTATCTCCATCCATATCTTGTGAATGCATTTTTATAAACATTTATTTTTTTCATATTTTAGTTTTTATTGTTTCATATTTTTGTAGTTCAATTATTAATATTAAGTTTATGTTAATATTTAATGTTTATTATAACTAAAATCTACTAAAAAGCACAATTAAAATTTTCTTTTTATTTATATGTTAACTTGATATTTACATATTACAAAAATAACTAAAGAAATTAAAATGTAAAGATGTTTCCCTAAACCATAAACGATTAGTAAAATTGTCAAAGGCTTATAGTAGGAATTTCTATGGAAATTTTAAATTATAAGCCTTTTATAACATTACTTTTCGTTTATGAATTAGGGGTTTTGTTTCTAATATTCGTAATTAAAATGTTCACAGAAATTTTGTTCAAGTAGAAATTTTTTCAGTTTTTTTTTTTAACTAAATTTCTTCATATTTGAAATATCAGGTTATAGCGTTTTTGGTTTTTTTATAACAGGATTTGATCAGAAAAATATAGTTTTATATATTTATTATTTATAATAATTTGTAGGTTGATAGATTAGATTTAGAGTTAAGATTTAGAAGATACATATGTATATCTTAATATTTGGTGATTGGTTTAGATTTACTCGTTCATTTTAGTCTATTTAACTAAACTAATAGTTTACATAACTAATAACTAACCTTAAGAAGCCTTAAACTTTTACATTTACTCGTATAATTTAGACATAAGTTTTTTTAAAAAATTTTAGGATAATTTTTTAGGTTTTTTCAGGACTTTTTTCAAAATAGCTTTAGGAATGAAATGAACACAACTTATGTAAATTATTTTTATATTAAGGACTTATAAAATGAAATTCGTTGAAATTTTTTTGTTTTTTTTTTCTAAAAATTTGTCACAAAATTAAGGAATTTTTAAGTTTTCTTTCTTTTTTTTAAAAACTAAGTTTTTCTTAAGTAATAATTCAAAATATAAAATATATTTAAGAATAGGATTTTTTTTTAAATTTTTGGTATAAAAGGTTTTAACTTATAATTGTTTTTTGACTTTGTTAGTTTTTTTTGTTAATCATTTATTTTGCTCTAGATAATTTTTTTTAAAAAAGCTTTGACTAATTAAAAATTTTATTGTTTTATGCTTGTCTTTTAATAAAAATTTATTTGTTCGCATAATTTGTTTATTTAATAAAGTTGTAGTATTGTTTTTATTTGTTTGTTAAATTTATCATATATTAATTATTTGATATGTTAGGCTATCATTTTGTATAAATCTGATCAGCAGATTTGGGAATATATAAAAATGTTTTGCAATTACATACAAATAAAGTTTTTGGCATAAATCAGCGATGCCCACAATTACAGTTTTCTCTTTTTAATGGAACTTTTCAAATGCCATTTTTTTTATCATCAAAAAGAATGGGGGGTAAATATATTGAGATTGTCATTCCGTTTGTAATTTCCTTAATATTGGCTCAAAAATCAAAAACAATATATATTTTGAATCCTTATAAAATTCTAAGACGATTAAGCGATGTCCGTCCGTCTGTCTGTCTGTTGAAATCACGATAACGCCTAAACGAAAGGAGCCAGCTCAGTGAAACTTGGTAAAAATATTCTTCATCTCTAAAAAAATTTTGGTATTGAAATTGGGCAAAATCGGTTAACATTTGACCATAGCTCCCGTATAACCTCGCCTTCGCTAATCGCTTATATGCTAATAAATAACAAACTATAATAGCTATGATGATAAAATTTGGTATATAGCAGTTTTACATAAGCCCTAGGCAGCATGTAAAATTTCATCAAAATCGATTAACATTTAGTCATAGCTCTTATACAAAAAACTTACAGAAACAGCCAAAATTTCTCCTAAAATACACTTAAATGCCAATAAATCTAAAAATATAACAGATATAACCACTAAATTTAGCACGAGGAGACCTTATGTTAATGCCAACCAGTGTGCAAAATTTTGTCATAATCGGTCACCATTTGACCATAGCTCCCATATAAAAAACTTATGGAAACACAAAAATACAAAAAGAATAGGGGGTTTATGTCCGTCTGTCCGTCAGATAAAAGCGTGATAGCGCCTTAAAGAAAAGGGCTACAACAGCAAAATTTTACAAAAGGAAGTCCTATGTAAATTCCAGCCAGTGTGCAAAATTTTGTTACAATCGGTTACTATTTGACCATAGCTCCCATATAAAAAACTTACGGAAACACAAAAATACAAAAAGAATATACGGTTTATGTTCGTCTTTCCGTCAAAGAAAAGCGCGATAGTACCTTAACTGCAAGAGCTAGAGAGACAAAATTTAGCAAATGTATTTTTGATATGTTATAGAAATTGTGTGCTAAAAATGGGTAAAATCGGTACACATTTAGTTAGAGCTCCCATATAACCCTGACCCGGGAATCACATTTATGCTGATAAATTGAATAAAATTGTAAAATCTATGACTACTAAATTTAGAACAGAGAAGTTGAATGCAACTTTCAGTCAGTACCTATGTCAAATTTTATAGGAATCTGTCCATTTTTGACCATAGCTTTCATATAAAAACCGCTCCCGGTAACCACTAAAATGCCACAAACGCCAGTTAAAAGCTATTTAATATGTCAGCTATGGCAACTAAATTTTGTACAAATAAACTTTATATTAATACCAGCCAGTATATAAAATTTTATAACAATTGGTCAATATTTGGCTATAGTTTTTATCTATCTTCTATCTATAATATTAATACGCAAGCACCCATTTATTATCCCCTTTTACGCTTTAATTATACACTCATTTCTGGAAAATTTTATACCATTTGAAAGGTATTTTTCCGTAGATCAGACGAATCTATATTTTATTAAAATCGGTTCAGTTTTAAAAAATCGGTTTGGTATTTAAAAATCTTACTAACACAATAAAGAAAACTCACATGCATATGAAATTCACTATTAAGAATCAAACAAAAGAAATTGTATGCAAACATGTTTTTTTTTTTATACCCACCATCAAAAAGAATGGGGGGTATATTGAGATTGTCATTCCGTTTGTAATTTCCTTAATATTGGTTCAAAAATCAAAAACGATATATATTCTGAATCCTTATGAAATTCTAAGACGATTAAGCGATGTCCGTCCGTCTGTCTGTCTGTTGAAATCACGATAACACCTAAACGAAAGGAGCCAGCTCAGTGAAACTTAACAAAAATATTTTTCATCTCTAAAAAAATTTTGGTATTGAAATTGGGCAAAATCGGTTAACATTTGACCATAGCTCCCGTATAACCTCGCCTTCGCTAATCGTTTATATGCTAATAAATAACAAACTGTAATAGCTATGATGATAAAATTTGGTATATAGCAGTTTTACATAAGCCCTAGGCAGCATGTAAAATTTCATCAAAATCGATTAACATTTAGTCATAGCTCTTATACAAAAAACTTACAGAAACAGCCAAAATTTCACCTAAAATACACTTAAATGCCAATAAATCTAAAAATATAACAGATATAACCACTAAATTTAGCACGAGGAGATCTTATGTTAATGCCAACCAGTGTGCAAAATTTTGTCATAATCGGTCACCATTTGACCATAGCTCCCATATAAAAAACTTATGGAAACACAAAAATACAAAAAGAATAGGGGGTTTATGTCCGTCTGTCCGTCAGATAAAAGCGTGATAGCGCCTTAAAGAAAAGGGCTACAACAGCAAAATTTTACAAAAGGAAGTCCTATGTAAATTCCAGCCAGTGTGCAAAATTTTGTTACAATCGGTTACTATTTGACCATAGCTCCCATATAAAAAACTTACGGAAACACAAAAATACAAAAAGAATATACGGTTTATGTTCGTCTTTCCGTCAAAGAAAAGCGCGATAGTACCTTAACTGCAAGAGCTAGAGAGACAAAATTTAGCAAATGTATTTTTGATATGTTATAGAAATTGTGTGCTAAAAATGGGTAAAATCGGTACACATTTAGTTAGAGCTCCCATATAACCCTGACCCGGGAATCACATTTATGCTGATAAATTGAATAAAATTGTAAAATCTATGACTACTAAATTTAGAACAGAGAAGTTGAATGCAACTTTCAGTCAGTACCTATGTCAAATTTTATAGGAATCTGTCCATTTTTGACCATAGCTTTCATATAAAAACCGCTCCCGGTAACCACTAAAATGCCACAAACGCCAGTTAAAAGCTATTTAATATGTCAGCTATGGCAACTAAATTTTGTACAAATAAACTTTATATTAATACCAGCCAGTATATAAAATTTTATAACAATTGGTCAATATTTGGCTATAGTTTTTATCTATCTTCTATCTATAATATTAATACGCAAGCACCCATTTATTATCCCCTTTTACGCTTTAATTATACACTCATTTCTGGAAAATTTTATACCATTTGAAAGGTATTTTTCCGTAGATCAGACGAATCTATATTTTATTAAAATCGGTTCAGTTTTAAAAAATCGGTTTGGTATTTAAAAATCTTACTAACACAATAAAGAAAACTCACATGCATATGAAATTCACTATTAAGAATCAAACAAAAGAAATTGTATGCAAACATGTTTTTTTTTTTATACCCACCATCAAAAAGAATGGGGGGTATATTGAGATTGTCATTCCGTTTGTAATTTCCTTAATATTGGTTCAAAAATCAAAAACGATATATATTCTGAATCCTTATGAAATTCTAAGACGATTAAGCGATGTCCGTCCGTCTGTCTGTCTGTTGAAATCACGATAACACCTAAACGAAAGGAGCCAGCTCAGTGAAACTTAACAAAAATATTTTTCATCTCTAAAAAAATTTTGGTATTGAAATTGGGCAAAATCGGTTAACATTTGACCATAGCTCCCGTATAACCTCGCCTTCGCTAATCGTTTATATGCTAATAAATAACAAACTGTAATAGCTATGATGATAAAATTTGGTATATAGCAGTTTTACATAAGCCCTAGGCAGCATGTAAAATTTCATCAAAATCGATTAACATTTAGTCATAGCTCTTATACAAAAAACTTACAGAAACAGCCAAAATTTCACCTAAAATACACTTAAATGCCAATAAATCTAAAAATATAACAGATATAACCACTAAATTTAGCACGAGGAGATCTTATGTTAATGCCAACCAGTGTGCAAAATTTTGTCATAATCGGTCACCATTTGACCATAGCTCCCATATAAAAAACTTATGGAAACACAAAAATACAAAAAGAATAGGGGGTTTATGTCCGTCTGTCCGTCAGATAAAAGCGTGATAGCGCCTTAAAGAAAAGGGCTACAACAGCAAAATTTTACAAAAGGAAGTCCTATGTAAATTCCAGCCAGTGTGCAAAATTTTGTTACAATCGGTTACTATTTGACCATAGCTCCCATATAAAAAACTTACGGAAACACAAAAATACAAAAAGAATATACGGTTTATGTTCGTCTTTCCGTCAAAGAAAAGCGCGATAGTACCTTAACTGCAAGAGCTAGAGAGACAAAATTTAGCAAATGTATTTTTGATATGTTATAGAAATTGTGTGCTAAAAATGGGTAAAATCGGTACACATTTAGTTAGAGCTCCCATATAACCCTGACCCGGGAATCACATTTATGCTGATAAATTGAATAAAATTGTAAAATCTATGACTACTAAATTTAGAACAGAGAAGTTGAATGCAACTTTCAGTCAGTACCTATGTCAAATTTTATAGGAATCTGTCCATTTTTGACCATAGCTTTCATATAAAAACCGCTCCCGGTAACCACTAAAATGCCACAAACGCCAGTTAAAAGCTATTTAATATGTCAGCTATGGCAACTAAATTTTGTACAAATAAACTTTATATTAATACCAGCCAGTATATAAAATTTTATAACAATTGGTCAATATTTGGCTATAGTTTTTATCTATCTTCTATCTATAATATTAATACGCAAGCACCCATTTATTATCCCCTTTTACGCTTTAATTATACACTCATTTCTGGAAAATTTTATACCATTTGAAAGGTATTTTTCCGTAGATCAGACGAATCTATATTTTATTAA
The DNA here is from genome assembly GCA_933228675.1 of Stomorhina lunata. Taxonomy (NCBI): domain Eukaryota; kingdom Metazoa; phylum Arthropoda; class Insecta; order Diptera; family Rhiniidae; genus Stomorhina; species Stomorhina lunata. Next base: position 14,977,317 of record OW121741.1, read on the forward strand.
AATCGGTTCAGTTTTAAAAAATCGGTTTGGTATTTAAAAATCTTACTAACACAATAAAGAAAACTCACATGCATATGAAATTCACTATTAAGAATCAAACAAAAGAAATTGTATGCAAACATGTTTTTTTTTTTATACCCACCATCAAAAAGAATGGGGGGTATATTGAGATTGTCATTCCGTTTGTAATTTCCTTAATATTGGTTCAAAAATCAAAAACGATATATATTCTGAATCCTTATGAAATTCTAAGACGATTAAGCGATGTCCGTCCGTCTGTCTGTCTGTTGAAATCACGATAACACCTAAACGAAAGGAGCCAGCTCAGTGAAACTTAACAAAAATATTTTTCATCTCTAAAAAAATTTTGGTATTGAAATTGGGCAAAATCGGTTAACATTTGACCATAGCTCCCGTATAACCTCGCCTTCGCTAATCGTTTATATGCTAATAAATAACAAACTGTAATAGCTATGATGATAAAATTTGGTATATAGCAGTTTTACATAAGCCCTAGGCAGCATGTAAAATTTCATCAAAATCGATTAACATTTAGTCATAGCTCTTATACAAAAAACTTACAGAAACAGCCAAAATTTCACCTAAAATACACTTAAATGCCAATAAATCTAAAAATATAACAGATATAACCACTAAATTTAGCACGAGGAGATCTTATGTTAATGCCAACCAGTGTGCAAAATTTTGTCATAATCGGTCACCATTTGACCATAGCTCCCATATAAAAAACTTATGGAAACACAAAAATACAAAAAGAATATTGGGTTTATGTCCGTCTGTCCGTCAGATAAAAGCGTGATAGCGCCTTAAAGAAAAGGGCTACAACAGCAAAATTTTACAAAAGGAAGTCCTATGTAAATTCCAGCCAGTGTGCAAAATTTTGTTACAATCGGTTACTATTTGACCATAGCTCCCATATAAAAAACTTACGGAAACACAAAAATACAAAAAGAATATACGGTTTATGTTCGTCTTTCCGTCAAAGAAAAGCGCGATAGTACCTTAACTGCAAGAGCTAGAGAGACAAAATTTAGCAAATGTATTTTTGATATGTTATAGAAATTGTGTGCTAAAAATGGGTAAAATCGGTACACATTTAGTTAGAGCTCCCATACAACCCTGACCCGGGAATCACATTTATGCTGATAAATTGAATAAAATTGTAAAATCTATGACTACTAAATTTAGAACAGAGAAGTTGAATGCAACTTTCAGTCAGTACCTATGTCAAATTTTATAGGAATCTGTCCATTTTTGACCATAGCTTTCATATAAAAACCGCTCCCGGTAACCACTTAAATGCCACAAACGCCAGTTAAAAGCTATTTAATATGTCAGCTATGGCAACTAAATTTTGCACAAATAAACTTTGTATTAATACCAGCCAGTATATAAAATTTTATAACAATTGGTCAACATTTGGCTATAGTTTTTATCTATCTTCTATCTATAATATTAATACGCAAGCACCCATTTATTATCCCCTTTTACGCTTTAATTATACACTCATTTCTGGAAAATTTTTTGAAAGGTATTTTTCTGTAGATCAGACGAATCTTTATTTTATTAAAATCGGTTCAGTTTTAAAAAATCGGTTTGGTATTTAAAAATCTTACTAACACAATAAAGAAAACTCACATGCATATGAAATTCACTATTAAGAAACAAACAAAAGAAATTGTATGCAAACATGTTTTCTTTTGTTTTTATTATTTTTGGTGAGTGATAAGAATTAAAGAGTACATTTGTGGGGAGATAGTGGTAGACAAAGACAAAAATAAAGAGTATTTTATTACAATTAAATAAATGTTTTTGTTTTGTAAAATAATAGCAACAAAAATTATTGGTATTGTTTTTATTATTTGTGGTGAGGGAGTGAAAGACAAAATTAGTATTTTGGAAGATTTGACAAAAAAAAGTGCTTAAAATGTAAACCTTTGAAATTTGAATTATTTGAAGTTAAATTTTTATGGAATTTTGTTTTTGGGTTGGTTTATTGGGATAAAATCTTCGAGTGATTGAGGGTTTATCCCTTAAAAAATTAAATAATATTGCAGGGAAGGGCACGCATGAGGTCATTTAGAGCTATTTTACATTGACAATTTTTTGAAGAGTCACGGTAGTAAAGAGTTGGAGAAGAACATTGTGACTTATACCCAAAAATTATATTACCTTTTGAAGAAAAGTTTATAATAATTACAGATTATTATCAAGAAAACGAATTAAATAATCGGTCTGAATCAAATGTAAATTCAAAACTGATTAATGTTTAGAAAATGCTATAATATCAGGAAGGAATATTAAAAGGCAAATCTTGCATTGCGACTGGAATGGTTTTAAACTGTAAGCTTCTACAGATACCAAGTACTTCGTGGTTCTCGCGGTTAATTATGCAGTAAAACGATAATAAATTTGAAATATTAGGATCTTTATTAAAAAGTTCAATAAGACCTTGATTTCTGCATCATTTTTGTCAGTCCGTTAGTAACGCTTACAAGTTTATCTGTTCATCACTTCACAGAGCGCTGTTTTGACATCGATAACGCAAGTTGTTTCGATAAGAGCTACTAAGTCTAACACTTTTTCCTTCTCATTCACTTCTGAAGATGCAAAAACGGTTTATTATGGAATATCTTGAATCAGTAAATTCTTCGACAGCTACACAATTTTTAATTATAGTTTTGCCAATTTGGCCAATTCGACGCTCTGTTGTACGGAGTGACATAGAAATCAATGAGATCAATTTCTCCACATGTCCGTTTAGCCCGAGCAATTTTAAAAACTTACTACATCTGTAATTTTTGACTTAAAGCTCTGATTGTATGAGTTTTTTTTTTAAAGAGAAGTAGCACTCAGGCAAATACTGCCTATACAATTGCATATAGAGTATATACGAATTGGGTAATCTTCTTTGGAAAGGGGATAGTAGAGAAGAGAAAGGTAATGAAAGGGAGAGATAAAGCAACACTGTAATTGCACATTAAAGCAACACTGTAATTGCATTATAAAAATCCCCTTTTTATATCTACAGTCAAAAAGATTTGGAGGTACATTCAGTATATTAAGATTGCATCTACGAAATTATATATCTATCAATCAATGTTAGGTCCAGACTTTATGCACGGTAGATGCATTGGGAACTCCTAACAAAATATATGAACCTGCCGTGTTGCTATTAACATGTTTATGGCACAACGAAACAGCTTATTAATGTAAAACTATATTCGGTTATGGAACAGCATTTTGTCCAAGGTATATACTTGAGAAACCACTTAGATACTTTTAAATGTCGAATTAAATGTTGAATTAGTAACTATACCACTGCAACCGAATATAGTCCAAATATATTACCAACAATACCACATTTGGTCAACATTTTGAATTAGCTGCACTCTCGTACAACTTGATGGTGGGTATACAAGATTCGGCACAGCCGAATAATACTCTTACTTGTTACTGTATAATTTCTTTCTCAACAATGTGACGTCAACCTTCTTTGTGGTAATCTTGAATGAATGTGATTGGTCTGTTTGCTATTTTAAACTCATTTGCCGATTGTATATAACGAAAATTATGAAAAGTAGTTGGCTCCTGGTAGTAAGGAGTGCCGGCGCCAGATCGCAAACTACAAAATCAGATAGAATTTCATATTGATACAAGTATTCTTAACAGGTCTGTGAGATTTGGCGATTTTTAGTTATTTTGTCAATTTTTCACCTCAAATAATAATGTCAGTTGACCGTCAAAAAGCTGCGATTCGTCACAGTTTTTCTATAAAAAGTGAAATTAAAGTGGATAAAGAACAATAAAAAACAAGTAAGAAAAGTTATAATCGGTCAAGCCCGACTATATCGTACCCTTCACTACTAAGGTCAAATATGTACCAACAATTAAAAAAGTATTCCTTGAGTCTTAGAGGCATACATGCTATTGCTACTTTTTCAAAATTTCGATATTTCCATAATTTCCGGCTAAGGGCTTAATATGGCAGCTAGGGTCAATTATGGACCGATTGTTACCAAATGTTGGTAATTGGTTCATATTTATAAAATATTTATCTGTGCAAAATTTAAATAATCAAATGCATTTATCTTTAGAGCCATGGTAGGCACAAAGAGAACATAGGAAATATCAATGTATTGGTGATCTTACAAATAAAGAGACTAAGAAAAAATAAATATTTTCTTGTTCTCTTTTGCATGTGTTTTGTTGTTGCAAATTGACTGTTATTATACAAATGAGTATTTTTCGTATTTTAGTTTGTGTTTTCTTCTTGGTTCGTGTAGTGTATGTGAAAATGACGATTGGTGCTCGGCTCGTAGGGGCTAATTTGCCTATTATAGCTTTAGAGTTATTAACGTTTTTGTGCTTTTACGTGTATATGTAATCCGATTTCTTCCAAAAATGATAGGGATCGTCCTTGGACCAAAATATGAGCCTGTGCAACATTTCGTAAAATTATCTTTAAAGTTACGAGTTTACATAGATAACCGGCCAGCCAGCCGGATGGACATTGTTAAAACAACTCAAGGAGTGATTCTAAGTCGATTGGTATACTAAAAGGTAAGTCTCAGACCAATATTTCAATGCGTTACAAACATCAGCACAAATCCAATATACCCTTTTCACCTAAGGCGGTCAAGGGTATAAAAAAGATATAATTTTCGAAATCAAACGTAGAATCATACTTGCCAAACCGATGCTTTTTTGGCCAAAGCATGCATCTAAAAAATAAAGCTCTCTCTGTACAAACTAAAATTACGCTCTATAAAACGCTTATACCGCCCGTGTTTTATATGGTGCTGAATAATGGGTACTTGCATATGCAGAAAAAGCTTTTCTTGGAGTTTTAGAGAAGAAGACTCTACGACAAATTTATGGAACAATCAGCGTTAACAATAAACATCGACATCGAATGTACCATGAGCTGTATGAGCTATATGCTGACATCGACATACATTGTTTAACACATTCAACAGCAGCGGCTGCGTTGGCTGGGATATGTCGATCAAATGGATGAAAATACTCCAGTAAGAATCCTGAAACGACTCGTAGAAGAGGACGTTTGAAACTTTAGTGAAAAGACCAAGTAAAAGAAAATCTTTCAAAGCTTGGCCTACGAAATTGGAAAATATACCCACAAGATCTATAGTGCGTCGTGTGATCCACAAAAGAATGAGCATGTGCTTCGAAGAAATGTATGGGTATCAGTAAATACATCTTTAATTTCTTTTAAGCACATGCCATTTTAGAACACTAAAACTCAACATACATTACGACGATGCTCCAAAAAGTCAATAGGGTTGACTACCCTACTGTCACCTACATCTTGTTCATGGTCGAGAAGCTTCCAAATACACTTTAAAGCACCGGCCCATACCCATACTAAGGGGATCAGTTGGAGTGCAGTATGTCTTACACCGCTTTAGAAAGCCGAGACACTTGAATACTTCTTTTGACATTTGAAAAACGTATTTAGTCTTTCCGGCATCACCATTCTTATCCGTGAATGCCGGGCATCCCTAAATGAGATGGCGAGACATTCCAACATTGAACTTTTCTGGCTACTCAGTCACTGTGGACAATATATCAAAAGGTGGTGCTCTCCTTGGTCAGGAGGATATTGACTAATTCAAACTGCTCATCAAGCAGTTTCTTGTTAGGTCCGCACAGACCAACTGGTCCACAAAAATGACCTGTTCAATCTCTAGACTTACATGGCCAACTTACGACAGTAAGCGTTTAGCAATCTTGGTCAGCTTCCCATGCCATACACTTTGCACCCTTATCTCAGTATTTACAGGACACTGTTTAATAGGTTCACATGCTAGAAGACTCAATCTTCAAAGCAATGACTACTGCAGAAGTTGTCACAAAGTTGAGGAGAAAGTAACCATCACTCATCTCCTCTGTCACTTCCCAGCCCTTGCTGGTATTAGGATCTTCCATCTGGGATTCCCATTTTTGCACGATCTTTTTTTGCAGAGATCTCGAACATCAACATTTTTAAAATAGGCTCTTTTATTGATGCATCCGGCTGGCTCTAACCAAGCCTCTTATATACGGGAGATTTGAAATCACTTCGGGGTCACCAATTTAGGGCCAAGAATAAAAAATTTTTTAATGTACTACTAACTTAAAGAGTTCAAGATAGAATGGAATGCGAGATTAACAGTAATTATATTTTTTGTACACATTAGTAATGTTGAAAACATTGAGTACACAATACTCGGTAGCTGGTATCAGTGATGCTGTGGGGGCTGCCCTGCACCAAAAAGTTAATGGTAATCTTCAACCTTTAGCGTTTTATTCAAAAAAATTAACAAATACTCAACAAAAGTACTCGACGTATGATCGTGAGCTAACAGCTATATATCAAGCGCTTGTCCATTTCCGTTATATGTTTGAAGGAAGAAGATGCCACATTGTTACCGACCATCGTCCGATCATTTTTGCGTTCCAGCAGAAGCTCGAGAAAGCCTCACCTCGAAGAATGCGGCAGCTAGATTTTATCAGCCAATTCACGACCGATATTCGCCATATGCCCGGCAAACGTTACAGCTGATGCTCTTTCACGTCTCGATTCCATCAATACTATCGTGGATTATTCCCAAATAGCGATAGCCCAAAAGAGCGACGGAGAACTTCAACAAATAATAAAACATTCAGAAACGCCGTCGACTTCGCTCAAATTAAAATATTTTTCAGTTTCAGGCTGTATCGAACAGTTATTATGCTACACAACTACGTCACGAATCCGACCTTACATCTCGAGAAATTTTCGCCAGCAGATCCTCGCAACAATGAACAATCTGTCTCATCCAGGCGTCCGAGCTACTTTGGAAATGGTAACGAGCAGATTTTGTTGGCCTGGCATTCGAAAGGACTGTGATGTCTGCGTTCGAAATTGCCTACAGTGTCAGAGATATAAAATTCAACAGCACACTAGATCGACCCCTGTCAAGTATGAACCGCCAAAGGAACGCTTCAATCATATAGGTATAGACATCGTAGGTTCTTTTCCTTTATGCGAGGGACAACGATATTGCCTGACCATCATCGACCGCTTTGTGCGTGCCGGCTCTCCGTTGTCGGAGTGCCGGCGAGAATTACATCTGATCGTGGTCGACAATTCGATTCTTTAGTTTCTGCAGAATTAATAAACGCAATTGGTGCAACACATCTCCGTACTACACCATACCATCCGCAATCGAATGGCATCATTAAGAGATGGCAACGATCGCAAAAAACAGCAGTTTTGTGTCATAACCCGGCAAAATGGGTGCAACATCTGCCTTCAATTTTATTAAGACTTAGAGTCGCCTATAAACCAGACCTTAAAGCCTCGCCGGCAGAGTTAGTTTATGGTACAACATTAGCCCTGTCTCTACAACCGATTTCGTCGCCGAGTTTCGATCGTCAATGCAAAAACTTAAGCCAACCGACACAGATCACCACACGACTCCTCGAGCGTTCATTTCGAAAGATCTGCAGCACTCGTCTCACGTTTTCGTACGCAATGACTCCATACGACCATCACTAACACATCCATACGATGGCCTATATGCAGTTCTAAAGCGATCGGACATATAGTTTACTATTCTCATCCGTGGCCGTAAAAGCAACATTAGCATAAACCGATTAAAACCCGCATTTATTCCACATAATGATCTTAATGATAATTCATCAATACAAGAAGTACCTCCCGCATCATCTGAAAGCATCACACAACCACAAATTTTGTATCATGATAACAAAAGCATCTCCAACCCAGAAGCAACAAATAGCTGCTCTTTCGAAAATCATTCACCACCTGAAACGCAGCAGCCAAGAGTAACTGCAAGTGGTAGACGAGTCACGATTTCTCTGAGATTCAGATGAGACTGCTCCAGAGGGAGGATTGCTTTTCATTCACTTTTCTCTCTCCATTGCAGGTATTACAAAAGGACCTCATCTTGGGCCCAAGTGACACAGATCAAGAGTTTCTTATTCCTCAATATTTATACCACCCATAAATACAGATGAAGCAAAATGGTCCGTAACGCGTTTGTGTGTTAACACACAACATTGGGTCTTTCGAGTGTTAAAGTCGACCCTACTTAAACGACCCCAATTGGATATTGTAGATAGGTCGGAATTCAGCGTATCATTCATTATTAGCCTCTTCGAATCGATCTCCAACATGCTTGGCCTATGGTTGAATGAATACGAATGACAAATGTTGCTATTATCTGCAAAAGAGTAGATAGGAGATTTATTAATATTAATATTCTCTAAAACACTTTTAACAGCACGAGCTCAAAAAAATATGCTAGGCACAGTTACTGATACTCTTTTAAGCACGGGAGTAGGCTATAGTCTCAATCAACTATACTCAGAATAGACTTTACTTCATTATAGTCAGGGTCGACTATGAACACTGTCGACTTTAATTAGATAGAGTTGAATATAGCCAGGGACGACTGTAGTCGTCTGGTCTGGTAGATTATAGTCGAGCTTTTCCATAAAATTTCTCAGTTTTTTCTAAATATTGCAGTTTTATATAACTCCCAAATCTGCTGATCATACAAATTATTGTATATTGTTTTTAAAATCAAAACCATCGAACTAATTTCGCTTAATAATTATGTTGTAGTGTTGCCAATTACTTATTTTTTTGCAAATTCATCAAATTATTTTTCTTAATTATCTTTTTTTAAACAAATTAATATACCAATAATACTTTTTTTCTTTTCCTCCTAAACTTTTGAGCAATTTTCTTTTTAATTTCAATTATTGCCTTTTTTCTTAAAGTAAATTAATGATATTCTAACCGTGCCCTAGATTGGCCCTTATCATCAATAAAGAAAACCACAACTTTGTGGGGCTTTTTCAGCAGAAAAGGACTCATGGCCATTGTAGTAGTGGACTCTTTCGTTGTGGCAAATGTTCTAGGGGTAGCCGTGGAGGAGGTTGATGAGGATGACGATGATGAAGTAAAATTGGTGGCAGCAGTTAAACTACTGCCACTACTGTTGCTGTTACTGTTACTTAAAATGCTGCCGCTATTATTTAAAAATGTCGTTGTTGTTTTATTTAATTTCGAAATTTGAGCAACATTTTGTATTGATGATGATGTTTCATTCGTTAGTTGTAATTTCTTATGTGTCGTTGTTCGTTTTGTTGTCGTTTTCACTTTTTTCTCATCCCTTAAGATTTCGTTGTCTTTTACCAATTTATCAATTTTCTTATCTGCCGTACGTTTAATTAATTCATCTTTATCATTTACACTCTTATCATTTGTTACCTTTCTTATGATCGGCTTCATGTCCATTTTTGGTAGTGGTGGTGGTTTGGGTATCGGTGGCAAGGCTGGCAGATTACATTTATTTTTTAAATGTTGATAGACGCTATAGACTCGCTCCACCAGACGATTGGTGTATTTGATGGCTGTGCGATCGACCATAGAGGGTGCTTTGATGCAATCATTGCCACCAAATTCACAGACCTAGAAAAAAGAAAAAGCTTTTAGAAGTTTAAAAAAAAAACTTTATTCAAAAAGCTCTTACTCTATAGTGCTGTAAAATGGCATCGGTAGGTGGTACATTGAGAGAGCCCTTGCCCGGTGAGTATTCCCAAACAAAGTGATTGCCTGCCTCTATGACATCCTCGGGTTTGCATATGTATTTGGAGCGTTGTTTCTGGGGATGAAGCTTAAAGCGTCTGCATAAAGAGAACAGTAGAAATACATTAACAATATTCAAACAAAATCAATTTAGCCAAGAAAAGCTTTTATTAAGCTTAAGTTTAGTTGCAAAGCCTTGACCAAAAAGTGTTCCAAACTTAAAAAGCTTTTATTTGAAAGTCTTTCAAAAGCCGTTTTCAAGCATCAAAACATTTAAAAACTTCTTATTTAAGTAAGCTTAACTCTTTTTGTACTATAAAACCTACGAAGTTTTGACCGGATAATAATTTTACTTTAAAAGCTTTCATCAAAAAAGATGTTAAACTTTAAAACTTAATAAAAACTTTAAAAGCTTTTAATAGAATGTTATTTTAGCTTTGAAAAAGGATTTCATATTTTAAATGCTTTGAAATAATATTTTAAGCTTAACACTTTTTGTACTATAAAACCTACGAAGCTTTGACCGCAAAGTAATTTTACTTTAAAAGCTTTCATCAAAAAAGGTTTTAAACTTCAAAACTTTAATAGCTTTCAATAGAATGTTTTTTTTAGCTTTAAAAAATTATTTGATATTTTAAATGCTTTGAAATATTTTTAAATTTAAAGTCATCTCAAACTTAAAAAAGCTTTTATTTAAAATATGCTTAGCTTTTGTTGGAACATACAACCATCAAAACTTTTAAAACAAAAATGTTACATAGCTACAAAAATCTTTTTTAACCTAAGGTTTAGTTACAAAGCCTTGACCAAAAAGTGTTTTAAACTTTAAAAGCTTTTTCAAAAAGTCCTGAAAACGCCTTTTTCAGGCATTAACAAATTTTAAAATATTATTTAAAAATAAAAAAACTTGTTTTGGGCTACAAAACTAACAGATCTTTGACCCGAAAGTAATTTAACTTTAAAAGCTTTCATCAGAAATAGTTTCAAAACTTAAAGCTTTATAAAAACTTTAAGAGCTTTAATCAAATAGTGTTTTTTAAGCTATGAAAAAGTGTTCCATACTTGTAATGCTTTGAAATATTTTTAACTTCAAAAGCTTAAAAAAACATCTCAAACTTAAAAAAGCTTTTATTTAAAATAAGCTAAGCTTTTGTTGGAATAAACAATCAAATAAATGCCTTAAACATTAAAAGCATTCTTAAAAGAAGTAAATTTATTTATGCTTCAAAAAAGCTTTGATAGATTTTTTAAAAACATGTTTTAAAATTTAAAAGGTTTCTGCAAAAAAACGTATTTGAAACTTAAAAATCTTGTAAATAATAAGTTTAATGCTTTAATAGCTTTTATTGTTCAAAACAACTATAAAAACTTTGACCAGAGATATTTCAATCTTAAAAGCTTTTACCAAAAAGCATTTAAAACTCTATTAGCTTTTTTAAATAAATAATGTATATTAAAATCTTTATTCGAAAACCGTTTTTCAACAATTAAAAACGAGTTTCATACTATCAAGGCTTTCACAAACACATATTCCAAACTTTAAAAGCTTTCAGAAAAAATTGATTAAAACTTTAAAAGCTTTTACTTAAAACTAAGCTAAGCTTTTGTTACAATATAGAAATATGAACACTTTGAACAACAAGTAATGAACATTTTAAAAGCTTTCAGAAAAAAGTTTTACATTTTTAAAGTTTTAAAAGGGTTTTCTTTCAAAAAAGGTCTTTAAAAAATTTTCAAAAAAGGTCTTCATCCTTTAAAAGCTTTTAACAAAAAATGTTTTTAGTTTTTTTAAGACATAAAATCTTTTGTTCAATTAAATTTTAACCTTTTAAATCTTTCAACAAAAAAAAATATTTGAAGCTAATGCTTTTTTGAATTGAGTTAAGCTTTTGGTTTAAAAGTCTGAGGTTTCATGTTCCGCAACAAATTGGCTTCATACCTTAAAAGCTTTTAACATAACACTTTTTTAATTTTATTCAAAATTTAAAAGCTTTAACTGTAATGTTTTCCAAACGTTAAAGGCTTTCAGCAAAAAATAATTGAATTTTGTTTTTAATTTAGTAAAGCTTTTGGTCAAGTCAAGCTTTATCAAGCTTTAAAAACGATTCTTAGCTCTCACTTAAAAAGCTTTCATCTAATATGCTAAAACATGTAAAAGCTTTATATAAAGCCTATGTAACCTAATTTTTAACTTCTCAACTATTACTTTTAATTAGCTTTAGTTCTTTAAAAAGCTTTAACAATATTCTCTATGAACATTATTAAAAAAAATAATGAACAAAAGATTTTTTTATTTCATGCTTAAACTACCCTCGTTTTATTTTAAATTTGGAAAAAGCTTTCATTCCTTTTATTCTAAATACCAAATTATTTAGTAGAACTTTATTTTTGAAAAGTACAGCTTTAGCTTATACTATGTTGCTTACTTATTTACAAAATGTCCAACAAAAGCTTTCTGATATATGAAGTTTACACTACTCTGAAATTATTACAAATAAGGCAAAAGGTTATCTACAAAGCTTTAATTAATTCTCTACTTAATAAAATTAAATTAAGATTTTGTGGCTTAAAATTAAACCAGATTAAAGCTTTTTTTAAAAAGCTCTTATTAAATTGTAAACAACAAAACCTTTCTTATTTTATTCTTTTTAAAATGAAAGTATTAATAAAAAATAGCTTTTAGTTTCAACAAAAAGCTTTCATTCATTTGCATCTACATAAACAATTTTGAAACTAAAGCTTTTTATCCTAAAATCTAACTACTCTACTTGATTACATCAAATTAGCAAATTACCTTCCTTAAATTTCCTCTTAACATCTCATTCATCATTTAAATCCCTACCTACCTTCTCGTTTTTCTCTGAGTCACTAAAGCAGCTCTCAACTTGGCCAAATCCAGATTTACACCTGCCGGTACCTGTGATATCAAGGGATCATCAGCAAATTGCAAATAAAAGAAAGCATTTTGAAATGAATAAGCTCCCAGATTGCGATTACGAAAACGAGAATTCAAAGAGCTTAAAAGCTCTTGCAAAGTATCGTTTAGCCTTGGCACTATAAATTCATCCAAATCCACCAAAGCCAAATATTTATAGCGATACATTGTGCGATATAAGCAATCATTTAAGGCAGCAAATAAGCCCTCGGTTCTGATCTCTTTCTGAGAACGCATTCTTAAGTTCCAGGGTAACATTTCTATAGTGGGTATGTGATACTGAGAGCTTTTTAAAAACTTAGGAGGAGGCAAGGCCGAGGGAGCAGAGGGATCTAAAGAAAAAATTTCAGTTAGTATCAAAAATTAAAAATTAAATTTAACCTTAAATTACCCTCATATTTGCGCGCTATTTCATTAACATCGAACACATCCTGAGCCGTTGAGTTGCCCGGTATATCTCCCTTGATATAATGATCCAAAACACATGAGGCATGTTCTCCCACCGTATGATTGTAGAAAGTAAAATGCGAGACTCCCAGCAAGGAATAGAATTCCAGAAATTCCATTAAAAACAAAGACTGATCATAGTCAAAGTGAAAAGGTTTCACACATATCGCTATCTCATCTTTCATCTCATCCTCTGAATGTAATTTGTTCATAGTGGGTTCTATATTTGGTTTAAAATGGGTTTGTGTCTCTACTTTATTTTCATGTAGCTTGGGAGCTTTAATGAAATCCTTATCCCAATCGGTATTTCTAAGTTCTAAAATATTGCCGGGAGGAGCCCTTAGACGAGCAACTATACTAACATAATCTGGAACATCGTATTCGGGAGGACGTACAGGGCAGAGTATAAAGCAGGCGCTATATTTGAGGTTCCAGTTTTCCCGAATGACCTGCAAAAGAGAAAAATTTAGGGGTTTAGAAGAAAATTTAATAGACTACAACTAGAATCTACTATAGTCAGAGTCGACTATAGTCAGAGTTGACTATAGTCAGAGTCGACTATAGTCAGAGTCGACTATAGTCAGAGTCGACTATAGTCAGAGTCGACTATAGTCTAGTCGACTGTAGTGTAGTCGACTATAGTCTAGTCGACTATAGTGCAGTCGACTATAGTCAGAGTCGACTAGACTGTAGTCAAGTCGACTATAGTCGACTAGACTATAGTCGACTAGACTATAGTCGACTAGACTATAGTCAACTAGACTATAGTCGACTAAACTATTGTCGACTAGACTATAGTCGACTAGACTATAGTCGACTAGATAATAGTCGACTAGACTATAGTCGACTATACTATAGTCGGCTAGACTATAGTCGACTACACTATAGTCGACTAGACTATAGTCGACTAGACTATAGTCCACTAGACTATAGTCGACTAGACTATAGTCGACTAGACTATAGTCTACTAGACTATAGTCGACTAGACTATAGTCTACTAGACTATAGTCGACTAGACTACAGTCGACTAGACTATAGTCGAATAGACTACAGTCGACTAGACTATAGTCGACTAGACGATAGTCGACTAGACGACAGTCGACTAGACGATAGTCGACTATAGTCTAGTCAACTATAGTCGACTAGACTATAGTCGACTGGACTATAGTGGACATGACTATAGTCGACTACACTATATTCGACTAGACTATAGTCGACTAGACTATAGTCGACTAGACTATAGTCGACTAGACTATAGTCGGCTAGACTATAGTCGACTAGACTATCGTCGACTGGACTATAGTCGACTAGCCTATAGTCGACCAGACTATAGTCGACTAGGCGATAGTCGACTAGACTATAGTCGACTAGACTATAGTCGACTAGACTATAGTCGACTAGATTATCGTCGACTGGACTATAGTCGACTAGACTATAGTCGACTAGACTATAGTCGACTAGACTATAGTCGACTAGACTATAGTCGACTAGACTATAGTCGACTAGACTATAGTCGACTAGACTATAGTCGACCAGACTATAGTCGACTAGACTATAGTCGACTAGACCATAGTCGACTACACTATAGTCTACTAGACCATAGTCGACTAGACTATAGTCGAATGTACTATAGTCGACTAGACTATAGTCGACTACACTATAGTCGACTAGACTATAGTCGACTAGACTATAGTCGACTGGACTATAGTCGACTAGACTATAGTCGACTAGACTATAGTCGACTAGGCTATAGTCGACTAGACTATAGTCGACTAGACTATAGTCGACTAGAATATAGTCGACTAGACTATAGTCGACTAGACTATAGTCGACTAGACTATAGTCGACTAGACTATAGTCGACTAGACTATAGTCGACTAGACTATAGTCGACTAGACTATAGTCGACTAGACTATAGTAGACTAGACTATAGTCGACTAGATTCCAGTTGACTATAGTCGACTAGACTATAGTCGACTAGATTCCAGTTGACTATAGTCGACTAGACTATAGTCGACTAGACAATAGTCGACTGGACTATAGTCGACTAGACTATAGTCGACTAGACTATAGTCTACTAGACTATAGTCGACTAGACTATAGTCGACTAGACTATAGTCGACTAGACTATAGTCGACTAGACTATAGTCGACTAGACTATAGTCGACTAGACTTTAGTCGACTTGACTATAGTCGACCAGACTATAATCGACTAGACTATAGTCGACTAGACTATAGTCGACTAGATTAAAGTCGACTAGACTATACTCGACTAGATTATAGTCGACTAGACTATAGTCGCTAGACTATAGTCGACTAGATTATAGTCGACTAGGTTATATTCGACTAGATTCCAGTTGACTATAGTCCAGTCGACTATAGTCTAGTCCACTACAGTCTAATCAATTTTAGTATTTATTCAAAATTAACTCACCTTCACTCTCGCCATCACCGAAACCGACCTGTACTTCTCCTTCATGCTCGATCTACCCGCCTTCCCAGCAAACGTAGCATTTCTCGACACATACCAGAAACGACACCACACTCTTTCCGGACCTCGTGTTTTTGTGGCCCCAATAACACGTACCAACTTCGAACCATTACGCCGATCATAGTAGGCAGAGAAAACAAAAAACTTAAAGCGTGTACCATTTACAATTTGCCAAGAGCCATCCGTTGGCAACGAGCCAAACGGTAAACGTGGCAATGAGTTTTCTATTTCAGCCGGTAATGTTTTACCCCACGGTATAAGAGGGCCATTACCACCAGTAGCACCCATTAATGAGGAGGAAGCACCCAAACCAGTGCCACCTCCTATACCAGCACCCATATAGGCATTGCCGCCAGTTTGTGAATTCAAGAGGACACCAGCCAATCTGCCACTACCCGCCACTCCACCACCAGTACCAGGATTATTATTGCTGCTTCCAGCATCTGTAATCATAAAAATCAACAGAATATTATTTAAGAGGTAGCCAAAAGAGATAGACATTCAGACAGACAGACAGACAGACGGACACAAGTTTTCATTAGTCAAAACTATTTATTTAAAAGTTCACTTTAGTAGGATTTTATGTTCTTTCATCATATTTCTATGTATTTTTTTTTGTCCTCTCTAGTTTACATTTTCATTCAAGTATTATTTTCATTTTCCAGTTTTAGTTACATGAATGCATGAATGAATTGGTCGACAACGTTGTCGCTGTCATCATCATCTTCATCACCATCGTCCGTCCATGTTGGCATTCATTCAATTGTATTTTTTAGTCTTTTTCAAATTTGCTTTTTTTACTTCGAGATCTTTGGTATTTTTTTGGTTCTTCAGCATAGAAGCACTATTCTGGAAACTTATCAATTTATGGAGGTATGGTGGTAAGCCCAACAGTTCCATATAAAATATGCACAATCTCGTATTCTACTTTAGTCTCTTGGACTGAAGTAAAGTCTCGTTAACTATAGTATAGTCTCATTGACAATTGTATAGTCTCGTTGACTATAGTATAGTCTCGTTGCCTATAGTATAGTCTCGTTAACTATAAAACAGTATCGTTAACTATAGTATAGTCTCGTCGACTACAGTATAGTCTCGTCGACTATGGAATAGTCTCGTCGACTACAGTATAGTCTCGTTGACTATAGTATAGTCTCGCTGACAATAGTATAGTCTCGTCGACTATATTATAGCCTAGTTTACTATTGTCTCGTCGACTAAATGTAGTCCATTTGACTATAGTTTGGCCCATTAAAGTCCTATTGACTAAAGTCCACTCGACTATAGTCCAGACGACTATAAACCAGTAGACAAAAGTCTAGTCGACTATAGCCCAGTCGACTATAGTCCAGTCGACTGTAGTCCAGTCGACTATAGTCCAGTCGACTATAGTCCAGTCAACTATAGTCCAGTCGACTATAGTCCAGTCGGATATAGTCCAGTCGACTATAGTCCAGTCGACTATAGTCCAGTCGACTATAGTCCAGTCGACTATAGTCCAGTCGACTATAGTCCAGTCGACTTTACTCCAGTCGACTTTAGTCCAGTCGACTATAGTCCAGTCGACTTTAGTCCAGTCGACTATAGTCCAGTCGACTATAGTCCAGTCGACTATAGTCCAGTCGACTATAGTCCAGTCGACTATAGTCCAGTCGACTATAGTCCAGACGACTATAGTCCAGTCGACTATAGTCCAGTCGACTATTGTCCAGTCGCCTATAGTCCAGTCGACTATAGTCTAGTCGACTATAGTACAGTCGACTATAGTTCAGTCGACTATAGTCCAGTCGACTATAGTCCAGCCGACTATAGTCCAGTCGCCTATAGTCCAGTCGCCTATAGTCCAGCCGACAATAGTCCAGTCGACTATAGTCCAGTCGACTATAGTGCAGTCGACTATAATCCAGTCGACTATAGTCCAGTCGACTATAGTCCAGTCGATTATAGTCCAGTCGACTATAGTCCAGTCGGCTATAGTAAAGTCGAATATAGTCCAGTCGACTATAGTCCAGTCGACTGTAGTCTAGTCGATTATAGTCCAGTCGACTATAGTCCAGTCGACTATAGTCCAGTCGACTATAGTCCACTCGACTATAGTCCAGTCGACTTTAGTACAGTCGACTTTAGTCCAGTCGACTATAGTCCAGTCGAAAAGAGCCCAGACAACTAAAGTCCAGTGGACTATAGTCAAGTCGACTATAGTCCAGTCTACTATAGTCCAGTCGACTATAGTCTAGTCGACTATAGTACAGTCGACTATAGTCCAGTCGACTATAGTCCAGTCGAATATAGTCCAGTAGACTATAGTCCAGTCGAATATAGTCCAGTCGCAAAGAGCCCAGACGACTAAAGTCCAGTGGACTATAGTCAAGTCGACTATAGTCCAGTCTACTATAGTCCAGTCGACTATAGTCTAGTCGACTATAGTACAGTCGACTATAGTCCAGTCGACTATAGTCCAGTCGACTATAGTCCAGTCGACTATAGTCCAGTCGACTATAGTCCAGTCGACTATAGTCCAGTCGACTACAGTCCAGTCGACTATAGTCCAGTCGACTATAGTCCAGTCGACTATAGTCCAGTCGACTATAGTCCAGTCGACTATAGTCCAGTCGACTATAGTCCAGTCGACTATAGTCGAGTCGACTATAGTCCAGTCAACTATAGTCCAGTCGACTATAGTCCAGTCGACTATAGTCCAGTCGACTATAGTCCAGTCGACTATAGTCCAGTCGACTATAGTCCAGTCGACTATAGTCCTGTCGACTATAGTCCAGTCGCCTATAGTCCAGTCGAAAAGAGCCCAGACGACTAAAGTCCAGCCGACAATAGTCCAGTCGACTATAGTCCAGTCGACTATAGTGCAGTCGACTATAATCCAGTCGACTATAGTCCAGTCGACTATAGTCCAGTCGATTATAGTCCAGTCGACTATAGTCCAGTCGGCAATAGTAAAGTCGAATATAGTCCAGTCGACTATAGTCCAGTTGACTGTAGTCTAGTCGATTATAGTCCAGTCGACTATAGTCCAGTCGACTATAGTCCAGTCGACTATAGTCCACTCGACTATAGTCCAGTCGACTTTAGTACAGTCGACTTTAGTCCAGTCGACTTTAGTACAGTCGACTTTAGTCCAGTCGACTATAGTCCAGTCGAAAAGAGCCCAGACAACTAAAGTCCAGTGGACTATAGTCAAGTCGACTATAGTCCAGTCTACTATAGTCCAGTCGACTATAGTCTAGTCGACTATAGTACAGTCGACTATAGTCCAGTCGACTATAGTCCAGTCGACTATAGTCCAGTCGACTATAGTCCAGTCGACTATAGTCCAGTCGACTATAGTCCAGTCGACTATAGTCCAGTCGACTATAGTCCAGTCGACTATATTCCAGTCGACTATAGTCCAGTCGACTATAGTCCAGTCGACTATAGTCCAGTCGACTATAGTCCAGTCGACTATAGTCCAGTCGACTATAGTCCAGTCGACTATAGTCCAGTCGACTATAGTCCAGTCGACTATAGTCCAGTCAACTATAGTCCAGTCGACTATAGTCCAGTCGACTATAGTCCAGTCGACTATAGTCCAGTCGACTATAGTCCAGTCGACTATAGTCCAGTCGACTATAGTCCAGTCGACTATAGTCCAGTCGACTATAGTCCAGTCGACTATAGTCCAGTCGACTATAGTCCAGTCGCCTATAGTCCAGTCGAAAAGAGCCCAGACGACTAAAGTCCAGTGGACTATAATCAAGTCGACTATAGTCCAGTCTACTATAGTTCAGTCGACTTTAGTCCAGTAGACTATAGTCAAGTCGACTATAGTCCAGTCTACTATAGTCCAGTTGACTATAGTCCAGTCGACTATAGTCCAGTCGACAATAGTCCAGTCGACAATAGTCCAGTCGACTATAGTCCAGTCGACAATAGTCCATTCGACTATAGTAGTCTTAGCAATTATAGTATGGTCTCATCGACTGTAGAATAGTCTCGTCGACTATTGTATAGTCTTCTCGAGTATATTATAATCTCATCGACTATATTAGGTTCTCGTTGAGAAAAGTTATTCCCGTCGACTACAGTCTAGGCCCGATGACTATAGTATAGTCTTGTCAACAATGTTATAGTTCGTCGACTATGCACAAAAGTCCATTCGTTTGTTTTGAATAACAAATTTTGCATCTCTGAACTTCTGGGTATTAACACAACTATTTATTATTGCATTCCACTACTACTACTCTTACGCTCTTGTGCAAGTGTTTGAATTGTACATTCAATTGCCAGTATTTTTCTTTTTTTTGTCCATTTTCTGTTTGAAGTGATGATATTTTAATATTTTACTTACCTTGAATTTTAAATTTATTGTCATGAAATGGCACGAAACCTAATTTATTATCATTTAATAAACCCGCATCGAGAAGATCATAGTCATCCTGAAAATATAGAAGCAATTTTTGATATGAAAGGAATATTTTAAAATCAGATTGAAATTGAATTAAGAAAAATTTGATTTGAATAAATTTTGTAAAATTTCAAAACAACATGAAATCGGCAGTTTTAAATCTAAAACCAGAAGTACACACAACAATTCATAAACGAAGTATAAAAGACTTTATAAGTATAACCTTATTTTTATAAATAAGGGGGATTGAATACAAATATTTTTCTATTATTTTCCTTCATGTCTTAAATTTCGTTGTTTGTCTTTATGACTTAAAAAATAACAATTTTTTGTATAATTAAAAATCAATTTTACTTACCTTGACATTATCATAATCAGGCATGGAGTCACCTAAACGACCAAAACTATTGCCACTGCGCAAAGTCATCATACCACCGTGAGCACGTTCATCGATCATGAAGAGCTAAAAGAGGAGAAATAATAATAATATCAATTTAGTGTTGATAAATCTTACATTATAATGTTAATAGTTTTTCCTCTGATTTAGATTTGAAATTTTATATTTTCATCATAAACATAGCTCTTTAATTAAACACTATTTTTTTTATTGATACATCTAAACTCTAGAAAAATTTTCTGAAACTGAACTTAAAATACGAACTCTAAAACTGGGACCAAATCGCTGCATTCGATATCGATCGAAAACTCAGACTTTTAAGCAAATATTGTGTAACATACCTTAGGGATTTTAAAAATAATTTATTTTGCAAAAAGTTTAATAAAATTTAATATTTAAACTTATTTGTTTGTTTGTCAAAACATTTAGTTTAAATGAAATTCTTTTATTATTATGTAAATTTTAACTAATAAAAAACAATGTAGTAAACCTTTTATGTTATATATTATATATTAAGATTATCCTGAAAGTATGCTACACAAATGCTTTTGAAATATTTTACATTTCGATAGATATCGAATGCAGCGAATTGGCCATTGGTTTATAGATCTGAAATTAAATATTTGCTTTGAATGAATATGCACTGCTTTTCACTTGAATAGTGCCTCGTAAACATTGAAATTTCTAACGCCCGCATAAATACTGACCGTTTGGTTAAATCGTGAAAAAAGTATTACCCTTTTGAAACGAAGACCATACTCGCTGGACCTTAATATAATAGAAAATATTTGGAGATCTCCCATTCCATGAGCGTAGAATAAATATGCAAATAGAGCTACAAATTAAAACTAAAACCAATATTACTACAAATGTTAATGCTTTAAACACAATAATGATAGCAGGCTACACGAGTATCGACTACAAAAGCCGTTGGCTACAATCGTTGCCTCGTAGTTAGCTACTTAATTATTTTTCAAACGGCAGCTACATTTGAGATTGAATAGAACCAGCTGTTTATGAGTGGTGCCAATATCGCGTTTATAAGATGGACAAAATAGAAATTAATATTTTGAGAAAAATGACATAAATTCATAATAATATAATTACATTTTTGATATGATCTCTAATAGTTTGAGAGTTGTGGACTTTTTAAATTTGAAGAATTATACGGCATAACTTTTGAAGTTTATATCCGATATTACCTGTTTTGGTATCAAACAAAAATGCCTTTCAAATGAATTATATTATATATATATTCTTCCGATTTATAGTGGATTATAACAGCTCTGATACTAAAAACTTATTTTTACGAACGACTTTATGCAAATACGTATAGATAGAGCACTGGCATATGAAGCGTGTGAGTTATGACAGTTTAAAAATTAACTTTTAAAAACTTACTTATATTGAGGTAGAGTTATGTAAATTTTTATATTATTTACCTTATATTATATCTTTAAAGGAGCAATAATTGTATGTATGTATATATATATATATATATATATATATATATATATATATATATATATATATATATATATATATATACCTATATATATATATACCTATATATATATATATATATATATATACCTATATATATAGAAATACAAATAAAATTAAAATTATATTTGGTACTTTCTTGAAACTATGTGCTATAGGGGGTAAAAAAGGGGTGAAAATAGTTTTTTGGTACTTTTTTTTTAACCCACTCTTATTTTGTAACCCAAAGACTACAGAAAGGGACTTTGTACTCCAGTCAATAGATGTGAAAGATATATTCAACACGTATTTGGTACTTTTTTGATTTTGGGCCAAAATTGGTAAAAAAGGGATAAAATGATAACTAAACATCTCAAAGTAACATGAATAGGAACAAAGTAATATGAAAAGGAACATTAATTATTAATTAGCACCAAAGAATTTCTAAATATGCATATGGAACTTTTATGAAATTAGGGGATAAAATTAGTAATGTTATATCTTTTAAACAAATGAATGTTTGTCTGTATGTTTGTTCTTTATGCAATAGTAAACTATGCATTTTATTATGTTATACTCTTTTGAGAAGATGTAGCGGATAAGCCGGCAAAGGTTTTTAAATCGCTGAAACTAATTTCCGACAGGTGGCGCCACTCAAAATTACTAAAAATTAATTAAATCTTAACTGTGCATTTGATCATGCAATGATCTTTAGCAAAGTTGTAGCGCATAAGCCGGCAAAGTTTTCTTAGGTGGTGCTACTGAAAATTATTCAAAGCTAGTTAAATCGTAAAGTGTGTATTTGTTGCACATGAGCCGACGAAAGTTTCATAGTTGGTAATAAGATGTTTCGACAGGTGGCGCCACTGTAATTTCCTCAAAGTCAATTAAATCGTAAGCTGTACATTGAGTCATACTATGATCTTTAGCAAAGTTGTAGCGCATAAGCCGACGATGGTTTCTTAGTTGGTGTAAATAATTTCCGACAGGTGGCGCTACTGAAAATATATGAAAACTTTAAAATTTACCTCAAAATGCTTATTATAAAGCTCCGTGCAAGGCTCGGTCAACCAGGTACTTAGATATTATTATAACATTATACATGCATACAAATATTTGATAAGTATGTAAATTGTTTGTATACATTTTTTCGTCGTATTTATGGTAAATAAAGTTAAGTGGTTTAAATCGCTCATTTATTTTAATATTCTATGGTGTTGACAAAAATTTTATAGCCCATAAAGAAATTTTAATTTAAAGAATAATAGTGTAAAAGTTTTTGATCGGAAATTTTTGGTTTGTGAGAAATAGTGCTTTAAATTTCCGAAATACAAATCGATATATCTCTTTTATGCACCGATAGTTACAATATGTATATCATGTGAATGTCCTTAGAAATATCCATAACCCATTAAGGAGTTATAAAGAAAAATGTTAAATTTTACCCTTGGTTTTATATTTAAAAAATTTAAAACCATATATCTCCCAAACCAAAAGCTTCTGACCCATAAAAACCCAGCCAAACAAAAGCTTTGTAAAGCCATTAACAGGAAAAAATTTTCAAAAAAAAAAAATCGGTGCAGTTCAGTTAAACTAGATTTCTTTCAAATTTTTCCCCAAAAACTGATCAGTCGATCACACATAGGGCTACCTCAAAGAGAGGGCTTATAATGATAATCCCCAATGAAACCTCTGGTAGTATTAATTGTATTGTCTAGGTAACAACAATTTTCAATTTTTTCTAATTCAGTGTCGCTCATAGATTAAAATTTTGTTCTGCCTTCGAAGTTGCTGCTTTTGTTAGTCACAGATTAAGCCGCCGAACTATTTAGAACTGCTTGCTTCTCCGGGATGGTGTTCCGGTCCTAAGGCTGGCTTAAGTCTGCTTCAGATGATTTGAGCATCGAAAAATATTCTTTTTTGGGTACTTCTTAAGTTTAATTGGAAGCTGTTAATTAGACCAAAATTCATCGATTATTGGGTGGAGAAGGAGTGTTCTGACATTATGGTTTGCGATTTACATTTATATTATTTTTAAGAAATTTGATAGCACTTTCGATTTTCAAAACTGAAGGATCTTAAAGGGTTGTTATGACAGATGTCAGATGATGATGATGATTACCGCATTCGATATCGATCGAAAACTCAGACTCTTAAGCGAATATTATGAAGTATACTTTAGGGATGTTCAAAGTTACATTGAAGCAAAAAGTTTATTGAAATTCGATATTCATTTTTAATCGTTTTTAAAAATATATATTGTTCAATTAAAACTCTTTTACTATTGTTCATCTTTTAGCAAATAACTTCAAAAAATATAGTAAACTGTGTATCTTTTAAATAATTTTGATTATCCTTAAAGTATGCTATACAAATGTTTTGAAAATATCTAAGATTTCAATCGATATCGAATGCCGTAATTTGGCCCCTGATCTCTGAAATCAAATCTTTTAAACCTTAACAAAGACTCTATTATATAAAGATATTGTAGTCCATACATTTTTTTTCTGCCAGAAGTGAAATTAAAGTGTCTAAAAAAGAAAGAAAAACATATAAAAGCACAAACAAACATACATTTCATGAGCACGTATGTGTGCCTTAGCTTCGTCTAATTGGATTATAGTCTCTATTGGTTGTTTTCGAATTAGTGTAAAACTGGTATACTCTCTTTTTTATGGGACTTTTCAAAACGACCATAAGACAAATCGATGTATTGAAGTGCAACATCTTTATATTACAATATAGGGGAAAAACTATACTATATCATAGAGTCTTTCCCCTTTGTCTGTCTGTCTGTCTGTCTGTCTGTTGAAGTGCAACATCTTTATATTATAATATAGGGGAAAAACTATACTATATCATAGAGTCTTTCCCCTTAATAACCGCCGCTTTTTGTTATAAAACCTCAAAACCAAATTAGAAGCTCTGCTAATGCCCTGAACTGAATACAGGTACAATTATTCTTAAACAAAAAATGCTTTAATATATTACTCTCAATGCAATGACATACTAAAATACCCGGTTCCTGTCCATTAACATTTCACTTCACTTTGCATGCAATTGCACTTAAGGCTGTTAACAAGGAGCAAGCAAAAACCGAAAACCAGAAATAACTAAATATTGATTACTTTGAAAATAGACTTAAAAACCATAGCCAAAATGCAATTAAATTAAAAGAGTTTTTCTTGTTATTTTTTTTTTCTTTCTAGAATATTTTTTATATAAAAACTTACCTCCGTTAAAATAATTAAACCAAAAACGGCAAAGAAAGCAATCACAATTAAAAAGCTCATGCCAGTACGTTCTCGGGTGCCCCAGTTATGTTTCTTGTGATGATGATGGTGATGACGTTTCGATGATGCAGACAACGACATTGATATGCGGCTATTGCTTAAGCCACTGGTATTCAAAGAACTGGTACTGCCTGTTAGGCTGCCGCCACCACCTCCGCCACCGAAATGATGATGATGGTGATGATGTTGAGAATCTGTATGGAATTTGCTGTATTTCATTTTTTTAGGTTAGTAGTTTTCGTTTTTTGTTTTTGGGGTTTTATTGTATAACTTGAGGATATAAGATGAAGATGATGAGTTATTTTAGTCCAATTTTTTGTTTATGAAAAGGAGCCCCCCAATTTGTTGCTTTGTGATAGTTTAGGGCTTTTGATGACTTCCATGGAAAGGGGGGCTCCTGTTAAAAGTTTTTATATGGAAAATTTTAATTAAAATATAAAGAACAAAACAAGTTCTTTGATTTTTTTTTAAGACAAATTATAAGAATTTTGTAACAAAGGATATAAAAGGATTTGGGAAGTAGCTTTAGTTTAAATTAAGTTCTTTTTTAAATAAGCGGATGTTTGTTTTGTTAACAACTTCCTGTTGTTTATTATCCTTTAAATGTTTGTCAACACAAACTCACACACACACAAACACACTCCTAAGCCTTTAACAACAACAAATATATAAGCAAACAATAACAGCAGCAACAGTTGTCCTTTAAAAAGGATGTAAATAAACCAAAAATTACCGGCCGTTTTGTGTAAAAATGAGCGTAAAAAGTATTTCGCTCTTTTAGTTAAGGCTCTCTCATACTCTCCTTGTTGCTCTTAAGGATATAGAGCCAGGATTTTCAAATTTTTTTGTAAGGTCTCCACACCAAAAATAAAACTTCAAATGAAAAATCAATAACAGCCTTGTTATGATGCCAATACGAGATACCAAAGAATTTGTCTGATTTTCTTTTAACAAATTTTCAATTATTCAAAATTATTTACAACAATTGTAATTATTTCCTAAACTGAAAATTTATTGCATTTTTTATTATCCGTAACTTTTTCATTTAAAAATTTCTTGTTTCGTCACTCCTAAGATTTTGAAGTCTTAACTACTTCCTTAAACTTTTTATTGCTTTTTTTATAATCTTCTTTAGAATCACACTTTTTTCATAGTTATTTATAGTTTATTTTTTTAATATTTTTCTATATTTATTAAATAATTTTTTAATTTTTTAACAATTTTCTATTTGTTACACTTCACGCTTTGTCTAGAAATTTTCAGCAACTGTCAGAATTTTTTTCGCTATAGCCTCAACAGTTATTGTTTTCTTAAATTCCTTTGAAATCAGGAGCCAGGACATGCGCACAGCCTCAACAAAGAGCTCACTCAAGGATGCCAGACAGTAATTCGAAAGTGTAGACTTTTAATCTACAAAAGTTTATAATCCTTAGAATTAAAAAAAAAAAATTCGTTTAAAAAATATATTTTGGTATATTCTAGAATTTTTGGTTAGAGTTCAATTTATTATGAAAAGGTAATTTTTTTGCGAAAAATATAATTTTTCTTAAAAAGCCGAACATATGACAAAATTATAATATTTTTAAGAAAATTTTAAATAAAACCCGGTAAACTTCGCTACACTGTCTGTCTGTCTGTCTGTCTGTCTGTCTGTCTGTCTGTCTGTCTGTCTGTCTGTCTGCCTGTCTGTCTGTCTGTCTGTCTGTCTGTCTGTCTGTCTGTCTGTCTGTCTGTCTGTCTGTCTGTCTGTCTGTCTGTCTGTCTGTCTGTCTGTCTGTCTGTCTGTCTCTGTCTGTCTGTCTGTCTGTCTGTCTGTCTGTCTGTCTGTCTGTCTGTCTGTCTGTCTGTCTGTCTGTCTGTCTGTCTGTCTTCTGTCTGTCTGTCTGTCTGTCTGTCTGTCTGTCTGTCTGTCTTCTGTCTGTCTGTCTTCTGTCTTATGTCTGTCTGTCTGTCTGTCTGTCTGTCTGTCTGTCTGTCTGTCTGTCTGTCTGTCTGTCTGTCCGTCTGTCTGTCTGCCTGTCTGTCTGTCAGAGCTTGGGTATAAAGTTCTACCTAGAAGCGAAACAAATGCTGAGCCAAAACTTCCCATCCACTGTTTTCCAAACAGTTTTAGACCGGTCTTGCAACAATTGGCCGAGCGTTGCTATGATGGAAGATTATGGTCTCGTATCTAGCCAAATATTCTTATCGTTTTTCGTTAATGGATCTCTTTAAACGAATAGTCACATTGAACTTCTGAATCTTCAACTTCTCAGTCATGTCTAATCTAACTAAGTCATCCTTAACTTTCGACTTATTTCTAACTGCCGAAAGATATCAAACTGTTAAGTCATTTCGTACTACTGTGTCATCTCAAACTTCTAAGACATTTCGAACTGCTGAGTCATCTCACACTGCTAAGACAACTCATTCTGCTGTGTCATCTCCAACTGCAGCTTCATCTCAAACTTCTGAGTCGTCTCAAACTGCTGAGTTATTTTTAACTACTAAGTCATGCTAATCTTGTGAGTTATCTTTAATTGTTGAGTCATCTCGTTTTATGATTTTGTGGGTCTCTAAGTGACTTTGAGATTTGTATATAGTGTTTGGTCAAATAAGGCCGTTTACAGCTAAATTGAGTACATTGATTTCGACTACAAAAGACAATATTTTTTTCTCAATCTCATATAACAAGTTTATATGTAAAGCCAATCAGCCAATTCGTTAGATATAATTCGATCGATCGCTTTACTTAATGATGGGTGTCAGTCAAATCACTCCAGCTGTTTTCAAGTGATGAGATTTTATCTGTGGCTTGGTGCTAAAAGGGTCAATGTCAAAAAACTAAGTTTTAAGGAAATTTGATTTAAAGTTTTTATTATTAATATAAATTTATAAATCTTATAAGTCTGTTCTGAGTTAAGATAGAGTTTAGCTGATGGAGCCAAATAAATAGGGATAAAGAAGGGAATATTATGCAATGATTAACTCAAAACAGCAAAAAATATACATTGGCCCTTTTAGCACCAAGCCAAAGATATACATAAATTATATATAAGGTGATGCTCAAATCGTTCTACTTTTAAGGTTACTCTTTATATATATTGATTGATTGGAAGGGTTGTTCCTCAAGGAAATTTATTCTACAGATTGGCGGCACTCCCCCGAGTATGTTAATAACTAGACGCAGTTGTCATGATAGTCGTAAGATTACTCGAATACTATACCATCAAGACACCCATGTTCGG
Source organism: Stomorhina lunata (assembly GCA_933228675.1). Taxonomy (NCBI): domain Eukaryota; kingdom Metazoa; phylum Arthropoda; class Insecta; order Diptera; family Rhiniidae; genus Stomorhina; species Stomorhina lunata. Next base: position 15,005,613 of record OW121741.1, read on the forward strand.
GGATCAACACACAAACTGTAGAACCGTCAGTCAAAGAAATTCCAAGCGTTTCAGATCGAAAATTATGGGTGCCAGTTGGAAATATTATGCAGATACTTCTAATAACTTTACATGATTCCATATGGGGATCAAAGTACAAATAAATTAAACACTATTTTAATTTTCCTATTCCCACAAAATCATAAAACGAGATGACTCAACAATTAAAGATAACTCACAAGATTAGCATGACTTAGTAGTTCAAAATAACTCAGCAGTTTGAGACGACTCAGAAGTTTGAGATGAAGCTGTAGTTGGAGATGACCCATCAGCATGAGTTGTCTTAGCAGTGTGAGATGTCTCAGCAGTTCGAAATGTCTTAGAAGTTTGAGATGACACAGTAGAACGAAATGACTTAACAGTTTGATATCTTTCGGCAGTTAGAAATAAGTCGAAAGTTAAGGATGACTTAGTTAGATTAGACATGACTGAGAAGTTGAAGATGACTCAGAAGTTCAATGTGACTATTCGTTTAAAGAGATCCATTAACGAAAAACGATAAGAATATTTGGCTTGATACGAGACCATAATCTTCCATCATAGCAACGCTCGGCCATCTGACCTTATAACACCAGACTTTTTTATTTGGTTGTATTAAAGCAAAAAACAAAACCAAAACTACATAAAGGCATGAGCAATATCAAAAATTTTAAGAACTAATGCATTTCCTCATCCTCTATTCAGTCATTGTCCAAAGACAAAAAACATATCAATAAATTTGAGTTTCTAGAATTTTGTTCTTCAAGCTTCTATAGAATTTTCCTAAGTTACCCCAATAAAGAGAAACTATATTGTTTTAACTTTTTCACATTTCACCTGCCATTTTAAATTAATTTTGGCAAATAAATATTTAACAAAGAACAGAAATCGAATAACCTAAATTCAAACACACATGCAACTTACACACATACAAACACACGGAAGGAAAAACTATTTCTAAACAATAAAAATATCAACAATTGTTGCCTTAAACTTAACGTATAAACTATTTGAAATCAATTGGAAAATAATCACAAAAATTTTTACCCATTCCCAAAAAAAAGAAGAGATACCAAAACTTAAAATTTCTTTCGTCTTCCCTTGATATTTTATTGAACTTTTTGTTAAGTTGTTTGGAAAGAATGACTTTTGTTTTTAGGCAAACAAATGGAAAACTATTTAAATTTATAGCTATAGTTTGTTTGTATTTCAGTCTATCGGTCGATTGGTTGGTTAGTTTCAAACAAAATGCTTCTTCCAAATTCTTTAAGAAAAACTAACAAAAAACTATTGATAATTGCCTGAGAATATGAACAAACATTAAAACGAGTATGTATTTCTGTAATTGCAGCTGATATTCAGCAAAAACTTTGAAATTTGTTCGGGCATTTGTAAGATGCATGTAAGGAAAAGATACATTTTTCCTTGTCCCCAACAGTACAACAAGAACTTTAGGATACAGTAACCTTAACTAGACTCTAAATATGACTAGACTATGCCTAGACTATGACTAGACTATGACTAGACTATGACTAGACTATGACTAGACTATGACTAGACTATGACTAGACTATGACTAGACTATGACTAGACTATGACTAGACTATGACTAGACTATGACTAGACTATGACTAGACTATGACTAGACTATGACTAGACTATGACTAGACTATGACTAGACTATGACTAGACTATGACTAGACTATGACTAGACTATGACTAGACTATGACTAGACTATGACTAGACTATGACTAGACTATGACTAGACTATGACTAGACTATGACTAGACTATGACTAGACTATGACTAGACTATGACTAGACTATGACTAGACTATGACTAGACTATGACTAGACTATGACTAGACTATGACTAGACTATGACTAGACTATGACTAGACTATGACTAGACTATGACTAGACTATGACTAGACTATGACTAGACTATGACTAGACTATGACTAGACTATGACTAGACTATGACTAGACTATGACTAGACTATGACTAGACTATGACTAGACTATGACTAGACTATGACTAGACTATGACTAGACTATGACTAGACTATGACTAGACTATGACTAGACTATGACTAGACTATGACTAGACTATGACTAGACTATGACTAGACTATGACTAGACTATGACTAGACTATGACTAGACTATGACTAGACTATGACTAGACTATGACTAGACTATGACTAGACTATGACTAGACTATGACTAGACTATGACTAGACTATGACTAGACTATGACTAGACTATGACTAGACTATGACTAGACTATGACTAGACTATGACTAGACTATGACTAGACTATGACTAGACTATGACTAGACTATGACTAGACTATGACTAGACTATGACTAGACTATGACTAGACTATGACTAGACTATGACTAGACTATGACTAGACTATGACTAGACTATGACTAGACTATGACTAGACTATGACTAGACTATGACTAGACTATGACTAGACTATGACTAGACTATGACTAGACTATGACTAGACTATGACTAGACTATGACTAGACTATGACTAGACTATGACTAGACTATGACTAGACTATGACTAGACTATGACTAGACTATGACTAGACTATGACTAGACTATGACTAGACTATGACTAGACTATGACTAGACTATGACTAGACTATGACTAGACTATGACTAGACTATGACTAGACTATGACTAGACTATGACTAGACTATGACTAGACTATGACTAGACTATGACTAGACTATGACTAGACTATGACTAGACTATGACTAGACTATGACTAGACTATGACTAGACTATGACTAGACTATGACTAGACTATGACTAGACTATGACTAGACTATGACTAGACTATGACTAGACTATGACTAGACTATGACTAGACTATGACTAGACTATGACTAGACTATGACTAGACTATGACTAGACTATGACTAGACTATGACTAGACTATGACTAGACTATGACTAGACTATGACTAGACTATGACTAGACTATGACTAGACTATGACTAGACTATGACTAGACTATGACTAGACTATGACTAGACTATGACTAGACTATGACTAGACTATGACTAGACTATGACTAGACTATGACTAGACTATGACTAGACTATGACTAGACTATGACTAGACTATGACTAGACTATGACTAGACTATGACTAGACTATGACTAGACTATGACTAGACTATGACTAGACTATGACTAGACTATGACTAGACTATGACTAGACTATGACTAGACTATGACTAGACTATGACTAGACTATGACTAGACTATGACTAGACTATGACTAGACTATGACTAGACTATGACTAGACTATGACTAGACTATGACTAGACTATGACTAGACTATGACTAGACTATGACTAGACTATGACTAGACTATGACTAGACTATGACTAGACTATGACTAGACTATGACTAGACTATGACTAGACTATGACTAGACTATGACTAGACTATGACTAGACTATGACTAGACTATGACTAGACTATGACTAGACTATGACTAGACTATGACTAGACTATGACTAGACTATGACTAGACTATGACTAGACTATGACTAGACTATGACTAGACTATGACTAGACTATGACTAGACTATGACTAGACTATGACTAGACTATGACTAGACTATGACTAGACTATGACTAGACTATGACTAGACTATGACTAGACTATGACTAGACTATGACTAGACTATGACTAGACTATGACTAGACTATGACTAGACTATGACTAGACTATGACTAGACTATGACTAGACTATGACTAGACTATGACTAGACTATGACTAGACTATGACTAGACTATGACTAGACTATGACTAGACTATGACTAGACTATGACTAGACTATGACTAGACTATGACTAGACTATGACTAGACTATGACTAGACTATGACTAGACTATGACTAGACTATGACTAGACTATGACTAGACTATGACTAGACTATGACTAGACTATGACTAGACTATGACTAGACTATGACTAGACTATGACTAGACTATGACTAGACTATGACTAGACTATGACTAGACTATGACTAGACTATGACTAGACTATGACTAGACTATGACTAGACTATGACTAGACTATGACTAGACTATGACTAGACTATGACTAGACTATGACTAGACTATGACTAGACTATGACTAGACTATGACTAGACTATGACTAGACTATGACTAGACTATGACTAGACTATGACTAGACTATGACTAGACTATGACTAGACTATGACTAGACTATGACTAGACTATGACTAGACTATGACTAGACTATGACTAGACTATGACTAGACTATGACTAGACTATGACTAGACTATGACTAGACTATGACTAGACTATGACTAGACTATGACTAGACTATGACTAGACTATGACTAGACTATGACTAGACTATGACTAGACTATGACTAGACTATGACTAGACTATGACTAGACTATGACTAGACTATGACTAGACTATGACTAGACTATGACTAGACTATGACTAGACTATGACTAGACTATGACTAGACTATGACTAGACTATGACTAGACTATGACTAGACTATGACTAGACTATGACTAGACTATGACTAGACTATGACTAGACTATGACTAGACTATGACTAGACTATGACTAGACTATGACTAGACTATGACTAGACTATGACTAGACTATGACTAGACTATGACTAGACTATGACTAGACTATGACTAGACTATGACTAGACTATGACTAGACTATGACTAGACTATGACTAGACTATGACTAGACTATGACTAGACTATGACTAGACTATGACTAGACTATGACTAGACTATGACTAGACTATGACTAGACTATGACTAGACTATGACTAGACTATGACTAGACTATGACTAGACTATGACTAGACTATGACTAGACTATGACTAGACTATGACTAGACTATGACTAGACTATGACTAGACTATGACTAGACTATGACTAGACTATGACTAGACTATGACTAGACTATGACTAGACTATGACTAGACTATGACTAGACTATGACTAGACTATGACTAGACTATGACTAGACTATGACTAGACTATGACTAGACTATGACTAGACTATGACTAGACTATGACTAGACTATGACTAGACTATGACTAGACTATGACTAGACTATGACTAGACTATGACTAGACTATGACTAGACTATGACTAGACTATGACTAGACTATGACTAGACTATGACTAGACTATGACTAGACTATGACTAGACTATGACTAGACTATGACTAGACTATGACTAGACTATGACTAGACTATGACTAGACTATGACTAGACTATGACTAGACTATGACTAGACTATGACTAGACTATGACTAGACTATGACTAGACTATGACTAGACTATGACTAGACTATGACTAGACTATGACTAGACTATGACTAGACTATGACTAGACTATGACTAGACTATGACTAGACTATGACTAGACTATGACTAGACTATGACTAGACTATGACTAGACTATGACTAGACTATGACTAGACTATGACTAGACTATGACTAGACTATGACTAGACTATGACTAGACTATGACTAGACTATGACTAGACTATGACTAGACTATGACTAGACTATGACTAGACTATGACTAGACTATGACTAGACTATGACTAGACTATGACTAGACTATGACTAGACTATGACTAGACTATGACTAGACTATGACTAGACTATGACTAGACTATGACTAGACTATGACTAGACTATGACTAGACTATGACTAGACTATGACTAGACTATGACTAGACTATGACTAGACTATGACTAGACTATGACTAGACTATGACTAGACTATGACTAGACTATGACTAGACTATGACTAGACTATGACTAGACTATGACTAGACTATGACTAGACTATGACTAGACTATGACTAGACTATGACTAGACTATGACTAGACTATGACTAGACTATGACTAGACTATGACTAGACTATGACTAGACTATGACTAGACTATGACTAGACTATGACTAGACTATGACTAGACTATGACTAGACTATGACTAGACTATGACTAGACTATGACTAGACTATGACTAGACTATGACTAGACTATGACTAGACTATGACTAGACTATGACTAGACTATGACTAGACTATGACTAGACTATGACTAGACTATGACTAGACTATGACTAGACTATGACTAGACTATGACTAGACTATGACTAGACTATGACTAGACTATGACTAGACTATGACTAGACTATGACTAGACTATGACTAGACTATGACTAGACTATGACTAGACTATGACTAGACTATGACTAGACTATGACTAGACTATGACTAGACTATGACTAGACTATGACTAGACTATGACTAGACTATGACTAGACTATGACTAGACTATGACTAGACTATGACTAGACTATGACTAGACTATGACTAGACTATGACTAGACTATGACTAGACTATGACTAGACTATGACTAGACTATGACTAGACTATGACTAGACTATGACTAGACTATGACTAGACTATGACTAGACTATGACTAGACTATGACTAGACTATGACTAGACTATGACTAGACTATGACTAGACTATGACTAGACTATGACTAGACTATGACTAGACTATGACTAGACTATGACTAGACTATGACTAGACTATGACTAGACTATGACTAGACAATGACTACGTCTTAACACTTAAGACTATTTTATTTGTTATAACTATCCCCTTTTGATGGCATTTATAGTATTTTTCTTTAATTTTTACAAATTACATTTTTGTCTTTTCATTTCCTTTTTTTGACCCTCCAGTGGCCTATTACAGCGTCTCAATTACTAACCATAATAGACTGGACCATTGACATATTATCTGCAATAACAACAAAATGTTCTTTAACTATTTAAGCCAACAATTCAAAGGCAAAAATAATAAGTATAAAACGAACCTAAGCTAAGGCAGCCTAAATAAACTACCAATTGGGGAATATTTTTTGTTTAGCCAAAAGGCACAACTGTCTAGAGGAGTGAGAAAGACAAACAGAAGAAAAAAAGTGTTTGAAAAACAGTTTGACAGGTTTGAACAAATAGCCGAAATGGTCTCTAAACTTTTGGGTTATTTCTATGCTTTAATAAACTCACTTGCCTTAGCAAATATAGGATAAATATTGTTTAAGCAAAAGTTTTTTTTTTTTTAAGAAAAACTCTGCTTTCATAGAGAATTTTCTTAGCTCCAAAGCTACGAATTTACAACCTCATAAATTAGTCCTTAATATATTTTTTTTTTTTTTTGGTCCATTCCCACAAAATTTTCTAAATATTTAAGGAGGAAATGCCCAATTGCGAGATGCGATGTGCTGACTGTAGTGGTTTAGAGTTTTAGTATATTTTGAAAGCTTTGCCTAGCAAATCAGCAAAAATTGTATTGCCTTAGGCTGCATCGCACATATGGAATTCATTTTGGATTACACAAGCTCTTAGACAAAATGGCAAATGTCCATAAGAGTTAGAAGAATATTTTTTAAATTACCATTGCTATCAGTTACAAAACACTAAGGCCATGACTTAGTAATTAGTCCTCTTTTCACATCATCCTTTAGCCTAGCGCATGTCCTGCCAGCCATGGATTTTATCTGCTACGTTTTAGGGTTTGATTAGAACGTAACTTTATTAAATGTTTGCATGTAGAAAACCGATTTCCATGACTTACCACAAAAATTCCAAATAATTTTTTTTGTAACATCTTCTTTAAAAAAAAAATCCTTTTTTGCTGTTTTATTTATTCTGACATTTTTTCTTGCTTCATTTTTAGCAATTTACTTTTGCCAACTATTCAATAATTCATAAATAATTTGCAACTTAGTTTTTTTCCCTCTTTAACTCATACATTTTTTACGTTATTGCTAAAATTTACACAAATTGACCAAAAGTCATAAATTGTTTTCTTCAATTTATCTTGTTACTACGTGCTCTATTATGCATTTCCGTTTTGATTCCTACACATTCAAACATATTTATTCAATAATTTCGTTGCAGGCATTTCCGGTAAGTTAAGGAACAATTTTTTGGAAAGGAAAAACAGTGGTTTTGACGTAAAATAGATCAGGTGAAGATAAATATATCCTATTTACTAGTAGGTGTAAAAAATGTAAAAATCAAAAACATTTTAATTAATTTTAGGAAAATTTTATATTTTTAATCAACAAAATTTAAGTTTTAAGTAGTTTTTGCCTGCATCATGAGTCTCGGAAGAAAAGTCTAATTTCTACTAGAAAAAGCCCTGTAATCTGGGCCTTCAAAACGCTTCTACTTTTTTGAAATAAATTAATTCGTGAACTAATATTAATCATACGCCTGAGGCAGGGATTTGAAAAATATTAAAAAACTCAACAATCTTAACAGCTTTAAGATCTTAAAGATATTTTATAATAAAATATAAATGTCTAGCATTACTTTCTCTATGAAATTCTCCATTCTGAACTTCCGATCAAAAAATGTTTCTATAGAAAAAATTTCGATAAAAACAATTTTCGGTAGAAAAATTTTTGATACACAACTTTTTCTGTAGAAAAATTGTTGATTTTTTTATCGAAAATTTTTCTATAGAAAAATTTTTTTTATCGAAAATTTTTTTATCGAAAATTTTTTTATCGAAATTTTTTCTATAGAAAAATTTTTTTTATCGAAAATTTTTCTATAGAAAAATTTTTTATCGAAAATTTTTCTATAGAAAAAATTTTTATCGAAAATTTTTCTATAGAAAAACTTTTTTATCGAAAATTTTTCTATAGAAAAATTTTTTTATCGAAAATTTTTCTATAGAAAAATTTTTTTATCGAAAAATTTTCTATCGAAAATTTTTTTATCGAAAAATTTTCTATCGAAAATTTTTCTATAGAAAAATTTTTAATCGAAAATTTTTCTATATACAAAAATTTTCGAAAAATTTTCGATAAAAAAGTTCTTCTATATAGAAAATTTTTCGATAAAAAAAATTTTTCTATATAGAAAAATTTCCGTTAAAAAAATATTTCTCTACAAAAATGTTCGTTAAAAAAATTTTTCTGTAGAAAAATTTTCGTTAAAAAATTTTTTTTAGAAAAATTTTCGTTAAAAAATTTTTTTAGAAAAATTTTCGTTAAACAAAATTTTCTCTAGAAAAATTTTTGTTAAAAAAATTTTCTCTAGAAAAATTTTCTTTAAAAAAAATTTTCTCTAGAAAAATTTTCGTTAAAAAACTTTTCTCTAGAAAAATTTTCAAAAAGAAGTGTATTTGCATTTGATCCCAAACCTGTAACATTTATTTATTAATGTAACAGATCAATTTATTGATAAAAAGCCAAAAAATGTTTGCGGAGAAACCAAATTCCTCGACGCGTTTCGATGGTTGGTTAAGCCATCTCTTCAGGAGGATTATCCCCAATTTAGACAGATCGAAAACCTCGCATTATTACTAAATTTACAAACATAACTATTAAGAATTATGTTCATAAACCAAAAGTAAAAGCGTAGATTTTCTTTAAAAATTTTTCTCTAGAAAAATTTTCGTTAAAAATTTGTTTCTCTTTTTAACGAAAATTTTTCTAGAGAAAAATTTTTTTAAAGAAAATTTTTCTCTAGAAAAATTTTTTCTCTAGAAAAAATTTTTTTTTTCTCTAGAAAAATTTTCTTTAAAAAATTTTTCTCTAGAAAAATTTTTTTTAAAAAATTTTTTCTCTAGAAAAATTTTCGTTAAAAAAATTTTTCTCTAGAAAAATTTTCGTTAAAAAAATTTTTCTCTAGAAAAATTTTCGTTAAAAAAATTTTTCTCTAGAAAAATGTTCGTTAAAAAAATTTTTCTCTAGAAAAATGTTCGTTAAAAAAATTTTTCTCTATAAAAATTTTCGTTAAAAAATTTTTCTCTAAAAAAATTTTCTTTAAAAAATTTTCCTCTAGAAAAATTTTCGTTAAAAAATTTTTTCTCTAGAAAAATTTTCGTTAAAAAAATTTTTCTCTAGAAAAATTTTCGTTAAAAAAATTTTTCTCTAGAAAAATGTTCGTTAAAAAAATTTTTCTCTAGAAAAATTTACGTTAAAAAAATTTTTCTCTAGAAAAATTTTCGTTAAAAAAATTTTTTGTTAAAAAAATTTTTTGTTAAAAAAATTTTTCACTAGAAAAATTTTCGTTAAAAAAATTTTTCTCTAGAAAAATTTTCGTTAAAAAATTTTTCTATAGAAAAATTTTCGTTAAAAAAATTTTTCTATAGAAAAATTTTCGTTAAAAAAATTTTTCTATAGAAAAATTTTTGTTAAAAAAATTTTTCTATAGAAAAATTTTCGTTAAAAAAAATTTTCTATAGAAAAATTTTCGTTAAAAAAATTTTTCTATAGAAAAATTTTCGTTAAAAAAATTTTTCTATAGAAAAATTTTCGTTAAAAAAATTTTTCTATAGAAAAATTTTCGTTAAAAAAATTTTTCTATAGAAAAATTTTCGTTAAAAAAATTTTTCTATAGAAAAATTTTCGTTAAAAAAATTTTTCTATAGAAAAATTTTCGTTAAAAAAATTTTTCTATAGAAAAATTTTCGTTAAAAAAATTTTTCTATAGAAAAATTTTCGTTAAAAAAAGTTTTCTCTAGAAAAATTTTCGTTAAAAAAATTTTTCTCTAGAAAAATGTTCGTTAAAAAAATTTTTCTCTAGAAAAATGTTCGTTAAAAAAATTTTTCTCTATAAAAATTTTCGTTAAAAAATTTTTCTCTAAAAAAATTTTCTTTAAAAAATTTTCCTCTAGAAAAATTTTCGTTAAAAAATTTTTTCTCTAGAAAAATTTTCGTTAAAAAAATTTTTCTCTAGAAAAATTTTCGTTAAAAAAATTTTTCTTTAGAAAAATGTTCGTTAAAAAAATTTTTCTCTAGAAAAATTTACGTTAAAAAAATTTTTCTCTAGAAAAATTTTCGTTAAAAAAATTTTTTGTTAAAAAAATTTTTTGTTAAAAAAATTTTTCACTAGAAAAATTTTCGTTAAAAAAATTTTTCTCTAGAAAAATTTTCGTTAAAAAAAGTTTTCTCTAGAAAAATTTTCGTTAAAAAAATTTTTCTCTAGAAAAATTTTCGTTAATATTTTTTTTTTAACTTAAAAATCCATACCTCAGGCGTATGATTGATATTAATTCACAGGTTATTTTAGAAAAGCGTTCATAACTTTTTATAGAATTAAGTTTTTTAAAAAGATTAAAACTGCTTTGAAGGCCAAGATTACTAGGTTTGTACCGGTAAGAATTAGATTTTGCTTTCGAGACTCAATATGCAGACAAAAGCTCCTTAAAACTGAAATTTTTAATAAAATTAATTCAAATGTTTTTTACTTTTACAGTTTTTACGTCATCAACCAGAACCATCATAGCTTTATTCCCAAATCTTTTTACTAAAATTTCAAATTTCCTCATAGCAGTATTAATAACGCAAATGCAATCTGATTAAAGTAAAAAATTTAACTGATGAATCCAGAAGATTAATATATTATTCTACTATCTGGGAGAAGCGCATTTTCATCAAAATCTTTGCTTGTTTAAGCCCTCGACTATCTATATCAAAACTGAATGCACTACACCATTCCAAATGCACTTTAGTCTTCAGAAACTCGTATCTACAAAATGCCTTTAATCTTAAATCTGTTCAAATTTTTAATTTTTTTTTTTTTTAATTTAAAATCCATACCTCAGGCGTATGATTGATATTAATTCACAGATAATTTTAGAAAAGCGGTCATAACTTTTTATAGGATTAAGATATTTTAAAAAAGTAAAGGTGACTTAAAGGCCAAGATTACAGGGTTTATTCTTGTGGAAATAGTTTTTTTGATTCCTAGACTCAATATGTAGACACAAGCTTCTTAAAACAGAAATTTTGTAGTGATTGAAAAAAAAAATTGGAATTACTGTTTACGGAAAAATTATACTTTATTCCAAAAACAATATAAATATCTTTCCTTTTACGTCCATGTACATCAACCTCATAAATTTGTCCAAAAAAGAAAATTTGTTAAACCACAAATACCACAAGTTATTACACTATTGACTTGAGCTGCTTGTGCTCATACGATGCTACATATTACTCCCGTACAATGGCGAGCTAGTCAAAAGTAATACCACAATATGGAACATTACTTACGAAACATGGCTTCTCTCTTCTGCTGCTGGATACTAGACAAACGAAGATAACAAAATTCTGTTGCAAAACCAATACAAATAAAGAGCAATGGAGACATATACAGAAATTTTTACACACACACATAAATACTTGCAATATGTGAAAATATAGGATTTAGCTGTTAAATATAGTTTTTCCATGTATTGGCATTAAATCAAAATATGGTAATTTTTAGGGGGAAAATATGGCAAAAAAGAAGAAAATAACAATCACTTAGCAAAGAAGACCAGCAAACATTAGGGATATAAAAAGAACTGATGAGCTTATTAGTATGATAAAGCTTATTTAAGATAAATGTAAGATTGATGCAAAAGGACTGACAGATTGTCTTTCATAAAGAATAATTAGCAGTTTCAGAGATATTGTCACTTGCAAATCTTTGCTGGGTTTTAGCCTTAAGATTTATATCAGGGTTTTAGCTATGATTTAATTTTTCTTCAGTTTCTTTTTGACTCCAGCAAAACGTTAGTACAAGTTTGTGTTTTTATAGACGAATACTGACCTGTTCCATCTATCCTTTGGAAACCGTGCACATTTGGCTTTTGTGGTCAATAAATATTATGTATATTTCATTTTTCATGTTCACTTTTTTACACACCAAATGATTTTCCTTATTTTTACTACCATTATTTGCATATTTTGATGGTAAAGTAATATTGCATATGATTTTCCACACACACACAGATACAAATGAAAATGTTATATTCACATCCTGAAGCAGAGGCAAATATGTCGATTTATCGTTAAAAGCAGCTCTTCTGGATATATTTACAATACAAAACCGTTTCGTCTGGCTGGCTGATATGTATGTTTCGTTTCGGGTAAAATACGTGTCAAATACATGTAGGAAGTGTAAATTATTAAGCTTATGCAAATATGTATATATTTTCCAACATATACGAAATGGTCATTCTCAAAAAAAAAAAAAAAAAAAAACAAAAAAAACTGACGAAAAAAAGAGCAATTTGTGCAACCATCGAAGATAAGACAAACAGTTTTTTGTACATAAAATTTCTGGGTATTTTTATTATATTTTACATTTTTATATTGTACTTTTTTATTAAGGAAATCTGAAATTATAGCCCGAAAAATTAATGGTCATGCTGATGGCAAAGATGTCATTTATGGGCATTTTAAAATACAAAAATGCTGTTAAAAGAAACCAAATTGAATTAAGTAAAATTAAATATTTTTTCCCTAAGAATAATTAAAAGATTTTTGGTAAATTTCTACAAATTGTCTACCCCATGGTGCGTATGATAAACAAATTATAATTACAAATACGCACCAATGAACTTAATTAACCCCCAGCGTCTGACGTGTAGTCTGGCAGACACCAACAAAGTTAAAGTTTGAAACAGAAATTTGATGACATGGCGTTAATAAACATTTAATAAGAATTTTTGGCTTGAATTCAAAAATTATCTTTTTATGTGACCCGGTCTATGAAAAGGTGCCTTACGACTCAAAATCAAAATTTCGAAAAATTAGCTAATTTTGTTTTTGAGCCATTAGCCTTTTCATAGACCGGGTCACATATATAATAACTAAAAATCATTAATAATTAATAAAAATGGTTTTGTTAGTTTTTCAAAACGGATCATGCCAGATATATTTCATGGAAACGGCCTGGTAGACTACCATGCCATTCGAATTGTGAGAACTATATAACGTTATTCGCAGAGGGTTAAGAAACAAAAAGAAGTTTTTTTTATAGCAATGTCTTGAGTTGAAAAAAAAAATTTAACGAAAATTTTTCTAACGAAAAATTTTTTTAATGAAAATTTTTCTAACGAAAAATTTTTTTAACGAAAATTTTTGTATAGAAAAATTTTTTTAACGAAAATTTTTCTATAGAAAAATTTTTTTAACTAAAATTTTTCTATAGAAAAATTTTTTTAACGCAAATTTTTCTATAGAAAAATTTTTTTAACGAAAATTTTTTTATAGAAAAATTTTTTTAACGAAAATTTTTCTATAGAAAAATTTTTTTAACGAAAACTTTTCTACAGAAAAATTTTTTTAACGAAAAAAAAAAATTTTTCTATAGAAAAATTTTTTTAACGAAAATTTTTCTATAGAAAAATTTTTTTAACGAAAATTTTTCTATAGAAAAATTTTTTTAACGAAAATTTTTCTATAGAAAAATTTTTTTAACGAAAATTTTTCTATAGAAAAATTTTTTTAACGAAAATTTTTCTATAGAAAAATTTTTTTAACGAAAATTTTTCTATAGAAAAATTTTTTTAACGAAAATTTTTCTATGGAAAAATTTTTTTAACGAAAATTTTTCTATAGAAAAATTTTTTTAACGAAAATTTTTCTATAGAAAAATTTTTTTAACGAAAATTTTTCTATAGAAAAATTTTTTTAACGAAAATTTTTCTATAGAAAAATTTTTTTAACGAAAATTTTTCTATAGAAAAATTTTTTTAACGAAAATTTTTCTATAGAAAAATTTTTTTAACGAAAATTTTTCTATAGAAAAATTTTTTTAACGAAAATTTTTCTATAGAAAAATTTTTTTAACGAAAATTTTTCTATAGAAAAATTTTTTTAACGAAAATTTTTCTATAGAAAAATTTTTTTAACGAAAATTTTTCTATAGAAAAATTTTTTTAACGAAAATTTTTCTATAGAAAAATTTTTTTAACGAAAATTTTTCTATAGAAAAATTTTTTTAACGAAAATTTTTCTATAGAAAAATTTTTTAACGAAAATTTTTCTATAGAAAAATTTTTTAACGAAAATTTTTCTATAGAAAAATTTTTTTAACGAAAATTTTTCTATAGAAAAATTTTTTTAACGAAAATTTTTCTATAGAAAAATTTTTTTAACGAAAATTTTTCTATAGAAAAATTTTTTTAACGAAAATTTTTCTATAGAAAAATTTTTTTAACGAAAATTTTTCTATAGAAAAATTTTTTTAGCGAAAATTTTTCTATAGAAAAATTTTTTTAACGAAAATTTTTCTATAGAAAATTTTTTTTAACGAAAATTTTTCTATAGAAAATTTTTTTTAACTAACATTTTTCTATAGAAAAATTTTTTTAACGAAAATTTTTCTATAGAAAAATTTTTTTAACGAAAATTTTTCTATAGAAAATTTTTTTTAACTAACATTTTTCTATAGAAAAATTTTTTTAACGATAGAAAAATTTTTTTTAACGAAAATTTTTCTATAGAAAAATTTTTTTAACGAAAATTTTTCTATAGAAAAATTTTTTTAACAAAAATTTTTCAATAGAAAAATTTTTTATACGAAAATTTTTCTATAGAAAAATTTTTTTAACGAAATTTTTTTTTTAACGAAAAATTTTTTTAACGAAAATTTTTCTGTAGAAAATTTTTTTTTAACGAAAATTGTTTTTATATTAGAAAATTTTCTATATAGAAATTTTTCTATCGAAAAATTTTATGACCCACATAAAACGAATCGTTGAAAATTATTTGTAGCATTAAATAACCGTTAGAAACTCTATAACTAAAAAGAAACTTGTCGTATGAGTAATACAAGTATTTACTTCATATTTATTCATTATACGCCTTCTTTAGAAAACATTTCTATGTTGCTGGATTATTTCTCCTTATTTGCCTTAACATTTTCTTTATAATAGGGGAATAGTCAACACAAAGGAGAAATATGTTATTTGAAAAGTTTTAAGTTTACACAATTGAATTTCGTTATGTGTTCTCCATTGATATTGTACACAGTTTCTTATCTAATAACGTCGTATTTACATTAGCTTTTACGGTATTCGGAACTTCATATGAAGTTTTTCTATGTTATGCAAAAGAAGCTTTAAAAACGATATTTTGCAGAACAAAAAAAAATGTGCATTACATTTTTTTGGAGATATGTACAATTCATGTTAACATCATAATGGACATGTTAGGTATAGAAAAATTTTCGATGGAATAATTTCTGATACAAATATTTTTCTTTAGCAAAATCTTCAATAGAAATATTTTTCTATAGAAAAATTCTTGACAAAAAGTTTTCCTATAGAAAAATTTTGATAAAAAAATTTTTGATAAAAAAAAATTTGATAAAAAAATTTTCGATAAAAAATGTTGAAAATTTGTGATAAACAAAATTTTCAAAAAAAAGAAATATTTTTTCACAGAAAAACATTTTTATAAAAAAAATTTCAAAAAAAGATTCTATAAAAAATGTTCTATAAAAAAATTTTTCTATAGAAAAATTTTGGGTAAAAAATATTTTCTATAGAAAAATTTTCGATAAAAAAAATTGTATATAGAAAAAATTTTAATAAAAAAAATTTCTATAGAAAAATTTTCGATAAAAAAATTTTCTATAGAAATTCTATAGAAAAATATTTTATAAAAAGTTTTCTATAAAAAAATTTTTGATAAAAAAAATTTTCTTTAAGAAAATTTTTGATGAAAAAATTTGTAAAGAAAAATTTTTATTAAAAAATTTTTATTACAAAAATTTTTGATAAAAAAAAATTTTCTATAGAAAAAATTTTAATAAGAAAATTTCTATAGAAAAATTTTCGATAAAAAAAAATTATATACAAAAATGTTCAATAAAAAAATATTTCAATAGAAAAATTCCAATGTATATAAAGTCTGGACTAAAAAAAATTGACAGCTATCTCATTTCGTAGATGCAATCTTAATATACTGAATTACCTCCAAATCTTTTTGATTTTAGACATAAAAAGGAGATGTTATATATATAACAACTATAGCCAAATGATGACCGATTCTCCCAAAATTTTATATACTGGCTGATATTTATATAAAGCTATAGACGTTATAGTTTAAAATTTAATAGAAAAAACATGATAAAAAAAATTGTCCATAGAAAAATTTTTGATAAAAAAATTTTCGATAAAAAAATTCTATAGAAAATTTTTCGATAAAAAAATTCTATAGAAAATTTTTCGATAAAAAAATTCTATAGAAAATTTTTCGATAAAAAAAAATTCTTTAGAAAAATTTTATATACTGGCTTGTACTTATATAAAGCTTAAATATGCATTATTTATGGTCATAGATATATGGAAGCTATGGTCAAATGGTGACTGATTGTAACAAACTGGTTGGCATTGACATACGACTTCCTTGTGCTAAATTTAGTGGCCAAAGCTATTACAGTTTATCATTTATTGGAATTTAAGTGCATTTAAAGAGTGCTCTAAATAAAATTTGTAGTTGGATTTTCTTAAATAAAAATCAAACCTTTTATTATAAAAACTCTACAAAATACGCAAATATAATGACATATTATACAAAATCATTTAGCGTTAAAATGTTTACTTGGTACTCGGGTTTTGCAAAATTATCGAAAATTTTTTTAACGAAAATTTTTCTATAGAAAAATTTTTTTAACGAAAATTTTTCTATAGAAAAATTTTTTTAACGAAAATTTTTCTATAGAAAAATTTTTTAACGAAAATTTTTCTATAGAAAAATTTTTTTAACGAAAATTTTTCTATAGAAAAATTTTTTTAACGAAAATTTTTCTATAGAAAAATTTTTTTAACGAAAATTTTTCTATAGAAAAATTTTTTTAACGAAAATTTTTCTATAGAAAAATTTTTTTAACGAAAATTTTTCTATAGAAAAATTTTTTTAACGAAAATTTTTCTATAGAAAAATTTTTTTAGCGAAAATTTTTCTATAGAAAAATTTTGTTAACGAAAATTTTTCTATAGAAAATTTTTTTTAACGAAAATTTTTCTATAGAAAATTTTTTTTAACTAACATTTTTCTATAGAAAAATTTTTTTAACGAAAATTTTTCTATAGAAAAATTTTTTTAACGAAAATTTTTCTATAGAAAATTTTTTTTAACTAACATTTTTCTATAGAAAAATTTTTTTAACGATAGAAAAATTTTTTTTAACGAAAATTTTTCTATAGAAAAATTTTTTTAACGAAAATTTTTCTATAGAAAAATTTTTTTAACAAAAATTTTTCAATAGAAAAATTTTTTATACGAAAATTTTTCTATAGAAAAATTTTTTTAACGAAATTTTTTTTTTAACGAAAAATTTTTTTAACGAAAATTTTTCTGTAGAAAATTTTTTTTTAACGAAAATTGTTTTTATATTAGAAAATTTTCTATATAGAAATTTTTCTATCGAAAAATTTTATGACCCACATAAAACGAATCGTTGAAAATTATTTGTAGCATTAAATAACCGTTAGAAACTCTATAACTAAAAAGAAACTTGTCGTATGAGTAATACAAGTATTTACTTCATATTTATTCATTATACGCCTTCTTTAGAAAACATTTCTATGTTGCTGGATTATTTCTCCTTATTTGCCTTAACATTTTCTTTATAATAGGGGAATAGTCAACACAAAGGAGAAATATGTTATTTGAAAAGTTTTAAGTTTACACAATTGAATTTCGTTATGTGTTCTCCATTGATATTGTACACAGTTTCTTATCTAATAACGTCGTATTTACATTAGCTTTTACGGTATTCGGAACTTCATATGAAGTTTTTCTATGTTATGCAAAAGAAGCTTTAAAAACGATATTTTGCAGAACAAAAAAAAATGTGCATTACATTTTTTTGGAGATATGTACAATTCATGTTAACATCATAATGGACATGTTAGGTATAGAAAAATTTTCGATGGAATAATTTCTGATACAAATATTTTTCTTTAGCAAAATCTTCAATAGAAATATTTTTCTATAGAAAAATTCTTGACAAAAAGTTTTCCTATAGAAAAATTTTGATAAAAAAATTTTTGATAAAAAAAAATTTGATAAAAAAATTTTCGATAAAAAATGTTGAAAATTTGTGATAAACAAAATTTTCAAAAAAAAGAAATATTTTTTCATAGAAAAACATTTTTATAAAAAAAATTTCAAAAAAAGATTCTATAAAAAATGTTCTATAAAAAAATTTTTCTATAGAAAAATTTTGGGTAAAAAATATTTTCTATAGAAAAATTTTCGATAAAAAAAATTGTATATAGAAAAAATTTTAATAAAAAAAATTTCTATAGAAAAATTTTCGATAAAAAAATTTTCTATAGAAATTCTATAGAAAAATATTTTATAAAAAGTTTTCTATAAAAAAATTTTTGATAAAAAAAATTTTCTTTAAGAAAATTTTTGATGAAAAAATTTGTAAAGAAAAATTTTTATTAAAAAATTTTTATTACAAAAATTTTTGATAAAAAAAAATTTTCTATAGAAAAAATTTTAATAAGAAAATTTCTATAGAAAAATTTTCGATAAAAAAAAATTATATACAAAAATGTTCAATAAAAAAATATTTCAATAGAAAAATTCCAATGTATATAAAGTCTGGACTAAAAAAAATTGACAGCTATCTCATTTCGTAGATGCAATCTTAATATACTGAATTACCTCCAAATCTTTTTGATTTTAGACATAAAAAGGAGATGTTATATATATAACAACTATAGCCAAATGATGACCGATTCTCCCAAAATTTTATATACTGGCTGATATTTAAAAATTGTCCATAGAAAAATTTTTGATAAAAAAATTTTCGATAAAAAAATTCTATAGAAAATTTTTCGATAAAAAAATTCTATAGAAAATTTTTCGATAAAAAAATTCTATAGAAAATTTTTCGATAAAAAAAAATTCTTTAGAAAAATTTTATATACTGGCTTGTACTTATATAAAGCTTAAATATGCATTATTTATGGTCATAGATATATGGAAGCTATGGTCAAATGGTGACTGATTGTAACAAACTGGTTGGCATTGACATACGACTTCCTTGTGCTAAATTTAGTGGCCAAAGCTATTACAGTTTATCATTTATTGGAATTTAAGTGCATTTAAAGAGTGCTCTAAATAAAATTTGTAGTTGGATTTTCTTAAATAAAAATCAAACCTTTTATTATAAAAACTCTACAAAATACGCAAATATAATGACATATTATACAAAATCATTTAGCGTTAAAATGTTTACTTGGTACTCGGGTTTTGCAAAATTATCGATTTTTTTCGGAAACCCTCCCATTAAAGATTTTACAGTTGCTTCTGATACCTTTTTGGAGCATGTGTTCCACCTGCGCTTAAAATCGGACATGTTCTTGGAAATCTTTCCTGTGTTCTTCAATTCCTTTTTTACCAGAGCCCAATACCTTTCCACAGGCCGAAGTTCTGGACAGTTAAGTGGATTTGCCTCTCGTGGTACAAAAATGACATTATTCTTTGAGTACCACTCAAGTGCCTTTTTTCCATAATGGCATGATGCCAAATCGGGCCAAAAAAATGTAGTCACTCTGTGCTCTCTTAAAAAGGGTAACAACCGTTTTTGTAGGCACTCCTTTATATAAATTTCTGTGTTTATTGTGCCAGATGCCACAAATACTTTACTTCTTTTGCCACAACTGCAAATAGCTTGCCACACGAGAAACTTCTTAGGGAATTTTGTTTGTTTTTTTTTGTGCGAAACTCTTGCCGAATATTTGCCCCGTTTATCAGCAACATAAAAATCTTGACCAGGAAGTTGAGAAAAGTCTGCCAGTACGTATGTTTCATCATCCATCATACAACAGGTGTATTTTTTTATAAAATCAGACTTCAATTTTTTCGCTCGTTTTTTGCTTCTAAGTTCTTTATAGCATTGCGATCTGGAACATTTTGGACTTTGTATGTCTTCAGTCCAGCATAAGCTTTGACTCTATGTGCAAAATTCGTAGAACATTTCACCGTACGAGCTGCTTTTCTAAAAGAAGTGTTAGGCGCTCTTCGAAAGAGTCGCTCGACTTCTTTTGCCTTACCAATATCTGTAGGACCTTTTTTCCTCCTTTTTTCCTTATACCGTCTGATGGCATTAGAAACCGTTCGAGGGTCAACTTTCAAATTTTTAGCTTTTTTTTTTGAAAGTCCATGACAGATTTTTTTGAAAAATTTTAATTATATTTTCACGAACTTTTTTTTCGCAGTCCATTTTGATTGAAATAACTATTGAAAATTAATAATTTCTAAAATAATAGTATCTGACATATCTATAGAAACTAACTTGATCAAAAAATAAATTATTTCTTGCACTATGGATAAATTTTGTCTAAAACAGTAAATGCATATTTTTTTTAGAACACTCTTTATTGTGCAATTAAGGCTGTTTCCGTAAGTTTTTTGTATGGGAGCTATGGTTAAATGTGAACCGATTTGGATGAAATTTTATATACTGCTTAGTGCTTATGTAGAACTTTTAAAAACCAAATTTTATTGTCATAGCTATTATAATTTGTCATTTATTAGCAAATAAGCGGTTAGTATAGACGAAGTTATCCGGGAGCTATGGTCAAATGGGAACCGATTTTGCTCCATTTCAATAAAGAAATGAAAAATATTTATGCCAAATTTCAGTAACCTATGTATATCCTTTCGTTAAGGTTTTATGGTGCCGACAACAGGCAGACGGACAGGCAAGCATCCAGACAGGCGGGCAGACAGACACAAAGACATCCAGACAGACGGATAGACAAACAGTCATACAGATTGACAGACAGACAGAATGACAGACAGACAGACAGACAGACAGACAGACAGACAGACAGACAGACAGACAGACAGACAGACAGACAGACAGACAGACAGACAGACAGACAGACAGACAGACAGACAGACATACAGACAGACAGAAAGGCAGACAGACAGACAGACAGAAAGGCAGACAGAAAGACAGACAGACAGACAGACAGACAGACAGACAGACAGACAGACAGACAGACAGACAGACAGACAGACGACAGACAGACAGACAGACAGACAGACAGACAGACAGACAGACAGACAGACAGACAGACAGACGACAGACAGACAGACAGACAGACAGACAGACAGACAGAAAAACAGACAGATAGACATACAGACAGACAGACATAGAGACATAGAGACAGACAGACAGACAGACAGACAGACAGACAGACAGACAGACAGACAGACAGACAGACAGACAGACAGACAGACAGACAGACAGACAGACAGACAGACAGACAGACAGACAGACAGACAGACAGACAGACAGACGGACAGACAGACAGACAGACAGACACACAGACAGACAGAAAGACAGACAGACGGACATCGTTCATCTCAGAATTTCATAAGAATTCCTTATTTTTCCCAGTTTATAAGCACTTATCTCCAGTGTATTTCCTATGTTAATATAGTGACTTTAACAATATTATTATCTTATTATATTCTATATAAAAAATTAATTTAACGAACAAAGAATACTTCAGAATTAATCTTTCCAATTAATCTTCTATATTAATAAAAGAGCTATTAGTAGTCAAATATTCTCTAAAATAAAAAAAAACAAATTCAACATAAAACAAATTAGGCTTCTTTGAATCACAAAACCAAATGCATTGACACAAAAATGCATTTATGAATCTTTAAATCTAAGCCTATTTAATCTCTTCTATGGCATTAATATGCACAAAATGTAAATTTGCACAACTTTGTAAAAGTGTAAATGATTCTGTTCATACAAATGCAAAAAAAAAAAGAAATGTACAACTTAATATTGTCATAAATATTTTTTATTCACATAAGTTGAGTTGAGTTAAGTGTGTAAATGTGTGTACTCATCATATACTTAATGTCCCTAAAGTGTGTGTAATCATGAAGAAAATATATTTTAATATATGCACAGTGGCTCCGGCTCCCAAAAGTGGAACACAAACACAAATACTCGTATGCAAAGAGAAATATTGTACTAAAATGAGCAAAATGTCAGGCAAATAAATTAAAAAATATGAAAAAAAAAGATTTCAGAAAAAAAAATTTTTTTGCCATGAAAAACGCAGATTTTTCATATAACGAAGACAAATGAATTTGAGCACTTTTGTTAGTTCTGTCAAGTATTTAGTAGAGCAAGAGGATAAGTGTATGATGATACTTACGTATATTCCTGCTAAATGTAAATATATTTTTCACTTATTCTCTTAATATAAACACATTTATGTTCCCCTGAGTACAAGGTGAACAGATTTACATAGACAAGTACACAATAGCATACAAATTCATACACATAAACATTTGTATGTTTATGTAAAAGCCTGAAAATAGGCTGTGGTTATGTTTTATGATGAACACGAGGATAAGGATACACTTAAAAATTTAGTTTGGTTCTATTAAAATTTATTTTCTACTTCTGTTCTAGTTCTGTTCTAGTTCTGTTCTAGTTCTGTTCTAATTCTGTTCTAGTTCTGTTCTAGTTCTGTTCTAGTTCTGTTCTAGTTCTGTTCTAGTTCTGTTCTAGTTCTGTTCTAGTTCTGTTCTAGTTCTGTTCTAGTTCTGTTCTAGTTCTGTTCTAGTTCTGTTCTAGTTCTGTTCTAGTTCTGTTCTAGTTCTGTTCTAGTTCTGTTCTAGTTCTGTTCTAGTTCTGTTCTAGTTCTGTTCTAGTTCTGTTCTAGTTCTGTTCTAGTTCTGTTCTAGTTCTGTTCTAGTTCTGTTCTAGTTCTGTTCTAGTTCTGTTCTAGTTCTGTTCTAGTTCTGTTCTAGTTCTGTTCTAGTTCTGTTCTAGTTCTGTTCTAGTTCTGTTCTAGTTCTGTTCTAGTTCTGTTCTAGTTCTGTTCTAGTTCTGTTCTAGCTGTGTTCTATTTCTATTTGCAGTTCAAGAATTTATATATTTTCTCGGTGTACACTTGTTTCACATCCACATACATACATTCATACATATTTTCCCACGAGTGTGTTAGTTCATCGTTTCCACTTTGTTTATACATTTAAATATTTTGTATACAAATCGCGTTTTGTGCATGTGTGCGATTTCTCTGATATCAAATCCTAGGCGAACATAATTTGCAAACAGGCTAAAGGTATCATTCGTTGAAATAGGAGATTCTCGCCATTTGTATTCTACTTACACTATGAAATATGTTTTCCATACACACATACATACACACAAATGTATTTAGGTCATTGTTTGAGTATATGAGAAAATTCTGGAGTATGTGATGATGTGATTTGTACAATTTATACAAAACAAGGAAATTTTTGTTGAATGGGAAACTGTGTGTTAGTTTATTTGCGTTCTGTCGCTTTTTTTCGTGAACATGATGTTATTGCTTTGTAATCATTTGTTTGTAATATTTTTGCTAAAAATTTGGGGGAAATTTTATTTTTTTGTTTAAGTTCACTTAATGTAGGAGTAGAATAGGTTTATATTGTTATTTATATGGAGTGATAATAAGTCTATGATGGGAAATATAAATATTTCTACTGTTTCTTATTTTTTTTTTTTGTATCTTGTTTTGTATCTTTTTTTGTATCTTTTTATTGACTGAACAAAAAAACTTTGAGATAAAAAATTATAAAAATATATATTTACATACAAATGTATAATAAAACCAATGATTTAAATAGGCTTGCAGGATTTAAAAGCATAGGAAGTTATTTTATTCGTAAATACATATATTCCTATATTTCGTTTTAAAATAGAGTGAACTTTTACTCCTACACATAAGAAAACTTTTCGATAAAAAAATTAAGCTCAAAGCTCTTCTTTATATACTCAAAATTTTCTATAAAAAATGTATATAGAAAATTAATTATAGAAAAATTTATATGAAAAATTTTCTATAAAAAATTTTCTATGGAAAAATTTCTATAGAAAAATTTCTATAGAAAAATTTCTATAGAAAAATTTCTATAGAAAAATTTCTATAGAAAAATTTCTATAGAAAAATTTCTATAGAAAAATTTCTATAGAAAAATTTCTATAGAAAAATTTCTACAGAAAAATTTCTATAGAAAAATTTCTATAGAAAAATTTCTATAGAAAAATTTCTGTAGAAAAATTTCTATAGAAAAATTTCTATAGAAAAATTTCTATGGAAAAATTTCTATAGAAAAATTTCTATAGAAAAATTTCTATAGAAAAATTTCTATAGAAAAATTTCTATAGAAAAATTTCTGTAGAAAAATTTCTATAGAAAAATTTCTATAGAAAAATTTCTATGGAAAAATTTCTATAGAAAAATTTCTATAGAAAAATTTCTATAGAAAAATTTCTGTAGAAAAATTTCTATAGAAAAATTTCTATAGAAAAATTTCTATGGAAAAATTTCTATAGAAAAATTTCTATAGAAAAATTTCTATAGAAAAGTTTCTATAGAAAAATTTATAAAGAAAAATTTTTATAGCAAAATTTCTATAGAAAAATTTCTATAGAAAAATTTCTATAGAAAAGTTTCTATAGAAAAATTTATAAAGACAAATTTTTATAGCAAAATTTCTATAGAAAAATTTCTATAGAAAAATTTCTATAGAAAAATTTCTATAGAACAATTTCTATAGAAAAATTTCTATAGAAAAATTTCTTAGAAAAATTTATAAAGAAAATTTTTTTATAGCAAAATTTATATAGAAAAATTTATAAAGGAAAACATATAGAGAATATTTTCTGTAGAAAAATGTATATAGAAAATTTTCTAAGGAGAAATTTATATATAAGGACGCAGTTTTAGGATGACTCAGCAGATTAAGGATGATACCACAGGTTAAGCATACTCAGCATATTCAGGATGACTCTCTAGTTTTATGATGACACAGGAGTTTTAGGATGACTCAACAGCGTTTGGATGACTCAGCAGATTTAGGATGACTCACAATTTTAGAATGACTCAGCCGTTTTAGAACGGCTCAGCAGTTTTATGAAGACTCGGCAGTTTTATAATGACAGTTTTAGGACGACTCATCAATTTTAGGATGACTCAGTAGTTTTATCATGAGTCAGCAATTTAAAAATTACTTTGAAGTTTAAGCATGACTCAACAGTTTTAGGATGATTTATAAGTTTTAGGATGACTCAGAAGCTTAGGCATGATTCTGCAGTTTCAGGATGTAAACAACAACATAATCCATGTCAAACTGAGTTTAAAACCTAAATCTATCAAATTAGTTTTAAACGTTCTAATTTTTGAGTGATTCGCTGCTTATAGAATTAGTAAGTCAAGCTGTTTTCTATGTTATAAAAATAATACTGGATCATCTGCACCAGAATCTATTAAAAAACTGGATATCGATTTGGTATCTCTAATAAAGAGGTAACATATAGTAGCTCTTGGCTGCTTGGAGTGATACATTAATTTGCTTTGCTTCCGAATTTGAAATGATACTAACACACCCTTAAATTTGGAACTATTACTGCTACCTGGAGTTAGGCTCCGGCTTCTGGAACTGCCGATTGACTTAATATTAGTTGACGTTCTATGTTATTAAGTCTGGAACATTAATTGGTTGTGGAAATGGCATTGATTTCACAATTTCTATCAGCCATGGCGGAAAGTTGTTTCCCACTAACAGATAAAATGGCCCACATTTGCGAATTGAGTCGCTATAGTAAAAGTTGTTTCAAAATATTTCCAGATTCTTTACCTTGAACTTAGAAACGCATTTGAATTAATAGATCGAACGGCTTTCTATCAGACGCTTCAACTACCGTGAGAAGTTTTCTTAGTCTTTTGTTTTCAGAAACAAATAATTGTACGATAAACTTTGCCTTTAATGGTATGTTCCCTCAATCGATACCATAATTGTATGGAATTTTGTTGCATTTTGGCTAATACCTGCCAAAGTATTGGATCTGAATGCCAAAATGGCTTGATCATATAAAAACATTTGGGTAGCATACCTTGAGGATTATCTAAATAATATATAGGTTCACTACATGGTAATTTATAAATTATTTTGAAAATCCCTAAGATATGTTATATAATATTTGCTTAAAGGTCTGAGTTTCTCCTTGGTGCAATATTTTGACTTTTAGAACATTTTAACTTTTTTTCAAAAGGTTTCTGTCTAAGGCCAAATAAAGCATTTAATATAGGAAATTTTTATATAAAAGCTTCTTTAGGTCATATGTTCGATTTGAAATAAATATTTAGCTCAGTGGTCCTTAAAGCTTTTTTTATAAAGTATCTTAGCACTAAAACGGGTCTTGTGTCATGGGTAATATTTAAGCTTTTGGTACCAAAGCAAAATGTCTCAAATAAACATTTTAGAAAAGCTTCAGGGTTTGTGTCAAGGGTAATAGTTAAAGCTTTTTGTGCTAAAAAAAAATGTGACAAATAAACAAGGGAATACACTTAGAAAAAAAAATATTGTAATTAAGCTTGTAAGGAAGCTCAGGTTAGTCGGTTTGCTTTGGTATAGCTCATTTGCCAAACTCCTTTACATTAACACTTGAATATTTATTTACACACTATCTTGTACTTTATTGTTTCACTTTTTTAAGTTTTAAAGCTCTTAGCGACTAGGTTTTACTGAGACACCTGATGACTGTCTCTGGCAGGAAACCAGAGTATTGGCAAGGCGAGAAAAACCTAAACTAGCTTCGTTCACAGTGTTTTATTCCAGAACACGAACTAATTACTTCCAGCTTTTATCTAGCCAAAATTTCCCTTTTACTTTCGAGTGTAACTTCATGGAAGTTATCTCCTATTTGTTGCTTGTACTGATTGGGAAACCAGTAACCTATTCTGGAATTTGATATCATCATATTCACCTTCTTCTAAATCTTCCGAATCCAAAATCCCATCTCTGTACTGGTGGGGAAATCAGTAACTAGCTAGAATTAATTCAGTTTCCCACCACTGGCAAACTATCTCTAGATTTAAATGATGTTATCACTTCAATTTACCTCTGTCTTATCACCTGTCTTATCACCAAGTCTTCCACGTTTCGATATAAAAATGCAAGGGAGAGTAAATATTTATTTTATCCAGGTTTATATCTGTGGCTTGGTGCTAAAAGGGTCAATGTCAAAAAAAATACTTTCGAGAAAATTTGATTTAAAGTTTTTATTTGCCATATAAATTTATAGTAACATTGCCCAGAAAAATTCTTATAAATCTGTTCTGAGTTAAGTTAGAGATTATCTATTGGAAGCAAATAAAAGAGGATAAAGAGGGGAATCTTTAAAACAGCAGAAAATTGACATTGGCCCTTTACGCACCAAGCCACAGATATGATGTTTGTGGTTTTGTAGCTATTACTTTACAAGTTATTCGTTCGATCACGCTGCTTCATCTGTATTTATGGGTGGTATAAATATTAAGGAATCAGAGGGTCTTGATATTCTAGGCATGAGAATTCAGTGCGATGTCCGTTGGACTAGATACATTTTTCAAGAGCCGAAAGAAGCATTTGAGTCCCTCGGCTTTTAAAGCAGTGCAAAAGATATTTCACTCCATTGGATCTCCTACGACTTATATCCGACCGAAAATGAAATACAACTCTCATGTATGGACCTTTGCTTCAGCTTCTCGAACGCGTACAGGAAAGGGCGAAGATGCTTATCGGTGTCAGTAGGGTATCCAACTCTATTGATACACTGGAACATCGTCGCAATGTTGGGTGTATCTCACAGTTCCATCGCTACTACAATGGCATGTGTTCTGAAGATATTAGGAATCTTGTTCCTGAAAACCGTGTATTTCTACGGAACAAGCGTTCTTCTTCTAGAGGACATCCATTCCTGGTCGACAGAACAGTAGATCGCACAACGCATTACAGTGAAAATTCGTTCTTTAGCCGCACAGTTCGTATGTGGAACAAACTTCCCTTCCATATATAATGTAGGAAAATTCAAGTCAAATGTCCACAAACACTACTCCCTCAATCCTCTTTTTCATAAGCTATTTTCCTAGTTCCAAAACAATGCTTAGCATGAGTAGGGGTCATTCCCTGAGTGTTGGTCCAAGTTAAAAAAAAAAATAATGATGAACAACGTGTTTATGTAATCGAAATACGATCTTCCGCGAAAACCAGCCTGTTCGCATCGTATCAAGGTCTTTACAGCAGGACCAGTTCTATGAAGTAGTAGGGTAGCCATCAGTTTTGTAGTGGAATTTAGTAAAGTGATACCTTTTCCGTTCTTGCATTCCTTTAAGTCACCTTTTTCTGGGAATTGTTACGATGAGACTCCCTCCTTTCAGAAGGTGGGCATTTTCCCTGTAAATCATACTTTGCGAATAATTGGTGTGAATGCATCTGCCAGTGTTGGAGCGCCATGTTTTAGGAGTTCTGATGGTATGGCGTCAGGACTACAGGACTAGCCATTCCTATGGGATTCAGGTGCTGATTTTATTTCATCACTTCTCCACGTGCTAGTGGAAGTGTGTATATGTTCCATCGCTGATTTCGTCTTTAGAAGGCTGACGTATATCATTTGCGACTTGGAAGTTTTGGATGTTTCTTGTTTGTCGACAAAATTCATGTTATCCTCTTAGTTACTTGTCTGGGGTAGTGAGTTCTTCGCCGTTTAGATCTGTGATCGTTGCTTATATTGTTGGAACCTACTTTTTATAGCGGAGTAGACTTTACGCATGTTCCCAGTATATACTTTTATAGTACCTTTCTCTAACCTGGCGCATGAGGTACTTAACATTTGCTGATGATCTTCGGCATTTCAGATTTGCGGCAGAAATACGCATACAAAATACCTCTACCGTAACAGAATCCATGATGTGAACAGCCCCAAAGTTTATCTAATCCCACGTTCTATCGGATATCCATATTTGTCTTCGGTTTACAAGGCATCCAACAGTGGCTTGTGCGCTTTGTTTGCATTCGCGAGCCCGACCTAACCCTCTTTCTCCCAATAAACCGCTCTTCATCAAAACTAGAAGAATAAGGAAAAACGGAAAAGGCAAATAATTCCCAGGGAACTTTTCGTTAAAACTAGAAGAATAAGAAAACTGGGAAAAGAGAAATAATTCACAGGAAATTGTTTTTCATAACTGGACTGCATGTCTCTTAAAGAAATGTCTAAAACCCTTTAAATGAACCCTCTTAAAAAACCCTCCCAAAAAAACACTTCTCATCTCATTCCGTGTTCTATCGGATATCCATATTTTCTTCGGTTTACAAGGCATCCAACAGTGGCTTGAGCGCTTTGTTTGCATTTGCGAGCCCCAGATTGCCTTGTACTTTTAGCACCAGTTCCTTCATCTAAAGAAGTACGCAAATTACTTTAAATAAACCCTCTTTCTTCCAATAAACCACTTTTCATCAACACTAGAAGAATGAGAAAACACGGAAAAGACAAATAATTTCCAATTAATTGTTTTTCATAATTGCGCTACATGTCTCTTAAAGAAGTGCCTGAAGTCCTTTACATTAACCCTCTTTCTCCCAATAAACCAATTTGCATCAAAATGCTCCTAATGAGAAATAATTCCCAGGAATTTTAAATTAACCCTTAACCCCTTTAAATTAATCCTCTTACACCCAATAAAACCACTTTTCATCAAAATTATTTTTTTAATATTTTTTTTATAATTTATTTATTTTTCTTATTTTTTTTTTATTATAAAACTACATGTTGTATTTTTTGTGTCTTTTACATGTCTCTTAAAGAAGTGCCTGAAGTCCTTTACATTAACCCTCTTTCTCCCAATAAACCAATTTGCATCAAAATGCTCCTAATGAGAAATAATTCCCAGGAATTTTAAATTAACCCTTAACCCCTTTAAATTAATCCTCTTACACCCAATAAAACCACTTTTCATCAAAATTATTTTTTTAATATTTTTTTTATAATTTATTTATTTTTCTTATTTTTTTTTTTATTATAAAACTACATGTTGTATTTTTTGTTGTTGTTTTTCTTGATTATTTTGTTGTATGATCCTAAAACATACACAATTTATTTTATTTATTGTTTAAGTTTTTCTCATCATTTTCATTTTCTCAATCTTTTTCGTTCAATTTATTAATTTTTCATTTTTACCTCCTTTTGCTTTATCAGAAGATCTAAGACCTTCTTAAATTTATGATTCATTTTTTTGTTTAATTTTTACTTTTTATTATATACTTGTTAAATTATTATTTGTTTTTAAATTGTATTTTTTTTTTTATTGTTTTGTTATCGCTTAAATATTATTACAAGTGATTTTTAATACCATGTTGCAAACTAATCATGAATTGTATGAATTTAATGCATGAATTTAATGAATGATTATGAATTAATGAATGTGATTTGAATGTTTTAAGGTTGGAGTTGTGAGAAATGACAAAATATTGCTAAAAACCAGTTGATTGTTAATTTGAGTAAAAATTTTGAAATAAAAAACGAAATTTGAAATTTTGTAAAATTTTTTTTTGGGATGTGAAGGGTTAATTACAAATTTTGGTTTGGATACAATTGTATGGGAGTGATGTAGTTTTTAAATTAAACTAAACAAAATCTGAATAAAAATGTTTTAAAAATTAAAAAACTGCTCTTGTATGATTAGGGCAGGTCCCGCCTACTTATTGAAATGACACTAAATGAGAAAGTGTCAAAAAACTTCAGCTTTTGGCCAAGAAAAAAAGTTCTTTCAACACGAAAAGCGTAAGGCCGAACAAATGTGCAGTTTCAATGCCAAAAATCCATAAAGTAGGCTACGAATTGTCCCCTTATCCCACATATTCTAGTGACTATTTCTTGTTCCCAAATTTGAAAAAATTGGCTCGGTGAAGAAAAAATTCGAACTCAACTATAAAATCATCTTTCAAATGTATGTCTTTTTTAAAGAACTCTAAAAATCTTATTTTTCGAAAGGGACACCAAAATTCCAGAAACGTTGGTTTAAGTGTGTAGAGCAATAACGAAGACTTTGTTGAGAAATAAATTAACCTTTTGTAAAAAAAACTTGTGTTTTAACCAGAAGAAAATGGACTTATTGACCTGCCCTCATAAATTTTAGAAAGATTTTAAATTACATCCTGAAAGTATACTTTAGATTTTTGTATGAATATTCAATTCATACTTTTTCCAAAACAATGCACATTGGGGAGGTTTTAATAAAAGTTTTCATGTGGACAATTCAACTTTTCAAAAAATTTTATAACGAAAATTTTCAATCGATAAAAAAATTACAACGAAAATTTTGTTTGTCGAAATTTTTCTTTAAAAATTTTGTATTGAAAATTTTATATTGAAAATTTATACCGAAAATGTTTGTATGAAAATTTAGTATTGAAAACTTTTCTTTGAAAATTTTATAGTGAAAATTTCTCTATAAAAATTTTATATTGAAAATTTTTCTATAAAAAGTTTATGTCAAACATTTTTCTATAAAAATTTTATGTCAAAAATTTTTCTATAAAAATTTTATGTTGAACATTTTTCTATAAAAATTTTATGTTGAAAATATTTCTAAAAAAATTTTATGTTGAAAATTTTTCTATAAAAATTTTATTTCGAAAATTTTTCTGTAAACATTTTTTATAGAAATTTTTTCTATAAAAATTTTATACCGAAAATTTTTCTATAAAAATTTTAGAAATTTTTCTATAAAAAATTTATATCAGAAATTTTTCTATAAAAAATTTATATTGAGAATTCTTCCAGAAAAATTTTATATCGACAACTTTTCTATAAAAATTTTATATCCAAAATTTTTCTATAAAAATTTTATTTTAAGAATTTTAATATTAAAATTTTATATTAAAAATTTTATGCAGAAAATTTTTCTATAAAAATTTTTTATTGAAAATTTTTCTATAAAAATTTTTTATTGAAAATTTTTCAATAAAAATTTTTTATTTTTCTATAAAAATTTTATAACGAAAATTTTTCTATAAAAATTTTATAACGAAAATTTTTCTATAAAAATTTTATAACGAAAATTTTTCTATAAAAATTTATATCCAAAATTTGTCTATAAAAATTTTAATTCAAAAATTGTAATTTTAAATTTTATACCAAAATTTTGTCTATAAAAATTTTATACCGAAAATTTTTCTATAAAAATTTTATACCGAAAATTTTTCTATAAAAATTTTATACCCAAAATTTTTCTATAAAAATTTTATACCGAAAATTTTTCTATAAAAATTTTATACCGAAAATTTTTCTATAAAAATTTTATACCGAAAATTTTTCTATAAAAATTTTATACCGAAAATTTTTCTATAAAAATTTTGTACCGAAAATTTTCCTATAAAAATTTTATATCTAAAATTTTTTTTTATAAAAATTTCATATAGAAAATTTTTCTACAAAAATTCTTCTACAAAAATTTTATATCGAAAATTTTTCTATACAAATTTTATTACGAAAATGTTTTCTATAAAAATGTTATACCGAAAATTTTTCTTTAAAATTTTGTAGCGAAAATTTTTCTATAAAATTTTTTTATTGAAAATTTTTCTATAAAAAATTTTATATCGAAAATTTTTCTTTAAAAAATTTATGTCGAAATTTTTTTTTTATAAAAATTTTATATCAAAAATTTTTCTATATAAATTGTATATCCAAATTTTTACTATAAGATTTAATATTTAAAATCTTTCAATAAAAATTTTATATCGAAAATTTTTACAATAATATCAAATTTTCCTATAAAAATTTTATAGAGCTATGATAATGCATTCAAAAATGTGGCGGGCTTAGCCCGTCAATGTCAAGTTTGGTACAGAAATATACGCAGGAGACACTCCTTTTCACTAGTTTTTAAAAACATCCCCAATACTAATCTCAACTTGTTAAATACACTGAAAAAAATAACCTCAAAATATATAAAAGAAAAAAGTTAAATGTTTTGTTAAATTTTGTTTTTCTTTACTTTTAATTATTATCATTATACTTTAACTATTATTTGCAGCAAATTAATACTAAATAATAATTATACAAAAAAAAAAAACATAAATCAATTAACAAAAAAATATAAGAAAATTATAGAAATTTATGTTGTTTAAAAACTACATCTTTTAATTAAAAAATAATAATAATAAAATATTTTATATATATATAATCATATCATATCAATTAAATAGAGTGTTGCATTTTTTAAAAACTATTGTTGATTTTTCTTTCAATTCTTCTTTTTAAGGGGGAACAAGAGCGCGATCATATAATTTAGATGATTTGAAAAAGAATGTTTCAAATTGAATTTTGAATTTTCTAAAAATTTTGTAACAAATAGAAGTTGTTGTTTGTATATAAGAGTGAAGGGTAGGAGGAAAAGTGGTTTGTAATGTTGAGTGTTTTTTGAAAAAAAAATTTACAAAAATTTTTGTTTAAACTTTAATTTAGTTTTAAGATCAAGAGTTAATTTCTTGTTGTTGTTGTTGTTTGAAATGTTGCTTTTCTTAAAAAGTTTTCATTTGAAATTTTTTGCTTCTGTTGTTTCCATTTTTTAACTTGATTCTCTTCTAATTATTGTTGTTGGATTTATTTTACAATTACAATTTTTGTTTATCAATCATCAGCTTTCAATTAAGTTATTTTTTGTTTTTACTTATATTTTTTTTCTTCTTGTTTTTTTAAATTAAAAAATGAACACTTTTCAACTGGTGGGAATTTATATGGTTTTTGGAAATCTATTGCACGCAACATGAATTTTTATGGCCATTTTTGTGCTTTAGCCTGGCTTTGGGCTTGTAACGTTCCAAATATGATAATTGTTTGGCATTAATGGCTCCTCGTCGTTTGCTATAAAAGAGAAAAGGAAACGGATTTGAGTTAAATATTTCAAATATAACAACTAAAAACTGCAAACTTACTCTCTTATCATTTCTACAGCTGCCTCGTATTTTAAACCCAATTCAATAAGAGCCAAGGCTACCAAAACAGGTGCACGGCCGAGACCAGCGACACAGTGCACAGCAACACAAGCTTCGGGATTTTGTTGGTATCTAAAGAAAGAAAAAATTAAGAATTAATAAAGATAAACTTCAAGAAATTCGAAACAAGACGACACAGAATAAGGGAATATAATTGACATATAATGTTATAAAGTAGTCCTACTCTTCAGTCTTTGTCCGTAGTCCCAGCCGCTACATTCCTTCTTCTAATTGCTACTATTTTTCTCACTTTATAGTCTCTATAACAAGTCTCTAGCTCTATATATCATAATACTAGTCTCAGTTAAATTTTTTTATAAAAATTTTATAACAAAAATTTTTCTATAAAAATTAAAAAAAAAAATTATAAAAATTTTATAACGAAATTTTTTCTATAAAAATTAAATAACGAAAATTTATCTTGAAAAATTTTATAACGAAAATTTTTCTTAAAAAAATTTATAACGAAAATTTTTCTTAAAAAATTTTAAAATGAAAATTTTAAAATGAAAATTTTTCTTAAAAAATTTCATAATGAAAATTTTTCTTAAAAAATTTTATAACGAAAATTTTTCTATAAAAATTTTATAACGAAAATTTTTCTATAAACATTTTATAACGAACATTTTATATTGAACATTTTTCTATAAAAATCTTATAACTAAAATTTTTCTATAAAAATTATATAACGAAAAATTTATATCGAAAATTTTTCTGTAAAAATTTTATAACTAAAATTTTTCTATAAAAATTATATAACGAAAAATTTATATCGAAAATTTTTCTGTAAAAATTTTGTATCGAAAATTTTTCTGTAAAAATTTTATAATAAAAAATTTTCTGTTAAAATTTTATACCCAATATTTTTCTATAAAAATTAAAAAAAAAATAAATTCTATAAAAATTTTTCTTAAAAAATTTTATACCGAAATTTTTTCTGTAAAAAATTTATAACAAAAATTATTCTTAAAAAATTTTATACCGAAATCTTTTCTATAAAAATTTTATACCGACAATTTTTCTATTAAAATTTTATAACGAAAATCTTTCTATAAAAATTTTATATCAAAAATTTTTTAATAAAAATTTTATACTGAAAAATTTTCTTTAAAAATTTTATACCGAAACCTTTTCTATAAAAATTTTGTACCGAAAATTTTTCTATAAAAATTTTGTACCGAAAATTTTTCTATAAAAATTTTGTACCGAAAATTTTTCTATAAAAATTTTGTACCGAAAATTTTTCTATAAAAATTTTATACCGAAAATTTTTCTATAAACATTTTATAACAAACATTTTTCTATAAAAATTTTATAAAGAAAATTTTTCTATAAAAATTTTATATCAAAAATTTTATACCGAAAATTCGTTTATAAACATTTTATAACAAAAATTTTATAACGAAAATTTTATAACGAAAATTTTTCTGTAAAAATTTTATAACGAAAATTTTTCTGTAAAAATTTTATAACGAAAATTTTTCTATAAAAATTTAATGACAAAAATTTTTTTAAAAAAATTTTATACCAAAAATTTTTCTATAAAAATTTAATAACAAAAATTTTTTTAAAAAAATTTTATACCAAAAATTTTTCCATAAAAATTTTATATCGAAAATTTTTCTATAAATATTTTATACCGAAAATTTTTCTATAAAAATTTTATAACTCAAATTTTTCTATAAAAATTTTATACCGAAAATTTTTCTATAAAAATCTTATAACGAAAATTTTTCTATAAAAAATTTATAACGAAATTTTTCAATAAAAAATTAATAACGAAAATTTTTCTATAAAAATTTTACAACGAACTTTTTTATATAGTACTAGTATAGTACTAGTCCGATTATAGTACTAGTCTGAGTATAGTACTAGTTCGAGTGTAGTACTATTTCGAGAATAGTACTAGTGTAGTACTACTTCGAGAATAGTACTAGTCCAAGTATATTACTACTCCCAGAACAGTACTACATCGAGTATAGTACTAATTCGAGTATAGTACTAGTTCTTGTATGAGTATAGTTCAAGTCCGAGTATAGTACAAGTCTGAGTATATTACTAGTCCGAGTATAGTACTAGTTCGAGTATAGTTCAGTCTGTAGCCCTATTCATGGGCTAATTCATAGTCGACTCCATGAAAAATTCAAAGAAAATTACAAATTTACACATAAACTTAATTAAAAACTCAAAACATTAAGAAATTTAGATTTTTTCAAAAACTCAATAACAATTCAAAATTAGGAAACTCAAAACTTGAATAAAACCTTACCTACAAGTGGTATTTTTATTATCATTATCATCGACATGATGATCATCATGTGGAGGAGTATCTCTAGTACTGCTAATAATTTGATTTCTATTTTGTAGGACATGTATGGTAGAAGTACTTGTTATAGGGGGAGTAGTAGTAGTATTATTGTTATTAAGATTGGTGTAGTGGATAGTATTAGTACTATTACTGATACCGAGGTTGGTGCCAGTTGGGGTATTATAACAAGTGTTGGTGTTGTTGATGGTTTCAGCTGTTTTATGAGATTTATTATGTCTTAAAGAAAAACGTTTGTTTCTCATAAAAGATGCTCTAGTGGAAGAGGATTTTTTCTTACTAAAACTACAAAGAAAAAAATAAAAGAAAATATACCAAAGAAAGAAAAAAAAAACCGGGAGGAAATAGAAAAGAGAGGGTAAAAGAAATGATAAGTCAAAAAGCTTTGGTAAAAGGGTGGTATTTTTATAAAATTATACATATAAAAATATATCATTTGAAAAAAAAAACGGTTTAGGTTAGTAGAAAAGCAGTTTAACAAAATTATAAAAAAAAATTGTTTTAGTAAAAATTGAAATTATGATTTGATAACAAAAACAAAACGGGACGGACATGATAACTAAAAGTGCCAAAGGCAAAATTAATTTAAAAACTCCGAAAAATCAAAAGAGCATAATTCTTTTTAGTTCCAAAAAAAGAACATCTAGTGCAATATAACTTGTTAAAAAAAAGCCATAGAAGCGTGAAATGTTAAAACAAAAAAAATGTGAAGCCAACTTTTGGTTAATAAATTTTGTTGAGGGAAATTTGTGTTAATATTTTCAAGTGTTTTTCTGTTTCAAGATGACGATAAAAACTATACAAAAAAAAACTGATGATAACATGGATGATATTCTTTTTTTGTTAAAACCATGAAAAAACCCACTTGAATTTAAGGTTTTTTCAAATTTTATGACGAAAACATAAAAAAAACTTGACAAAAGTTAGAGAAGAAAAAAACAAATTTTACAAAATCTAAAAATTTCTTTTTTAAATAGAGAAAAAGCTTAAACTTTAATTAAAATTTTAAAGAAAAATTTTACTTACTTTTGCTTTAAAATCTCAAACCATTCGTCAACAACATTCTGCGGCGGGAAAGTACCATCTTCGAATGCTAAATCTTTAACAGTGATGCCTTGTGCTTCCAATTCTTCAGTATTATAACTGGGCTCGCAGACACGGACCACAGTGTTAACATTATTTTTCTTTAATTCCTGAAAAAAAAGAGAAAAAGTTAAACTTGAACTCACTTAAGCAAAGAGAATATCATGATCTTAATAAAAGTTCTTAATAAGAGTAAAACACGCTCTTAATAAAACATAAGCAAGATCTCAGTAAAAGAAAGATTTCAAATAAGAGTAAAGATGCTCTCAATAAAACCAAACTTTCATAAGAGCAAATTTTTATAGAATATTTGCTCTTTCATAAGAGCAAATTTTTATAGAAAATTTGCACTTTCATAAGAGCAAATTTTTATAGAAAATTTGCTCTTTCATAAGAGCAAATTTTTATAGAAAATTTGCTCTTTCATAAGAGCAAATTTTTATAGAAAATTTGCTCTTTTATAAGAGCAAATTTTTATAGAAAATTTTGCTCTTTTATAAGAGCAAATTTTTATAGAAAATTTGCTCTTTTATAAGAGCAAATTTTTATAGAAAATTTGCTCTTTTATAAGAGCAAACTTTTATAGAAAATTTGCTCTTTTATAAGAGCAAATTTTTATAGAAAATTTGCTCTTTTATAAGAGCAAATTTTTATAGAAAATTTGCTCTTTTATAAGAGCAAATTTTTATAGAAAATTTGCTTTTTCTCTAGAGCAAATTTTTATAGAAAATTTGCTCTTTCTCTAAAACAAATTTTTATAGACAATTTACTTTTTCTCTAGAGCAAATTTCTTCTCTAGAGCGAATTTTTATAGACAGTTTGTCAAAATTTTGAGAGCATTTCTCGCTCTTACTTACCATTATATAATGATGTATGGTTACATCTGATGGCCGATCAGTGATTAGGAACTTCATTCCCTTAAACTCAATAAGAGCAGGTGCGGGGCGTAAATCCTTTTGACGCATGTTGCTCATTAATATCGTTAATATAATTAATTAAAAAAAAATAAAACTTTTACAAACTTATTTTAGGCTTACACAAATTTTTCTCTGTTTTTTTTTTGTATGATTTTGGTTTTCCTTGTGTGTGTATGTTGTTGTTTTCAACAGTTTTTCTGTTATATGAATTTAAATATAATAAATATATATAAAACGATCTTATAGGATTAATTAAGTAAATAATTTGTTTGGTTTTCTTTTTTTAAGATTTACAAAAAAAATTTTAAGAAATTTTTGTTAGCAAAATTGTTTGTATTGTTGTTTTAAAAAATGTTTTCAAAAAAGAGGTTTGTAGCGTTTGAATTATATTTTAGTGTGTTTGTTTGTCTTTTTGAAAATTAAGACTTTTTTTGCTTAAATATTTAAGATTTTTAAGAAAAGTCTTGATTAAGAGCAACAAAATGAACGGAAAAATTTACAAAGTAAAGGAAATTTTCTTTTTAGATTTTATACAAAGACCTTTTCTTGTATTGTTCTATTAACTAACGGAAGATTCCAATTTTTTCTTTCTTATTTCAAAAATTCAGCTTGTTTTTATAATTTATATATAATTTTAGTAATTTTTTTTAAATATTTATAGCAAATTTTAAGCAATTTTAAGTACTAGACTTTGTTTTATAATTTAGGAAATATTTCTTTTTAATTTTTTTTTTTTATAAGTTTTACTTTTTTAGCTTAAAAATTATCACAAAATAAAATTAATCTGTTATTTTAATTATAATTTCTTTTTTTTCAATTCAAAAAAATTTCAAAAAATATTTTTTCTCTATTTATTAGAATAAACCTGCTTTTCCCTGTTCTCACTTTAGTTTTTTGTCAGTTATTTCAATTGTATTTCAATATCCTTTTTTCTAGAGTTTTGATGCCAGATCCTGTTTGAGGTTTTACCAATTTAATCTTTTCTAAGAATTCGTTGAATTTTGTTCAATTTTGGGATCTTGTTTTCTTTTATAGCACTTGATCTGTTTTGATATGATCACTTGTGTTGTTGATGAATTTGATGAAATTTCTTTTAATTTCGGGTTGTTTCGTATTGCTGTAACGTTGTACGTATTATTCAGATACGTTTCTCTTCTCTCATTTAATTTATTCCCGTTTGCTTAACTTCTTTGTAGTCTTAAACTTGCAGTTTCTTCGTCTTACTTTTAAACGCCTTCGTGATCGTTTAGATTTTCTATTAACTCCTTTGATGCAAACTTTTTCCCCCTAGAAAAAGAAAAGAGAAAAATGTAATTTATATAAGAGAGCAAAAATGAAAGAACAAGAGCAAATTTTTTATAAAAATTTGCTCTAGAAAACGAGAAAATTTTCTATAAAAATTTGCTCTAGAGAAAGAGCAAATTTTCTAAAAAAAAAATTGCTTTAAAGAAAGAGCAAATTTTCTATAAAAATTTTCTCTTGAGAAAGAACAAATTTTCTATAAAAATTTGTTCTAGAGAAAGAGCAAATTTTCTATAAAAATTTGCTGTAGAGAAAGAGTAAATTTCTAAAACAAAAATTTTCTATAAAAATTTGCTCTTCAGAAAGAGCAAATTTTCTTTAAAAATTTGATCTAGAGAAACAACAAATTTTCTTTAAAAATTTTCTCAGCAAATTTTCTATAAAAATTTGCTCTAGAGAAAGAACAAATTTTCTATAAAAATTTTCTCTAGAGAAAGAGCAAATTTTCTATAAAAATTTGCTCTAGAGAAAGGGCAAATTTTCTATAAAAATTTGAGCAAATTTTCTATAAAAATTTGCTTTAGAGAAAGAGCAAATTTTCTATAAAAATTTACTCTAGAGAAAGAGCAAATTTTTTATAAAAATTTGCTCTAGAGAAAGAGCAAATTTTCTATAAAAATTTGCTCTAGAGAAAGAGCAAATTTTCTATAAAAATTTGCTCTAGAGAAAGAGCAAATTTTCTATAAAAATTTGCTCTAGAGAAAGAGCAAATTTTCTATAAAAATTTGCTCTAGAGAAAGAGCAAATTTTCTATAAAAATTTGCTCTAGAGAAAGAGCAATTTTCTATAAAAAATTTGCTCTAGAGAAAGAGCATTCAAAACATTTTACATTCCTTCACCTAAAATCAACTGCAATTTTTTCTGCACGTGTAATTTAAATGAAATAGGTCGCTTGATTTAGGGGTGTGTTGGCTAGGTTGATGATTCCATGTTATTGTTGTGCCCCTAATTTCTACCTAATTTATTTTTGCGCCACAACACAATTGTCGCCTTTCTCTCATATTGTCTGTTTTCTATTTTTTTTTTTCAACGGAATCATGCCAATTTAATCAAACACCCACTCGTTCTCGTTCCCTTTTCATTATAATTTTTTATTTATAAGTTTTTTGTTTTCCTTTCCTGCTAAATGCAAAATTTTGTTTTTCTATTTATTGTAAAGACCTGCCCTCCTTGTTTTCAGGCGAGATAATTTACATTTGAAAACCGATAATAAACAACTTTTACGTCTATGTCACAACAAAAAGTTATCAGTTTAATGAAACTTTTTCGTTGTTCTTCGATTTGTTTTAGTTGTTTTCTCATTATGATGATGTGGGGGTTTGTTTGGCATTAAACCAAATATTAGTAGATGATAATAAATAAAATATATATAAAAATATAAATGCAAAAACTCAATTAAATAAATAAACAAACAGAAATCTATTAAAATATTTTGTTTAGTAGAAAAAAATTCTGAAACGCAGACAGAATTCCTATAACTAATAGACACACGTTTAGGTAACAAAAGACCTATTCCAGGGAAAAAAATAATTAACACTTTGGGGTATACAAGAGCAAATTTGTAAAGCAAACAAAATATATTTTAGCCACAAACCTTAAATTTTTATAGATCATATTTTAAAGAAAATTTGCTCTTTCTCTAGAGCAAATTTTTATAGAAAATTTGCTCTCTCTCTAGAGCAAATTTTTGTAGTTAATTTGCTCTTTCTCTAGAGCAAATTTTTATAGAAAAATGTCTCTTTCTCTTGAGCAAATGTTTATAGAAAATTTGCTTTTTCTCTAGAGCAAGTTTTTATAGAAAATTTTCTCTTTTTCTAGAGCAAATTTTTACAGAAAATTTGCTCTTTCTCTACAGCAAACTTTTATAGAAAATTTGCTCTTTCTCTAGAGGAAATTTTTATAGAAAATTTGCTCTTTATCTAGAGGAAATTTTTATAGAAAATTTGCTCTTTCTCTAGAGGAAATTTTTATAGAAAATTTGCTCTTTCTCTAAAGCAAATTTTTATAAAAAATTTTCTCTTTCTCTAGAGAAAATGTTTATAGAAAATTTCCTCTTTCTCTAGAGCAAATTTTTATAGAAAATTTTCTATTTCTCTAGAGCAAATTTTTATAGAAAATTTTCTATTTCTCTAGAGCAAATTTTTATAGAAAATTAGCTTTTTTTTAGAGAAAATTTTTATAGAAAATTTTCTTTTTCTCTAGAGAAAATTTTTATAGAAAATTTGCTCTTTCTCTAGAGCAAATTTTTATAAAAAATTTTCTCTTTCTCTAAAACAAATTTTTATAGAAAATTTTCTCTTTCTCTAGATCAAATTTTTTTAGAAAATTTGCTCTTTCTCTAATGCAAAATTTTATAGAAACTTTGCTCTTTCTCTAGAGCAAATTTTTATAGAAAATCTGCTCTTTCCCTAGAGCAAATTTTTATAGAAAATTTGCTCTTTCTCGTGAGCAAATTTTTATAGAAAATGTTCTCTTTCTCTAGAGAAAATTTTTATAGAGCAAAATTTGTATAAAAAATTTGATTTTTCTCTAGAGCAAAATTTGTATAAAAACTTTGCTCTTTCTCAAGAGTAAAATTTGTATAAACAATTTGCTCTTTCTCTGGATCAAATTTTTATAGAAAATTGGCTTTTTCTCTAGAGCAAATTTTTATAGAAAATTTGTAAAGCAAACAAAATATATTTTAGCCACAAACTTTAAATTTTTATAGATCATCTTTTAAAGAAAAATTTCTCTTTCTCTATAGTAAATTTTTATAAAAAATGTGCTCTTTCTCTATAGGAAATTTCTACAGAAAATTTGCTTTTCTCTAGAGGAAATTTTTATAGAAAATTTGCTCTTTCTCTAGAGCAAATTTTTATAGAAAACGTGCTCTTTCTCTAGAACAAATTTTTATAGAAAATTTCTTCTTTCTATAGATCAAAATTTTATAAAAAAGTTTGCTACTTCTATAAAGCAATTTTTTAGAAAAAAATTTTTTTTTCATAATTCTGTGAAATATTAATTATACGAAATTCTATCCGCTTCGATGCCCTCAATTTCTGACCAAACCAGGCGCAAATCTCACAGACAAAATTTACTCGTAAAAGTTAAACAATAAAAATAAATAAAAATAAAAAAAATCATTTATAAGACAATAAAACTTATGCAGTAGAAAGATAAATTTTTAACAAAGAAAAAAACTAAAAGAAAAGTAACAGAAAGGAAAAAAAATAAAATTAAAGTGTAAAGTTTTGTGGGAAAACATTTTCTATGAAAAAGTTGAAATGAAAACAAATTTGCGTTTTTTCAAAAATCATAAAAGTTTTCAAAACCAATCAAAAACAATTGACAGCTGTCAATTCTGATGAAGATATTCTCGCTTGTGGTTTTTTACAAATGAATGATTTGCGGACACGTTTTCATCGAATATAGCAGAATAGTCCTATACTAGCGGTCACTAAAGGTTATTACACGACGCAAATTTGTGTTCAGAAATTTTTCTTAATCTAAATTTCTAATCAAAGATAATTATAGAACGA
Source organism: Stomorhina lunata (assembly GCA_933228675.1). Taxonomy (NCBI): domain Eukaryota; kingdom Metazoa; phylum Arthropoda; class Insecta; order Diptera; family Rhiniidae; genus Stomorhina; species Stomorhina lunata. The sequence goes on from OW121741.1 coordinate 15,049,525, forward strand.
TGGGAAAGCACCTGCCTTCTTATTTTGGGATTGTTTGATTTTATTGAGATTTTTTTAGACAATGAATAATTTGTGAGATCACGATCGAAAAGTGATTGAATAAGCTACTAAATATTTTTACTAACGATCTATCAACTTGAATAATGTTTAAATAAAATCCAATAAATATTTTAAAAACTCGTGTCTTTAAGAAACAAAATTTCGCAATAGTTTTGTATAGAAAAGTAAGCGATCGTTATAGTTTTCTATAGAAAAGTAAGTGATCGCTATAGTTTTCTATAGAAAAGTAAGCGATCGCTATAGTTTTCTATAGAAAAGTAAATGATCGCTATAGTTTTCTATAGAAAAGTAAGCGATCGCTATAGTTTTCTATAGAAAAGTAAATGATCGCTATAGTTTTCTATAGAAAAGTAAATGATCGCTATAGTTTTCTATAGAAAGGTAAGCGATCGCTATAGTTTTCTATAGAAAAGTAAGCGATCGCTATAGTTTTCTATAGAAAAGTAAGCGATCGCTATAGTTTTCTATAGAAAAGTTAGCGATCGCTATAGTTTTCTATAGAAAAGTAAACGATCGATAGAGAAATTCGTTAGCTTTTTTTTCCTCTTTTAAAAAAAAATTTCTCTAGAGCAAATTTTAATAGAAAATTTGCTCTTTCTCTAGAGAAAATTTTTATAGAAAATTTGCTCTTTCTCTAGAGCAAATTTTTATAGAAAATTTAATCTTTCTCTAGAGCAACAAAAATAAAAGTTTGCTCTTTCTCTAGAGCAAATTTTTATAGAAAATTTGCTCTTTCTCTAGAGCAAATTTTTAGAGAAAATTTGCTCTTTCTCTAGAGCAAATTTTTATAGAAAATTTGCTTTATCTCTAGAGCAAATTTTTAGAGAAAATTGGCTCTTTCTCTAGAGCAAATTTTTATAGAAATTTTGCTCTTTCTCTAGAGCAAATTTTTAGGAAGTAAGCCTTGGTTTTCGTTAGAAAAATTGGAGTTAGCCTAAGTTTTTTTTTGTGATTGGGATGTTAAAACTTACTTTTTATTTGTGCTGGGCTTGGCAGTATTCAGCACTATCTAGATGAAACTCCATAGATGTAGGAACAGGTCTAACCAGCTGCAAAGACAAAGGAGATAAAGAAAATTCAATTAAAATTAAGATACAAATAAATTTGTTCAATAAAACCGTAATATATTTAAAAATATTTTACAAAAGTAAATTTTGGCAAAAATAAAATTTAATATAGGCAAAAATCTATATTTAACCTTAAAGAAACACGCAATTCATAGATAAAAAAGAAAAATATTAAAACAAAAAATAAATAATATTTTCAAAAATTCTGCCATTAAAATGACGAAAATAGGAAAATGATGGCGGTTTTTAAAATAAACAACAAGGAGAAATAAATTATTAAGATTTTCAGACCATGACAAAAAATATAAATTTTTTGCAAACAGAAACCCAAAAAAATTTAAAAAGAAAGAAAACACATTTCCATATACAAGAAAAAATACAAAAACAACATAAAGAAAACTTTGACATGACAGAGAAATTTTCTTTTCCCTTCCCCCAGAAGAAAAGAATCAAGTTGTCACAATGACATTTTAACGAGAACAAATGCAGCTTTTAAGGAAAAGTTAAATTTTGTAGAAGAAACTTTCACAGACACAAACGGATTTTCTTCGTTCTTGACTATAAATCACAGACCACTTTCCCAAAAAGTAGGAAAATACTATAAAATTTTCTTATTTTTTGGCTTTTTATAGACATTTTGACGATTAAGTCTTTATTACGAAAAAAAAAAAACACACACACACAAACAAAGACATAAAATATTAAAGAAAATTTTGGGGTATATTTATTCAAACATTTAATTTAAATCATGTAAATAATTCGTTTACAAAGAAAAAATTAAATTTATTAAATTTTATTAGGAAAATTTATTATTGCAATTACAAATATGCCAACAGATCAGCAGAAACGAATAATTGATGTATAAAAATAACCCAGCAAACTTTTTTAAACGAAAAATAAACAGCCCAAAAGTTTTCTATAAAAAATTCAAATATCGAAATAGACTTTCAATGAGAAGTTAAAAAGACTCTTAGTTTCTATAGAAAAGTAAGCGATCGCTATAGTTTTTTATAGAAAAGTAAGCGATCGCTATAGTTTTCTATAGAAAAGTAAGCGATCGCTATAGTTTTCTATAGAAAAATAAGCGATCGCTATAGTTTTCTATAGAGAACTAAGCGATCGCTATAGTTTTCTATAGAAAAGTAAGCGATCGCTATAGTTTTCTATAGAAAAGTAAGCGATCGCTATAGTTTTCTATAGAAAAGTAAGCGATCGCTATAGTTTTCTATAGAAAAGTAAGCGATCGCTATAGTTTTCTTTAGAAAAGTAAGCGATCGCTATAGTTTTCTATAGAAAAGTAAGCGATCGCTATAGTTTTCTATAGAAAAGTAAGCGATCGCTATAGTTTTCTTTAGAAAAATAAGCGATCGCTATAGTTTTCTATAGAAAAGTAAGCGATCGCTATAGTTTTCTATAGAAAAGTAAGCGATCGCTATAGTTTTCTATAGAAAAGTAAGCGATCGCTATAGTTTTCTATAGAAAAGTAAGCGATCGCTATAGTTTTCTATAGAAAAGTAAGCGATCGCTATAGTTTTCTATAGAAAAGTAAGCGATCGCTATAGTTTTCTATAGAAAAGTAAGCGATCGCTATAGTTTTCTATAGAAAAGTAAGCGATCGCTATAGTTTTCTATAGAAAAGTAAGCGATCGCTATAGTTTTCTATAGAAAAGTAAGCGATCGCTATAGTTTTCTATAGAAAAGTAAGCGATCGATATAGTTTTCTATAGAAAAGTAAGCGATCGCTATAGTTTTCTATAGAAAAGTAAGCGATCGCTATAGTTTTCTATAGAAAAGTAAGCGATCGCTATAGTTTTCTATAGAAAAGTAAGCGATCGCTATAGTTTTCTATAGAAATGTAAGCGATCGCTATAGTTTTCTATAGAAAAGTAAGCGATCGCTATAGTTTTCTTTAGAAAAGTAAGCGATCGCTATAGTTTTCTATAGAAAAGTAAGCGATCGCTATAGTTTTCTATAGAAAAGTAAGCGATCGCTATAGTTTTCTATAGAAAAGTAAGCATTCGCTACAGTTTTCTATAGAAAAGTAAGCGATCGCTATAGTTTTCTATAGAAAAGTAAGCGATCGCTATAGTTTTCTATAGAAAAGTAAGCGATCGCTATAGTTTTCTATAGAAAAGTAAGCGATCGCTATAGTTTTCTATAGAAAAGTAAGCATTCGCTACAGTTTTCTATAGAAAAGTAAGCGATCGCTATAGTTTTCTATAGAAAAGTAAGCGATCGCTATAGTTTTCTATAGAAAAGTAAGCGATCGCTATAGTTTTCTATAGAAAAGTAAGCGATCGCTGTAGTTTTCTATAGAAAAGTATGCTATCGCTATAGTTTTCTATAGAAAAGTAAGCGATCGCTATAGTTTTCTATAGAAAAGTAAGCGATCGCTATAGTTTTCTATAGAAAAGTAAGCGATCGCTATAGTTTTCTATAGAAAGGTAAGCGATCGCTATAGTTTTCTATAGAAAAGTAAGCGATCGCTATAGTTTATTTTAGAAAAGTTGGCGATCGCTATAGTTTTCTCTAGAAAAGTTGGCGATCGCTATAGTTTTCTCTAGAAAAGTTGGCGATCGCTTTAGTTTTCTAAAGAAAAATTGTTTGTTGGGTTATTAAAATTGATTTAAGACTTCAAATTACACAATTTTTATGAATAGTTTTTAAGATTAAAAACTATTAAAATTTTCAATGGGAACAATTATTTTCTTTTGAAATTAGTTTTTTGACTGGCAAATATTTAGCGATTCTAGAGGAAGTCAAACAGAATTTGAAATATTGACTAAAGGCGATTTCATATAAAAATTGATGATATTGAAAATTTTCTAAATAAATTTAAAAATTTTGCATGCATTATTTGAGTTAAAATTTCGAAATTTAAAAAGTTTCTTACCTTTAACTTAATAATAATGTTAGTAAATAATTTATTAATGCGAAAAGTTTGACTCATATGTGCGTCGTTCAAGTTGATAAAGTTTATATTTTCGATTTATTATACAAATATAAATTGTTGACAAACAATTTTTGATATTTCTGACGCTTTTGCGATTCGTTATACGTTTCAGTAAAATTTTTTCAGACTTTTTTCAAATTTCTCTCCCGCTATGAACAACAATTTTTATTGGAAAAAATGTTTTCTTTTTGGTTATAATAAATTTTAAAACAAAAATATTTAAGGTATTTTTCAAAATAATTTCACGCAGAACCTGGAAGGGAAAATTAAATGGAAAATACAAATAAATAACCAACTTTTTAATAGAAAACTTGAGCGATCACCAACTTTTCTGTAGAAAACTAGAGCGATCGCCAACTTTTCTATAGAAAACTTGAGCTATCGCCAACTTTTCTATAGAAAATTATAGCGATCGCCAACTTTTCTGTAGAAAACTTGAGCGATCGCCAACTTTTCTATAGAAAAATATAGCGATCGCCAACTTTTCTATAGAAAACTATAGCGATCGCCAACTTTTCTATAGAAAACTATAGCGATCGCCAACTTTTCTATAGAAAACTATAGCGATCGCCAACTTTTCTATAGAAAACTATAGCGATCGCCAACTTTTCTATAGAAAACTATAGCGATCGCCAACTTTTCTATAGAAAACTATAGCGATCGCCCACTTTTCTATAGAAAACTATAGCGATCGCCAACTTTTCTATAAAAAACTATAGCGATCGCCAACTTTTCTATAGAAAACTATAGAGATCGAAAACTTTTCTATAGAAAACTATAGCGATCGCCAACTTTTTTAAAGAAAAATATAGCGATCGAAAATTTTTCTATAGAAAACTATAGCTATCGCCAACTTTTCTATACAAAACTATAGCGATCGCCAAATTTTCTATAGAAAAATAAGGCGATCGCCAACTTTTCTATAGAAAATTAAGGCGATTGCCAACTTTTCTATAGAAAACTAAGGCGATCGTCAACTTTAATATGGAAAACTAAATTTTATGTAGAGGACTATGACGATCGCCAACAAAACTGAGAAGATCACCAAAGAAAACTAAATAAAACAATTAGTAATTAAATAAAAATAAAACCAAAACAAGAAACACCCCCATTAAATAATTTAAATTTAAATTTCTACACAAAAAAACACATATACAAAGAAAAGCAAAAAGGTCGTTTACTTGAACTTGAGACTAATTGCAACAAATGATTTGTTCGCTCGACTCTTGGTCTTTGTAAAGCAAAAATTTAAAAATTAAACTAGAATAAAAGGAAAATCGTAAAATCTTTGCAAAAACTTAAATAAACAATTACTTAAATTGCAAAATATTCTAAGTATAAATCCACACGACAAGTAAAATAATAATAATAATAATAATAAAACCTCAAATAATTAACGCTTTATTGCGAAAAAGAACTAAAAAATTAATTGATAACGAATGTTTTGGGTTGAATAAATTCTAGAGCAGAGGGATTGACGGACGGAACAAAATGTCGTCGACAAGTCAATAAAAATGTAAATAAATGTTTTTATCTCGAGTTCTTCTTTTAATAAAAATCATATGATTCAACAATTTTCTAGTTAAAGCAGAAAAAACAGCAAAAAAATGTATTTACCAGCGGTCAGGGACAGAAGTTACATAAATAAATTTAAATACTAAGATTTAAACAATTTATTATAAAAAAATGTTAATCTCACCAAAAAAAAAAAACTAACTAAGTTTCCCATAGAAAATTTGCGATTTCTTTTAGTATTCTTTCAAAAATTTGGCGGTTGCCAACTATGAAAGTTTGCGATCGCCTAAGTTTTCTAAAGAAAAGTAAGCGATCGCTATAGTTTTTATAGAAAAGTAAGCGATCGCTATAGTTTTCTATAGAAAAGTAAGCGATAGCTATAGTTTTCTATAGAAAACTAATTGATCGCTATAGTTTTCTATAGAAAAGTAAGCGATCGATATAGTTTTCTATAGAAAAGTAAGCGATCGCTATAGTTTTCTATAGAAAAGTAAGCGATCGCTATAGTTTTCTACAGTAAAGTAAGCGATCGCTATAGTTTTCTTTAGAAAAGTAAGCTATCGCTATAGTTTTCTATAGAAAAGTAAGCGATCACTGTAGTTTTCTATAGAAAAGTAAGCGATCACTGTAGTTTTCTATAGAAAAGTAAGCGATAGCTATAGTTTTCTATAGAAAAGTAGGCGATCGCTATAGTTTTCTATAGAAAAGTAAGTGATCGCTATAGTTTTCTACAGAGAAGTAAGCGATCGCTATAGTTTTCTATAGAAAAGTTGGCGATCGCTTTAGTTTTCTATATAAAAGTTGGCGATCGCTTTAGTTTTCTATAGAAAAGTTGGCGATCGCTTTAGTTTTCTATAGAAAAGTTGGCGATCGCTTTAGTTTTCTATAGAAAAGTTGGCGATCGCTTTAGTTTTCTATATAAAAGTTGGCGATCGCTTTAGTTTTCTATAGAAAAGCTGGCGATCGCTTTAGTTTTCTATAGAAAAGTTGGCGATCGCTTTAGTTTTCTATAGAAAAGTTGGCGATCGCTTTAGTTTTCTATAGAAAAGTTGGCGATCGCTATAGTTTTCTATAGAAAAGTTGGCGATCGCTATAATTTGGTTTATAGAAAAGTGAGTGATCGCCTTAGTTTTCTATAGAAAAGAAAGCGATCGCTAGAGTTTTGTATAGAAAAGTAAGCGATCGCTATAGTTTTGTATAGAAAAGAAGCGATCGCTATAGTTTTCTATAGAAAAGTAAGCGATCGCTATAGTTTCTATAGAAAAGTAAGCGATCGCTTTAGTTTTCTATAGAAAAGTAAGCAATCGCTATAGTTTTGTAAATAAAAAGTAAGCGATCGCTATAGTTTTCTATAGAAAAGTAAGCGATCGCTATAGTTTTCTATAGAAAAGTAATCGATCGCTATAGTTTTCTATAGAAAAGTAAGCGATCGCTATAGTTTTCTATAGAAAAGTAAGCGATCGCTATAGTTTTCTATAGAAAAGTAAGAGATCGCTATTGTTTAGATTTCTATAGAAAAGTAAGCGATCGCTAGAGTTTTCTATAGAAAAGTAAGCGATCTCTAGAGTTTTCTATAGAAAAGTAAGCGATCGCTAGAGTTTTCTATAGAAAAGTAAGCGATCGCGGCGACATGAAATAACCCCCAATGAAATAACGCCCAATTACGAAAATGAAGTAAACCCCAATAAAAATTGAAAAATGAAAATTGGGGATAATTTCACATTTATTGGGCTTCATTTCACTATAAATTGGGATTTATTTCGTTATGAAGCTATTCCAGAAAAAATATTATTTTAATTGGGATTTATTTCATGTAAATTTAATCTGGGCTTTATTTCATTTTTTTTGGAGTTTATTTCATTTTCATGAAAATGATGTTTTGAAGATTTTTCTGAATTCTAAACATTCTTACAATTTTTTAGGAAGAATTTTTGCCGTTAATGACTTTTAAGTAGTAAAGATCAATTAAAAATCATAAATTAAATTCGAAATTATTAGTGGTAGCCGTATTAATAGTATTGTAAATTTATGTATGCGGTAGGCGAGTCGTTACACAAAAAAATCAATTTATAACATTTTATATTTGTTATATATTATTTTTATTTTATCGAAATACGCCGATACGAACACAATCATGGAAGCCAAAAACACTCTATGAAGAATTTAAGCCTCTTCGCAAAATAAAATAAGAGTGTATAAACCTTAATTGGCGTATAGAACAAACGGCGCCGCAGGCGAAAATTTAGTTTTGTAAAAAAATGGCTGTGAAAACTGTTTTTTGTAAAAAAAAATCGCGCGATTTTTTTTTACAAAAAACAGTTTTCACAGCCATTTTTTTACAAAACTAAATTTTTGCCTGCGGCGCTTCTCCCATTTGTTAATAGAATGATGTTCTCTACAAACAAAACTCGTATTGAAATGAAAACTGACGAGGTCATGTTCGAAGATTTTTAATATTTGGAAGAAGATCGGGACAGATTCCTCAAGAAGTACATGCATTTTAAAACTGCTGCAAATCGCGTTCCAAATAATGAAGCATTGACTGACCCTGTATGTCGGCAAACAATGCAAGTAGTTTTCTAAAAAAAAAAACAATTTAAAAAATAAAACTAAAAAAACTCATTTTTTGGGTCTTATTTCATTTTTTTGGGGATTATTTCATTGGGGTTTATTTCCTATTCTAACTTAATTTTAGTAAAAATTTTTAAAGTGATTTCTAAAATTGGGTGTTATTTCGTTAAAATTAGGTATTATTTCGCCAAAAATTGGGTGTTTTTTCATATCTTATTTCCTAGAAGTTATTTCTTTTTTTGCTGCTAATATAATTGGGGTTTATTTCATTTTCGTAATTGGGCGTTATTTCATTGGGGGTTATTTCATGTCGCCAGCGATCGCTATAGTTTTATATAGAAAAGTAAGCGATCGCTATAGTTTAGTGATTAGACAGTATAATGAGTCAGAATTATTAATCATATAATAATCCACAATGAGCATTTACAATATGTCACGAATTTGACTAAATGGACAATATAGTTGGCCACGATTAGTCTATAAAATATGTCACGATTATCACTACTTGGATTAAAATTGGCCAAGATTAGTCTAATTATGACAGAAATTTATCCATATAATGGCACGACGAGTCTTTATAATATTTCACGAATTTGACTAAATGGACTATATAATTGGCCACGATTAGTCACGATTATAACTTTAATTTGTATTTATAATTTGCAACGATTAATACTTAATTTAGACTATAAATTACTCACGATTGGGCTATATAATTTCTCAAGAACTTAAGAACTTAAATTCGACTATATAATAAGATACGATTAAGTCTAGATCGGACTAAGTTGAACTATATAAAAACTCATGATTCGGCTATATAATTTCCCAAGAATATGACTATAATTCGACTATAAAATGAACCACGGTTAACACTAAAAATGAGCTACAAAATGATTCACGAATAGACTATATAGTGAGTTACGATTAAGACTATAATAGGACTTTACAATGAGTCACGAATAAAGTATATAGTGAGTCACAATTATGACCAAAATTGTACTATACAATAAGCCACGACAAAGGCTAAAGTTGGACTATATAATTACTCACGATTAAACTATATAATGAGTCAAGAATGTGGGTAAAATTAAACTTAATAAACCACGATTGGACTATATAATGAGCCACGATTATGACTAAAATTGGACTTCAAATGAGAAATGATTAGACTATTTAATGAGCCACGATAAACATAAAAAATGGGCTATGTAATGAGTCCCTAATAGACTTTAAATTGAGTTACGATTAAGACAAAAATTGGACTATATAATGAGTCACGAATATGACTAAAATTGGATTATATAATATATAATTAGACTATATAAAAAGTCACGATTATTACTACTATTGGACTTTAAATAAGCCATGATTAGACTACATAATGTGCCACGATTAACAATAAAATAGGACTATATAATGAGCTACGATTAACAATAAAATAGGACTATACAATGAGCCACGGTTATGGTTAAAATTGGACTATATAGTAAGTCACGATTAAGACTAAAGATGTACTATTGCGCACGATTGAGTTATACTCGTATAATGAGTCAAGATTATGGCTAAAATTGGACTATATAATAAGCCACGATTAAGACTTAAGTTGGACTATATAATTACTCACGATTGAGCTAATAAAGAGTCAAGAATATAGCTAAAATTGAACTATATAATATAAATTGAACTATGATAATATGACTAAAATTGGACTTCAAATTAGCCATGATTAGACTGTATGATGAGTCACGATTACGACTAAATTTGGATTTTAAATGAGCCATGATTAAATTGGACTTCAAATGATCCACGATTAGACTATATAATGAGTCACGATTATGACCAAAAATGGACTTCAAATGACCCACAATTAGACTATACAATAAGCCGCGATTGACAATAAAAGTGGACTATATAATGAGTCACTAATGGACTACAAAAAGAGTTGCAATTAAGATTAAAATAGGACTATATAATATGACTATTATAATGTACGTGTAATGAGTCACTATTACTACTTAATAAGCCACGATTAAGATTATATATTGAGTCACGATTATGAAAATTTGACCATGATTAATACTAACATTGGACTATATAATCAGTCACGATTAACACTAAAATTGGGGCTATATAATAATTCAAAATGAGTTACAATTTCTCCAGATAATTAGCCACGATTTGATTTGTAATTGCTTTTGATAAAAAGGCGTTCAAAGCTAAAACTTGATTTTCTAATAAATTACGATGAGGACTCAAAGTCGGTTATATACAAGTTATGATATATTATTAGCCCTAACCTTTAAAATACATACATGTAAAAAATGACCGCTCTCGGGCAATGAGTTTAAGAGATATGGGATTTTGAGTGAATGATCTTTTAAAATTTCAAGAGCTAAGATATAGTTATCGCATTGTTTGGACCCCTGTACCAGGAAAATCAACAGTTGAACAGTGATTCGCTAAGTTTAAACGGTTTGAGATTATTGTGGGGTTTATATAACTCAAGCGGCTGAGGATTGAGTGAAATTTACATGTATTTTGTTTTTGTTACAATAACAAAACACATGTAAATTTCACTCAATCTTCAGCCGCTTGAGTTATATAAACCCCACGTATGGACTGGGAACTCTGAATTCACTGAAAGCCCCAAAGAGGCCTTTTTTCTTTTAAAAACATCAAAAAGTCTATGAAACAATTTTGGATGCTTATCGTTTTTTGACGATGAAGCATGGCCCCATCATTTAAAACCGGAGTATAAACGACAGTCAGCCGAATAGAATGCACGTTATAAACCAACGCCAAAGCATCTAAAGACGCAACAGTTGGTAGAGAAGGTTATGGTTTATTCTATAAAATTTAAATGAGATTAAATTTGTTCGTCAAATTTTGTTTTTAATCTCAAGTTACTAAAAGTTTTGAGAGTACTGATGGTTTGTAGTTTTGTACCATCTCTTAGTATTTGTGGGTTCGAATCCTATCCAACGGCTTTAGTCTTTTGGAAATAGAACAAATTTTGTAATAAAATTTGTTGGAGGAACAAAATTTTCTTTCTTCTACATAATAAAATTAAACATTTTTCCTATTTAAAATTTTATAATTTGACCATTTAGTTAAACAAAAAACTCTTTTTAGCGGAAATTAAATAAATAAAAATTAGCAACAAAAAAACTATATGCACCATTTATGTAGTTAAATGCAAGGAAATGAGAAAAATAGAAAAACTAAAATAAATCGAAAAAAAACTAAAACCAAAGTGAGAGGAAAATGGGGGAAAAACTGAAAACAAAAACTTTCACTTGAAGTGGAAATGAAAATGGCTTTGAATGAATGACGTTGTTGATGACGGTTGATGTTTTTAAGTCCACAACAATTTTTTGACAGATTTTTTTGTACATATTTTTGTGGTTTTATTAAAATTTTGCCTTAAAAATGTGATTCCAATGGAGGTGATTTTTTTTGTGTTTTTAGATTTTATTTATCGCTTTATTCACTATTACCTTTTTATTTATATATATACGTTTTTTTTTTTATATGTAGATTATATGTGTAAATATGTTGATTTTAGCAAATATATTTGTATTTAGATGAAAAACCAATTTAAAATATAGTTTTCAAACCAAATGTATTTTAAACAAAAACACATTAAAATTAAAATTATTCACAATTTTTATACAATTTTGATTTTGAAAATTTTCAAATTTTTTTATAAAATTTTGTTTTTGATAAATTTTTTAGTATCGATTTCTCCGTAAAAAAAAATATTTTTTAGACAAATTTTCAAAATTTTCTTTTAATTTACGAATTTCTTTAGTTTCAAATATTTTTGATATCAATTTTCGTTTTTCCCAAATTTTTTTAAAATCTGATTTTTTGAATTAATTTTTTTTTTTTTTTTTTAATTTTTCTCTCTGCTTATTTTTTAACTTCTTTGAATTGTATTCAAGAATTTTTCATAAATTCTTTATCAATTTTTCCAACAATTCTCTAAAGATTTCCTTAAATACTGGAACTCTTTTTCTTTGTTACTTCCTTTCAAAGGAATTCCGTTTTGTTTCTTTTTTTTTTGCCAAGATTTTCCACTTTCGTTGCCTTTTCCTCACTCACACTTCACATTAAACGAATTTTTATTAAAAATTATCGCGTTAGGAAAAATTTTCAATAAATTTCAAATTCTTTGTGTTGTCGGTTTGGGTTTACAATTTGTTTTGCGATTTATTCACCGGTTATGCGACGCGATAATATCTCGATTAGATATCGACAGGTGTCAATTCTAAGACGTTGGTCTATAACAATATTCAGCAGATTAGAGCTTCTGCAAGATGAGCACAGTTTCATCATTTGATGTAGACTGATAGAAAAATTTCAAAGATTCGCACAAAATAGCTTTAGTTAACTGAAAAAAGCCACCAACAAAAAATAAAATACCATAAAATCTCTACAAAATCCATTAAATACAAAGTAAAGAGAATAAATGAGAAGTATACAGCTCTTAAATTTTAAGAAAATTTCTCTTAATTAAAAAAAAATCTCCCTCAAAACAGTCTCCCCTTTTTAAAAGCTGTTTCTTTGTTTAAATTGTTATTCATTGTATAACTTTAGATAATTTATTTATATTAATTTTGTCAGTTTCTTTTTAATTATTATTTGTTTAAATTTCCATATTCTTAAACAAATTTCAAATTTTAACTGAAAAATTTCAAATATTTAAATTTCATTTAGTCTAACATTTAATAAAGTTCTTGAACTTTAATCAATTAAAACAATTTATATAAATTTCGAAGTAAAATTCTTAATTTATAACAGTTTTTTAGAAAACATTAAATGTTTATAACAGTTTTCTACCGAATTCCGTTAAATTATAACAGTTTTTCTCTAGGAAAATATTCCGGTATACAATATTTTTATAGGAAATTAAGCCAGTATAACAGTTTTCCATAGAATATTGTAACAGTATAATAGTTTTTTATAGAATGTTGTAACAGTATAACAGTTTTCTATAGAACATTGTCCTAATACAACCGTTTCCTATAGAATTTTGTTCTAGTAAAAAAGGTTTCTACATAAATTATTTAAGTATAACAGTTTTCTGTAAAATTTTGCTTCAGTATAACAGTTTTCCATAGAATATTGTAACAGTATAACAGTTTTCTATAGAACATTATTCAAGTATAATATTTTGCATACAAAATCGTGAAAGTATAACAGTTTCCTATAGAAAATTGTTCCAGTATAACAGTTTTTTACAAAATATAATTTTGTAACAGTATAACAGTTCTCTGTAGAACATTGTTCTAAAAGAACCGTTTAATATAGAATTTTGTTCTAGTAAAAAAGTTTTCGATACAAATTATTCAAGTATAATAGTTTTCTGTAAAATTTTGCTTCAGTATAACAGTTTTCCATCGAATATTGTAACAGTATAACAGTTTTCTATAGAACATTATGAAAGTATAATATTTCTTTATACAAAATTGTTAAATTATAAAAGTTTTCAATAGAAAATTGTTCAAGTATAACAGTTTTTTACATAAATTTGTTCAAGTATAACAGTTTTCTATAGAAAATAGTTCAAGTATAACAGTTTTCCATAGAAAATTGTTTAAGTATAACAGTTTTCTATAGAAAATTGTTCAAGTATAACAGTTTTCTATAGAAAATTGTTCAAGTATAACAGTTTTCTATAGAAAATTGTTCAAGTATAACAGTTTTCTATAGAAAATTGTTAAAGTATAACAGTTTTCTATAGAAAATTGTTCAAGTATATCACTTTTTTACAGAAAATTGTTCAAGTATAAATGTTTTCTATAGAAAATTGTTCAAGTATAACAGTTTTGTATAGAAAATTGTTTAATTATAACAGTTTTCTATAGAAAATTGTTCAAGTATAGCAGTTTTCTATAGAAAATTGTTCTAGTATAACAGTTTTCTATAGAAAATTGTTCAAGTATAACAGTTTTCTATAGAAAATTGTTTAAGTATAACAGTTTTCTATAGCAAATTGCTTATGTATAACAGTTTTCTATAGGAAATTGTTCAATTGTAACAGTTTTCTATAAAAAATTGTTCAAGTATAACAGTTTTCTAAAGAAAATTGTTCAAGTATAACAGTTTTCTAAAGAAAATTGTTCAAGTATAACAGTTTTCTAAATAACAGTTTTTATATAAGTTCTAGTATTTGAGTTTTCTATAGAAAAATGTTCCAGAATTACATTTTTCTTTTAAATATTGTTTCAGTATAACAGTTTCCTATAGAAAATATTTTATTTATAATATACTTCTATTAAATATTGTTTTAGTATGACAGTTTACTATAGCAAATTATTGCATTATAACAGTTTTATTTGGAAGATTGTTTTAGTATAACAGTTTTCTATAGAAAAATTTAACAAAGAAAAATTTAACAAAAAAAAATTTAAAAAATCATTTTATAAAAACAATTTCCTATTAAAAATACTTCCATTATAACAGTTTTCTATTGAAAATTCTTCAATTATGACAGTTTTCTATACAAAATAATTCTAGTATAACCCTTGAATCGATTATAACAGTAAACTTATTAAAAATTTATCTTATTCCACAAAAGTTTAACAACCGAATGACTCATAGGGAATGGTAACTCTATAAACTTCGATTTTAATTTTGTAGAGACTCTTACTCAAGCCAATAAAAGAGAATATCCTACAAATACAATCTCTCTCAGTTACAGTACATTTCTTATATACTCCCACTGTCTCTTGAAAGTTAATAAATAGTAGAGAAGTAAAGCTCTTATTTTAGAAAAAGTCTCCCTCTCTAAACGACGTCATTAAATTTTATATAGACAAAAAAAGCCGCAATTGCAAAAAGGAATCAAACAACAATAACAAATTTTCTATAGGGGGAAGACAAAGGATATGAAGGAGGTACAGGCCAGGCCGTAGGCAGCAGCAAATAATTGCACAAACTTATGAAATTTTCAATTATATGAGCGAAACAAAAAAAATATAAATGGCAACATGTTAATTTAAATAAGCAATTCTATAATACAATTTTTTTTAGCACAAAACTGCAAATTGGACAAAAACATTTTGCATTGGAAACTGTTATACTGAACAATTGATTATGGAAAACTTTTAAAATAGAATAATTTGATATAAAACTTTAAAAATAGAACAATTTTTTAAAGAAAATTTTTATAATCAATAAATTATTTATCGAAAACAGTTATAATCGAAAATTTTTCTATAGAAAACTGTTATAATGTAACAATTTTTTATATAAAACTGTTGTAAAAAACAATTTTATATATAAAACTGTTATAATGCAATAATTTTTCACAGAAAACCGTTATAATGTAACAATTTTCTAAAACTGTTATAATAAAACAATTTTCAATAGAAAACTGTCATAATCTGTTATAATCTGTTATAATGTAACAATTTTCTATAGAAAACTGATATCATGTAACAATTTTCTATATAGAACTGTTCTAATGTAACAATTTTCTATAAAAAAAAAACAGTTATAAAGTAACAATTTTCTATAGAAAACTGTTATAATATAACAATTTTCTGTAGAAAACTGTCAAAATGTAACAATTTTCTATGGAAAACTGTTATAATGTAACAATTTTCTATAGAAAACCGTTATAATTTTCTAAAGAAAACAGTTAAATGTAACAATTTTCTATAGAAAACTGTTATAATGTAACAATATTCTATGAAAAACTGTTATAATCTATAGAAAACTGTTATAAAGTAACAATTATCTATAGAAAACTGTTATAATGTAAAAATGTTCTACAGAAAACTGTTATAATGTAAAAATTATCAATAAAAAACTGTTATAATGTAACAATTTTCTATAGAAAATTGTTATAATGCAACAATTTTCTATAGAAAATTGTTATAATGTAACAATTTTCTATAGGAAACTGTTATAATGTAACAATTTTTTATAGAAAACTGTTAAAATGTAACAATTTTCTATAGAAAACTGTTATAATGTAACAATTTTCTATACAAAACTGTTATAGTGTAACAATTTTCTATACAAAACTGTATAATGTAACAATTTTCTAGAGAAACCCGTTAAATTGTAACAATTTTCTATAGAAAACTGTTATAATGCAACAATTTTCTATATAAAACTATTATAATGTTGCAATTTTCTATAGAAAACTATTGTAATGTAACAATTTTCCACAGAAAACTGTTATTATGTAACAATTTTCTATAGAAAGCTGTCATAATGTAACAATTTTCTATAGAAAACTGTTATAATGTAATAATTTTCTATAGAAAACTGTTATAAAGTAACAATTTTCTATAGAAAACTGTCATAATATAACAATTTTCTGTATTAAACTGTTCTAATGTAACAATTTTCTATAGAAAACTGTTATAATGTAACAATTTTCTATAAAAAAACTGTTATAAAGTAACAATTTTCTATAGAAAACTGTTATAATATAAAAATTTCTGTAGAAAACTGTCATAAAGTAACAATTTTCTATGGAAAACTGTTATAATGTAACAATTTTCTATAGAAAGCTGTTATAATTTTCTAAAGAAAACAGTTAAATGTAACAATTTTCTATAGAAAACTGTTATAATGTAAAAATGTTCTACAGGAAACTGTTATAATGTAACAATTATCAATAAAAAACTGTTATAATGTAACAATTTTCTATAGAAAATTGTTATAATGCAACAATTTTCTATAGAAAATTGTTATAATGTAACAATTTTCTATAGAAAACTGTTATAATGTAACAATTTTTTATAGAAAACTGTTAAAATGTAACAATTTTCTATAGAAAACTGTTATAATGTAACAATTTTCTATAGAAAACTGTTATAGTGTAACAATTTTCTATAGAAAACTGTATAATGTAACAATTTTCTAGAGAAACCCGTTAAATTGTAACAATTTTCTATAGAAAACTGTTATAATGCAACAATTTTCTATATAAAACTGTTATAATGTGACAATTTTCTATAGAAGACTGTTATAATGTTTCAATTTTCTATAGAAAACCGTTGTAATGTAACAATTTTCTACAGAAAACTGTTATAATGTAACAATTTTCTATAGAAAGTCATAATGTAACAATTTTCTATAGAAAACTGTTATAATGTAATAATTTTCTATAGAAAACTGTTATAATGCTACAATTTTCTATAGAAAACTGTTATAAAGTAACAATTTTCTATAAAAAACTGTCATAATATAACAATTTTCTGTATTAAACTGTTATAATGTAACAATTTTCTATAGAAAACTGTTATAATAAAAAAAAATTCTTAATGTTTTTTATTTTAAATTTATAATATTTTTATAGGAAATTAAACCAGTATAACAGTTTTCCATAGAATATTGTAACAGTATAATAGTTTTTTATAGAATCTTGTAACAGTATAACAGTTTTCTATAGAACATTGTCTTAAAACAACCATTTCCTATAGAATTTTGTTCTAGTAAAACAGTTTTCTATATAAATTGTTTAAGTAATCCAGTTTTCTGTAAAATTTTGCTTCAGTATAACAGTTTTCCTTAGAATATTGTAACAGTATAACAGTTTTCTTAAAGTTTTCGATTTTAAATTTATATTTAACCTTTACATTGCTACTATTTCCACTTGAGAACTTTTGTCCTTTAGCTTCTTTGTATGAATCAAAGTATTTCCCCGTGAACCTACACTTAAACTTTTAGAGATAAGTCCCAAAGAAGACGTATGTACTATAAATTTCCAGTGAAGTCACAGTCACATGTTGGCAATTGTTCTTGTAAAATATTTAAGTGAACAGACAGAAATGAAATTAAATTGAGATAATGGAAAGAGGGAAATAAGGTAAAAGAGGAAGAAAGTTTCTTAACAGCAAATTTAATTTATGAACAAGAATTATCCGGATAGAACATGCATATTTTGGAAAGTGCAAAGTGGTTAAATATTTCAAAATGGTGAAAAGTTTCAAGGGAAACACGATTCTCAAGGGCTATTAGATTGTTTTTCATGATTTTAAATCATTTATAGAAAACTGTTATACCTGAACACTTTTTAATAGAAAACAGTTATATTATACTTTTCTATAGAAAACTGTTATATTAGAACACTTTTCTATAGAAAACTATTATATTAGAACAAGTTTCTATAGAAAAGTATCATACTTGAACACTTTTGTATAGAAAACTGTTTTACTGGCAAAATGTTCTATAGAAAACTGTTATACTGGAACACTTTTCTGTAGAAAACTGTTATACAGAAACACTTTAAAAACAGTTATATAGAAACACTATTTTATACAAAACTGTTATACAGGAACACTTTGCAATAGAAAACTGATAAACAGGTACACTTTTCTACAGAAAACTGTTATACATTAACACATGTCTATAAAAACTGTTATACAGAAAGACTTTTCTATAGAAAAAGACACACTTTATTTATAGAAAACTGTTATACAGTAACATTTTTCTATAGAAGCTGATATACTGGAACACTTTTCTATAGAAAACTGTTATACAGCAATATTTTTCTTTAGAAAACTGTTATACAGGAACACTTTCTTAAAGAGAACTGTTATACAGGAACTCTTATATAAAAAACTGTTATACACATTTAGGTGAACACTTTTTTATAGAAAACTGTTATACAGGAACACTTTTCTATAGAAAGCTGTAATACAGGTAAACTTCTGTATAAAACTGTTATACATAAACACTTTCCTATAGAAAACAGTTTTACAAGAACGCTGTTGCACACTTTCCTATAGAAAACTGTTAAACAGAAACAATTTTCTCTAAAAAACTGTTATACAGGAACACTTTTCTATAAAAAACTGTTATACAAGAACACTTTTCTATAGAAAGCTGTTATACAGGAACATTTTTCTATAGACAAATTTAATACAAGTACACTTTTCTATAAAAAAAACTATTATACATGAACACTCTTCTAAAGAAAACTTTTCTATAAAAAAGCTTTTATACACGAACAATTTTCTATATTAAAATGTTATACAGGAACACTTTTCTATAGAAAACTGTATTACAGGAACACTTTTTTATAGAAACTCGTTATTTAGGAACACTTTTCTATAGAAAACTGTTATACAGGAATACTTTTCCATAGAAAACTGTTATATGGGAACACTTTTTTGAAGAAAACTGTTATATAGGAACACTTTTCTACAGAAAACTAGTTTTTTGAAGAAAACTGTTATACAGGAATACTTTTCAACAGAAAACTGTTATACAGGAACACTTTTTTATATGAAACTGTTATACAGGAACACTTTTCTATAGCAATCTGTTATACAGGAACACTTTCCTATAGGAAACTGTTATACAGCAACTCTTTTCTACAGAAAACTATATACAGGAACACTTTTCTTTAGAAAACTGTTATACAGTAACACTTTTTTTTATAGAAAACTGATAAAAAAAAAATAGTAATATGTTAAAGGAGATTTCTTTCCCTTTTACCAACAAGGCAACCCAATTTTACCATTTTTCTGTAGAGTAAACTCTTAAGCTAAACTATGCCCTGAGTTTGAGTGTAGGTGTTTGGCCATGTGTAAAACTTTTCATACAATGTTTATTTAGTTTACCAATCTCTATAGAAAAGTGGCTCTTGTGCTTCAGTCCTTTTCACTGTTTGGGGCAAAAAAAAACCAACAACAAAAAACCTTAAACTGAAGTCGTGTGTATGCAATTTGATGTATTGTAAAATTTATAGTAAAGGTCAAAGGTGATTTAATGCAGATTTCAAAATTTTATGTATTCCAAGCGCTTGGCAGCCATTTCTGTGCAAAGAGGTAAAAGAAAGTATATTGATGATGATGAAAATGAAGTAGTAGTAGTGACACGTGTAAAGCAATTTAAAAGGAAAAGGAAACTAATTGATTTAGATAAAGTGCAAAAAAAATATTATTGCTAAATATTAAAAAGGAAAAGCCAACTGAGATTAGAAACATTAGTTTTTTGCACACATAATGCATCACATAATCTCTTAGATAAATAATGACAAAAAAAATGTCTTAAATACACATAATCCCCCTGAAAGTCAAGTTCTATTATATCGATTTTTTTGTTCGTAACTCTCGTTATTGAAAGAAAAATTGTTCATGTTCTTTGTTCATCAACAAACATATCTTGTAATTTCCTTTATTTCTGGAAAATGGAAACATAACAAAAAACATATAATAATGTTGTTGTTTTATGATATAAAAATATTATATATTGACAGAATAAAAGATTCACATAACTCGTCAATGACAAATTCATTAATAAAATACAATAAATATTTACTATATAAGAGCAAATATTGACATATTTGTATGGATGAACAGATAAACAAAAATGTTAACATTAAAATGAAAAGAAAAAAGTACAAAAGATAAATAAAACAAATAAATCAGTTATAGAATTTTTAGGGATAAATAACAATGACGATATAAGTCACGCGTAAACTATTTAAAACTTAACTAGAACCATACATTGATTTGTCGTATGGTCGTTTTGAAAAGTCCCATAAAAAATAATGTATACTCTTATTCGGAGACTATTATCATATGAGAGAAAGCTAAGGCATACACATGTGCTCATGAAACGTATGCTAAACTAGAACTGAATCAAGAACATAATCAAGAACTGAATCAAGAACAGAATCAAGAACTGGATCAAGAACTGAATCAAGAACTGAATCAAGAACTGAATCAAGAACTGAATTAAGAACCAAATCAAGAACTGAATTAAGAAATAAATCAATAATTGAATCAAGAACTGAATTAAGAACTAAATCAAGAAGTGAATAAAGAACTGAATCAAAAACTGAATCATAAACTTAATCAAGAACTGAATCAAGACAAAAATCAAAAACTGAATCAAGGACTGAATCAAGAACTGAGTCAAGAACTGAATCAATAACTGAATCAAGAAATGAATCAAAAACTGAACCAAGAAATGAATCAAGAACTGAATCAAGAAATGAATCAAGAACTGAATCAAGAACAGAATCAAGAATTGAATCAAGAACTAAACCAAGAACTGAAGCAAGACCTGAATCAAGAACTGAATCAAGAACTGAATCGAGAAGTGAATCAAGAACTAAATTATGAACTCAATCAAGAACTGAATTAAGAATTGAATCAAGAATTGAATCAAGAACTAAATCAAGAACTGAAGCAAGACCTGAATCAAGAACTGAATCAAGAACTGAATCGAGAAGTGAATCAAGAACTAAATCATGAACTCAATCAAGAACTGAATCAAGAACTGAATCAAGAAATGAATCAAGAACTAAATCAAGAACTGAATAAAGAACTGAATCAAAAACTGAATCATAAACTTAATCAAAAACTGAATCAAGAAATGAATCAAAAACTGAATCAAGAAATGAATCAAAAACTGAATCAAGGACTGAATCAAGAACTGAGTCAAGAACTGAATCAAGAACTGAATCAAGAACTGAATCAAGAATGAATCAAAAACTGAGTCAAGAAATGAATCAAGAAATGAATCAAGAAATGAATCAAGAACTGAATCAAGAAATGAATCAAGAACTAAATCAAGAACTGAAGCAAGACCTGAATCACGACCTGAATCAAGAGCTGAATCAAGAACTGAATCGAGAAGTGAATCAAGAACTAAATCATGAACTCAATCAAGAACTGAATCAAGAACTGAATCAAGAAATGAATCAAGAATTGAATCGAGAAATGAATCAAGAACTGAATCAAGAACTGAATCAAGAACTGAATCAAGAACTGGATCAAGAATTGAATCAAGAACTAAATCAAGAACTGAAGCAAGACCTGAATCAAGAACTGAATTAAGAACTGAATCAAGAACTGAATCAAGAACTGAATCCAGAACTAAATCAGGAACTGAGTCAAGAACTAAATAAAAAACTCAATATTTCTTTAAATTTTATTGATATAAATTACTTTGAACATTGTTATTAGCTTACATTAACCATTTGTGGGTGGGTGTGGAAGATATATCGGTTTCCAATAAATTAATTAAATTTGCAAATTAAGTGCTTACCTGTAAAGAAAAGAGGTAGAGAAAATTCAATTAAAATTGCGAAAGGAAAATTACTAAATTAACAAAATTAATCAATAGAGATTTAAATGATAAAAGTGCAAACAAATGGTTTTAAGAAATATTAAAACATACAAAAAAAAACAAATTTAGTAATTGAATCAATTAAAATTTTCTTCAATTAATCATTAGCAATTAAGAGTCCTTTAAATAGGAAAGGAGACTGACTGAAAAAAATATTCCATGTCTTTGAACTTCTGACTCGTAAGTTATTTACGGCTTCAAAATCATGAGAAAAATTCCCAAGAAGGATTTCTTTCTTCCCAAGCCTTGAAAATTTAATCTTCAAGTTGAATTCTGACAAAAAAAAACTTAATGTTTTTTTGCCACAAGAACTAAAAAGTTTATTGTCCTCTAGCAGACATAACCAGACAAGTCAATGCCACAAAAAAATTTCAAGAAAAATACCAAAAATAACAAAAAAATTTCAGACTCACAGTACAGACACCCATTTTAGACTTACTTACAAATCCAGATAAAATGAAAAATTATAATAAAAGAAGTTGAAGTTTTATATAGAAAATTAGTTAAAGATGGTATATGGCAGCACGTCCGTCTGTCTGCGTCTTCCATTATTATTTAAAAACCATAAAAAGAGGGTTTGGTTTTTTGTTTTCAAAACTGAAAAAAAATATATTGTCTGGATTGGTTTTTTGTTGTTCAGATTTTTGGTATTTCTATAGAAAGCAAAAACCTGAATTTGAACGTACTTGAACTTTAGTTGATTTTTTTGAAAAAAAAAATCTGAAAATTAAGAGAAATCGCCTAAATTGTTAAGGAATACAAGGCAAATGTTTCTCTTAAATAATCATTTCGTTTCATTTATATCAAAAGGTCAATGCATTCTTCATGTAGACACAATATCTATGTATGTACTCTAAAGAGTAAGTACATAAAAAACAGACATTCAAAACATATAAAACTCCATTCAACCAGACAGACAGACAGACAGACAAATAAACAGCCAGACAGACTAACCAAAGGTCAGTCATTGTCTACTGTAATTCTTTAAAGGAGGGGAGGAACAGACTTTTAAAAAGTGCAATCAAAATAAAATATTCTTAAAAATCCAATAATAAACAGATGTATTCAAAATAATACCAAAACAAAGGAAGTTGTTTAAGAAATAATATAAAAGAACTAGAACAGAACTAGAATAGAACTAGAACAGAACTAGAACAGAACTAGAACAGAACTAGAACAGAACTAGAACAGAACTAGAACAGAACTAGAACAGAACTAGAACAGAACTAGAACAGAACTAGAACAGAACTAGAACAGAACTAGAACAGAACTAGAACAGAACTAGAACAGAACTAGAACAGAACTAGAACAGAACTAGAACAGAACTAGAACAGAACTAGAACAGAACTAGAACAGAACTAGAACAGAACTAGAACAGAACTAGAACAGAACTAGAACAGAACTAGAACAGAACTAGAACAGAACTAGAACAGAACTAGAACAGAACTAGAACAGAACTAGAACAGAACTAGAACAGAACTAGAACAGAACTAGAACAGAACTAGAACAGAACTAGAACAGAACTAGAACAGAACTAGAACAGAACTAGAACAGAACTAGAACAGAACTAGAACAGAACTAGAACAGAACTAGAACAGAACTAGAACAGAACTAGAACAGAACTAGAACAGAACTAGAACACAACTAGAACACAACTAGAACAGAACTAGAACAGAACTAGAACAGAACTAGAACAGAACTAGAACAGAACTAGAACAGAACTAGAACAGAACTAGAACAGAACTAGAACAGAACTAGAACAGAACTAGAACAGAACTAGAACAGAACTAGAACAGAACTAGAACAGAACTAGAACAGAACTAGAACAGAACTAGAACAGAACTAGAACAGAACTAGAACAGAACTAGAACAGAACTAGAACAGAACTAGAACAGAACTAGAACAGAACTAGAACAGAACTAGAACAGAACTAGAACAGAACTAGAACAGAACTAGAACAGAACTAGAACAGAACTAGAACAGAACTAGAACAGAACTAGAACAGAACTAGAACAGAACTAGAACAGAACTAGAACAGAACTAGAACAGAACTAGAACAGAACTAGAACAGAACTAGAACAGAACTAGAACAGAACTAGAACAGAACTAGAACACAACTAGAACACAACTAGAACAGAACTAGAACAGAACTAGAAGAGAACTAGAACAGAACTAGAACAGAACTAGAACAGAACTAGAACAGAACTAGAACAGAACTAGAACAGAACTAGAACAGAACTAGAACAGAACTAGAACAGAACAGAACTAGAACAGAACTAGAACAGAACTAGAACAGAACTAGAACAGAACTAGAACAGAACTAGAACAGAACTAGAACAGAACTAGAACAGAACTAGAACAGAACTAGAACAGAACTAGAACAGAACTAGAACAGAACTAGAACAGAACTAGAACAGAACTAGAACAGAACTAGAACAGAACTAGAACAGAACTAGAACAGAACTAGAACAGAACTAGAACAGAACTAGAACAGAACTAGAACAGAACTAGAACAGAACTAGAACAGAACTAGAACAGAACTAGAACAGAACTAGAACAGAACTAGAACAGAACTAGAACAGAACTAGAACAGAACTAGAACAGAACTAGAACAGAACTAGAACAGAACTAGAACAGAACTAGAACAGAACTAGAACAGAACTAGAACAGAACTAGAACAGAACTAGAACAGAACTAGAACAGAACTAGAACAGAACTAGAACAGAACTAGAACAGAACTAGAACAGAACTAGAACAGAACTAGAACAGAACTAGAACAGAACTAGAACAGAACTAGAACAGAACTAGAACAGAACTAGAACAGAACTAGAACAGAACTAGAACAGAACTAGAACAGAACTAGAACAGAACTAGAACAGAACTAGAACAGAACTAGAACAGAACTAGAACAGAACTAGAACAGAACTAGAACAGAACTAGAACAGAACTAGAACAGAACTAGAACAGAACTAGAACAGAACTAGAACAGAACTAGAACAGAACTAGAACAGAACTAGAACAGAACTAGAACAGAACTAGAACAGAACTAGAACAGAACTAGAACAGAACTAGAACAGAACTAGAACAGAACTAGAACAGAACTAGAACAGAACTAGAACAGAACTAGAACAGAACTAGAACAGAACTAGAACAGAACTAGAACAGAACTAGAACAGAACTAGAACAGAACTAGAACAGAACTAGAACAGAACTAGAACAGAACTAGAACAGAACTAGAACAGAACTAGAACAGAACTAGAACAGAACTAGAACAGAACTAGAACAGAACTAGAACAGAACTAGAACAGAACTAGAACAGAACTAGAACAGAACTAGAACAGAACTAGAACAGAACTAGAACAGAACTAGAACAGAACTAGAACAGAACTAGAACAGAACTAGAACAGAACTAGAACAGAACTAGAACAGAACTAGAACAGAACTAGAACAGAACTAGAACAGAACTAGAACAGAACTAGAACAGAACTAGAACAGAACTAGAACAGAACTAGAACAGAACTAGAACAGAACTAGAACAGAACTAGAACAGAACTAGAACAGAACTAGAACAGAACTAGAACAGAACTAGAACAGAACTAGAACAGAACTAGAACAGAACTAGAACAGAACTAGAACAGAACTAGAACAGAAATAGAATTAAGAACTCAATCATGAACTGAATTAAGAACTGAATGAAAAACTAGATCAAGAACTGAATCAAGAACTAAATTGAAAACTGAATCAACAACTGGATCAAGAACTGTATCAAGAATTGGAAGAAGAACTGAATCAAGAATTGAATGAAGAGCTGTATAAAGAACTGAATCAAGAACTGAATGATGAACTGTATCAAGAGCTGTATAAAGAACTGAATCAAGAACTGAAACAAAAACTAAATCAAGAACTGTATCAAGAACTGAATTAAGAACTGAATCAAGAACTGAATCAAAAACAGAATCAAGAACTGAATCAAGAACTGGATCAAGAACTGAATAAAGAACTGAATCAACAATTGAATAAAGAACTGAATCAAGAACTGGATCAAGAACTAAATCAAGAATTAAATCTAGATCTGAATCAAAAACTGAATTTATAAATCAATAAAAAACTGAATAAGGGATGGAATTAAGAACAAAATCATCAAAATCAAAAATCAAGAACTTAATCAAGGATTGAATTAGGAACTGGATTAAAAACTGAATTAAGAACTGAATTAAGAACTAAATCAAGGACAACGCCAATAACTGAATCAAGGATTGAATTAAGAACTGAATCAAGAACAGAATAATGAACTGAATCCAGACTTTAATCAAGAACTGAGTTATGAGCAGAATTAAACACAAAATTAAGAACTGAACCAAAAATTAAATTAAGAACTGAATGAGTGACTAAATTAAAAACTATATCAAGAATTGAGTACAAAACTAAATCAAGAATTGAATACAGACCTGACGGAATCAGGAACTGAATCAAAACTGAATCGAAAAAGAAACAAGAACTAAAATTGAAGCAAAGACTGACTGAAGAATTAAATGAAGTATTTAATGGTGACAGGGGGATCGGGAATTGGGGATCTATGAGACAGAGAGAGACGTGCTCAAAAGTTCTTTGGGATCAAACAATTTTGAAGTATGGCCTGGTTTTTCTCAAAAACTGGTCAGCTTTTAATTGTATACCATCGTAAGCTATATAGTCCTGATTTGTCCTTTTTATTCTCAGTAATTAATTTAAAAAAAAAATGCGGCGTCAAAGTATTTTGACCCCAAATGAAAGGCTTGATAAATTCGAAATTAATGTTGTGGAGATATCTCTATTAGAATAGAAAAAAGTTCCAAAAATTGCTTCTTACGTAATATTCATGGAGAATATTGTCAAATACAAAAAAGCCATTTTCGAGGATAAATATTTGTTTTTTCTACTCTCGAAACATAAGGGGCAACCCTCCTGCATATTTTCGCTACCAAACTAAAAATAGACTAGAACTTTAAAGTAACACCAAAAATAACTTGAAACTTGTTGCAGAAAATGAAGAACCAGTAGAGTTGTAGGCTTAAGAAATTCCCTTGCTACAATGTTCCCTTATGTCTTAGGCCATAAATACACTAAAGGTGAACAACCCTTCTTTCTGCTTGTTGCAATAAATTCACTTTAAAACCCAAACGATGGCAAATGAACCAGTTTTTCAATGCAGT
Organism: Stomorhina lunata; assembly: GCA_933228675.1. NCBI lineage: Eukaryota > Metazoa > Arthropoda > Insecta > Diptera > Rhiniidae > Stomorhina > Stomorhina lunata. Next base: position 15,076,992 of record OW121741.1, read on the forward strand.
TTTTTGTGCAACATAATCGATGCGTTGATGATGCTACTCTTAAAGCTCTCGAGGCAAAATGCTCACACGACCTCGGTCAATGCAATATATACTGGTGCAGTTTTTATGGTATTTTTTTACAGATTTTACCACATTTTTCTCTTCCCTTGATGGTGTTGCACAACTGGCGAAAAATAAATGAACAAATAAATAATACAAAAAACAGGCCTCAAATGTAAAAAAAGGAAGGCAAATAACATAAAAAACTAATAGGAGTAAATAGTATCTGTATGGTGGTGCATCTGCTTCGGCAGAAGCAACATCTACTATAACGTCATCATCATCTACTTTAGGCTTGTCCTTAGTTGAGCACTATGTGACAGAAACTACTGCGAAATCAAGAATATTTTGTTAGTTGTAAAAAGCTCCAACAACTAACTGCTACTGGTCCTACTACTCCAAAATGTAATCATGACGTTTTTAAAAGTTTTTACGATTGTTCCAATCTGGGGAACATGTAGCCCCTAGAAGGCCCGTCCTGAAGTCCTACCTATAATCATAAGTAGGGTTGATACAATAAAAATATAGGCGAAAAGAGAAACATCAACAACTACTACAACGTCATCAGCATCTGCTTTAGGCTTGTTCTTAGTTGAGCACTATAGGACAGAAAGTATTACGAAATAATAAATATTTGGGTAGTTCTAGGAAGCTCCAATACCAAACTACTATTGGTCCTACTATCGCCCAAACTTAGAAGAAATCATTATATTTTTGATAGCTGTTACGATAGTTTCTCTCTGGGGAACCTGTAACCCCTAGAAGGCCCGACCTGCGATTGGGAAACATTCAGTCATAAGTAGGGTTATTACATTTCCTAAGAGAAAAATCAACATCTAATATAACGTCATCATCATCAGCTTTAGGCTTGTTCTTAGTTGAGCACTATGGGACAGAAAGTATTACGAAATAATAAATATTTTGGTAGTTTTAGGAAGCTCTAATACCAAACTACTGTTGGCCCTACTATCGCCCAAACTTAGAAGAAATCATGACGTATTTAATAGAAGTTACGATAGTTCCTCTCTGGGGAACCTGTAACCCCTAGAATGCCCGTCCCAAGGAGGCTGCTAAAAAAACTCTAATCATTCTTGGGTAGGGCAATTACATTCCATATATAGGCGATAAGAGAAAAATCAAGTGTCTATTAAAGACTCGTACTCAGAAGCTTTCCGATTTGCAGTTATTGTTAATCGCAGACTGACTTAAAACCTTAGACTTTCTTAGGGATTTGATACCACTAGAGGGCCCGAGCACAGGAGTTTCCTTATTTGCAGTAAGCAGTTATCAAAGTCTGACTTAACATCTCAGCTTTTTTTGGAGACATATAAAGAAAGGATTGCGGTCTCCACGAACTGACTTAAGATGATCTTAACGTGGTCATATTCTAGCTGGAAAGACCGATACTGACTTAATTGGATCTGGAGACCGATACTGACTTAATTGGCTGGAGGATTCAGCTTCCATTTTGCAGGTAGGATTAATCGCAGACTGCCTTAACACCTTAGCCCTTCTTAGGGATTTTGTTATACTCTGGGGAATCTGCTTCCCCTAGAAGGCCCGTGCTCAGAAGCTTCCTGATTTGCAGTAAGAGATTATCAGGACTAGACAGGACATTAAAGGGAAGTATTACGGTCTATGCGAACTGACTTTAGGTGACCTTAGGTGGGTATATTCGGGAAGGAGAAACAGTTGCTCACGGATTAAGATTGTCGCGGATTAGTTAATGGCCAAATTGAGGAAGTTAGGGGATTCAGCAGTGAGATTTCTTGGCTATCTAAACATAAAAGGCACAAATTAAATCATGGCGGACATTTCACTTGATTCTGACTAAATCAATGCGATTTCGGCTCCAAGCCAAATTCAAACGAGATCGGTTCTAAAATCTGTTTCGCTAGTGATGACGGATATACAAAAGAAGTATCAAAAGCAATCTTATTAATAATCTCTGTCAGAAGTGGTAAGGGATAATCTGCAGAACCTGATGCTAAAGCACTTATCCCCTTCAAGAGGACTAAAATTCCTTTGACGGGACATTGTGATAACTAGGGAGATAGTTGTCTAAATTGTACCTGTCAATGAAAGCCTTTACGAGTTGGCCTTTGGCAATCTCACTGAAGATTTATGTAACAATTCGGGCTTTTGGCTCCTGGCTGTTGGCTTGGCGCGCAAAGTATTGATTTGACTTTGTCGTTAAGGCGTGCTTTTCGACGCTGATGAAGTCTGGCTTGAAAGTTCAGACCATGATTTTACAGCCCACCTTTCAGTCTCCTCAAGAGTAAGGGATTCCTTGTCACCAAGCTGCTTTAATTTCCTTTCAGCAGCTTGCAGTTGAAGAAATGCCTTTTTGGTCGGGATAACTAGCTTGAAGAGACGGTCTGTACCATTTCGTATTGCTTTTGATGTTGTCGTTAATTCAATTTCTGACCAGGTTATATGCTTGGAGAGACAGTCAGAAGAAAGAGAATCCGAGAAGTCCTCTTTTTTCTTGGAAGTGAAGTAATCAGAGAAAAGTTTAAGCGAGTTACCTGAACAAGCGTTCCCAGTAACCTTTCGCACTGTATTCCAATCCAAAATTGGGGGTTTTGTGATTCAGTTTTTGAAGTGTTTGGTTTTAAGTTTTATCACCTTCTGCTGGCATATTTTTTAGGCTAAAGGAGACTTTTTCCCTCCACTTTGACTATGGAGATGACTGGTAATGGGCTAGTAAATCCACCAAACTAACCAGAGTTTCTGAGTTGGAGTTTTAACTTTGAAGATCAACTGAAAGTTGACAACTCACCCCGACCTGCAACGTATGTCGTGAGTTTGGGAACAGCGAAAAATTCCTGGCCCACTGGAAACAGACAACGACCACATTCGTTATATGGAAAACAGAAAGCGAAATTCCAAAACAGATTTATGCGATCTGCGACTAAGAAATCTGATGGTTTAGAAGGGGGTCTTGAGTAGTCCTTGGTATAGCCTAAGACTCTATAATATATTGATTTTCCGTATAGTTTTTTCGATAAGTCCCATAAAAAAGAGAGTATACCGCCTTTTCCGCTAATTCGATAACAACTAATGGAGACGATTATCCAATTAGAGAAAGCTAAGACACACACACGTGCTCATTAAGTGTATGTATGTTTTTCATTGTTCTTTATCCATTTTAATTTCACTTTTACCATTTCGTCTCGAAGTTATAATAAATTCCAATAAGTCGTTGAGAAACTGTCGATTTTGACAAAAAAAAACAAATATTTTTGCCCCATTGTGCAGCATAGGACTCTATGTATATATACAGTATTAAAAAAAACAACCAGACATAAATACATTATTATATACACAAATGCATAATAACATTAAAAATCATCTAAAGCAAATGGGGAGTTCAAATTACCGGCAATAAAGTCTTTGATAAAAGAACTAAAGAACAAAAATGTTAAGCCCAAAATGAAATTTACAAAATTTAACATTCCTCAAACCCCTCCGGTTATGAATAATATAACGATTATGATATTATTCATAACCGCCACCAACAACATTTGCATATAAAAAAACATTTGGCAAAGGAATTCTTTTTCATCATATGTGCATTTGTGGCACACAACATATGTTGCATACAACACAATTCTTAAAAGTGCATTGACTTCAATTGTGTCAACAGACACAAAGAGCGTCGAGGATTGAATTGGTTTTGTTGTAGGGAACAAACAAACAAACAAATAACAATAAAAACCCAAATAAAGACCTTCAAAGGCAATGGCAATTATGTTCACATATGCATGTACTCGTATTGTTGAGGCGGCTCTGTTGAGCGCAATTATAATGCCGGGTTGATAATGATGATGATGATGATGACAAAGCTCCTTTGACTGCATTGCGACATAGTATAATTTAGAATAATATTTATCTTGTCTACTACCATTTGCGAAAAGAAAATAAATTTTTGTAAATGTCTCCCTAAATGTTTTAGTATGTTGTTAGTTGTCGTCATAAATTTGGTTTTACATTGCAAATTGTTGAAACAAAGAAGAGTTTGATCAACCCAATAGAGAAATGTTACACTAGATTTCTGGTACATATTATACCTATTTCTAGTTTTATACCAAAGACTCTATGATATAAAGATGTTGCACTTCTGTACATTGATTTGCCGTATGATCTTTTCGATAAGTCCCAAAAAAGAATGTATACCGCTTTTACTCTAATTTTATTCAGAAACAACTAATGGAGACGATTATCCCCAAAAAATATATAATTATGTTATACAACTTTTTCTATAGAAAATATTATGTTGCACAACTTTTTCTATAGAAAAACTTATGTCGCACAACTTTTTCTATAGAAAAACTTATGTCGCACAACTTTTTCTATAGAAAAACTTATGTCGCACAACTTTTTCTATAGAAAAACTTATGTCGCACAACTTTTTCTATAGAAAAACTTATGTCGCACAACTTTTTCTATAGAAAAACTTATGTCGCACAACTTTTTCTATAGAAAAACGTATGTTGCACAACTTTTTCTATAGAAAAACGTATGTTGCACAACTTTTTCTATAGAAAAACGTATGTTGCACAACTTTTTCTATAGAAAAACGTATGTTGCACAACTTTTTCTATAGAAAAACTTATGTTGCACAACTTTTTCTATAGAAAAACTTATGTTGCACAACTTTTTCTATAGAAAAACTTATGTTGCACAACTTTTTCTATAGAAAAACTTATGTTGCACAACTTTTTCTATAGAAAAACTTATGTTGCACAACTTTTTCTATAGAAAAACTTATGTTGCACAACTTTTTCTACAGAAAAACTTATGTTGCACAACTTTTTCTATAGAAAAACTTATGTTGCACAACTTTTTCTATAGAAAAACTTATGTTGCACAACTTTTTCTATAGAAAAACTTATGTTGCACAACTTTTTCTATAGAAAAACTTATGTTGCACAACTTATTCTATAGAAAAACTTATGTTGCACAACTTTTTCTATAGAAAAACTTATGTTGCACAACTTTTTTTGTAGAAAAACTTATAATGCACAACTTTTTCTATAGAAAAACTTATGTTGCACAACTTTTTCAATAGAAAAACTTATGTTGCACAACTTTTTCAATAGAAAAACTTATGTTGCACACATTTTTCTATAGAAATACTTATGTTGCACAACTTTTTCTATAGAAAAAGAAAATGAAACAAGACTATATAAAGGATTAGGTTTGAGATTAACTAGGGCTTTAAAAAAAACCATAATAGAAGTATAATTAGGGCTATATAGGGTACTACAATTGCAGCAGAATTAGGGTTACAATTTGGAAAAAGTGTTTAGCAGAATTAGGGCTATTTTAGAAACTACAATTTAGGTTAAATTTGGGGTTTGTAAGAGACCATGTCTAGAACTTAATTCTAATCACCTCATAACTTCTGTATTTAAATTCTGATTTGCTACAGGAAATAGCTGTAGTTACACGTTTCTCAACTAAAAATAAACATTTTTTTCAAATTATAATCGACATTTTTATTAAAAAAATTCTCATTCTACTCCATGAAAACTAAATTATTGTAAAATTGTACAATGAAATGCCATTAACGTCACACTTAATGACGAATTTCATGTTGAAAAACTTCTCTGTTTTTTTATTGTGCCATAAAATTTAATTTCTCAATTCATTGAAATACTGACGCATGCCAAAGTGAAACCTAAGTTAAAAGCAGCGAAATGAAACAAAAAAAAATGTATTGAAATTATGCATTTTAATATTGTAATATTTGCTAAAGCAAATAAATAAAATACAAACCACAGAATTCTAAAGATTTTTAATATGAATTTTTTAGCTAATATTTTGTGGGTTTAGAATTTTAGTTTTTATTATTTTTTCATGAAGCTGTTGGAAATTTGATCTTTTGTTTGCTGTTAGTGTGGCCTTGAACTTGAATTTGTTTAAATTTGTCCTTACATGACCTTTGTGGCTAAAACTTATTTGCGTTTTTATTTCAAAAGATATTGAAAGTTAAGTAAACACGAGCAGAAAATTTCACAATCTCCATGGCGGCATGGAAAGACAGACAATCATCATTTTTAGAAAAAAACACAAACAACAAATTAAATTGTTTTTATAATTTACATAGAAATCGTTGAGAATATGAATACGATTTGTGTTAATTGAAGCAAAACGTGTTATTGTAGAAATATGGAAATTTTCGAAAAGTAAAGTATACTTTAGGGGTTAACAATTGTAAAAGAAATGTTGCATAACTTTAGGAGGGGATTTAATAAAAGTTTTAAATTAATACCCTTATTCATAAACAAAAAATAAAGTTGTGACAATTATAAATAAATTTGTAAATAAAAAATGAAAAACAATTTTGCTTAGAAAATTCTTAAAATATTTTTATCAAAAATTTTTCAATACAAAATTTTTTAGCAGAAATGTTTCTAAAGAAACTTTTTATATCAAAAAATTTTCTATAGAAGAATTTTTTATCAAAAAATTTTTCTATAGATTTTTTTTTTATCAAAAATTTTTCTAAAAAAATTTTTTTATAGAAAAATTTTTAATCCAAAATTTTTCTATAGAAAATTTTTTTAATCAAAACTTTTTTCTATAAAAAAATTTTTTATCAAAAATTATTCTGTAAAAAAAAAAAAAAAATCTAATTTTTTTTTTCAAAAAATTTTCAAAAACTTTTTATAGAATATTTTTTTATAAAAAATATTCTATAAAAAGTTTTTTATCCAAAATTTTTCTATAGAAAATTTCTGATCCAAAATTTTTCTGTAGAAAACTTTTTATCCAAAACTTTTCTATACACAATTTTGTTATCAAAAAATTTGTAAAAACTTTTTTATAGAAAATTTTTTTATTCAAATTTTTCTGTAGAAAATTTTTTTATTCAAATTTTTCTATAGAAAATTTTTTATCCAAAATTTTTCTATAGAAAATTTTTTAATCCAAAATCTTTCTATAGAAATTTTTTTTATCAAAAATTTTTCTATAGAAAATACCTGATCCCAAATTTTTCTATCGAAATGTTTTTATCAAAAATGTTTATAGTAAATTTTTTTACTAAAAATTTTTCTAAAGAAAATTTTTTTTCCAAAAATGTTTCTATAGAAAATTATTTTTATCAAAAATTTTTTCTACAGAAAATTTTTTTATAAACCAATTTTCTATCAAAAATTTTTTTATAAAAAATTTTTTATCAAAAATTTTTCTATAGAAAATTTTTTATCAAAAATGTTTCTATAGAAAATTTTTTTATCAAAACTTTTTCTATAGAAATTTTTTTATTCAAAATTTTTCTATAGAAATCTTTTTATCCAACATTTTTTCTATACAAATTTTTTTATTCAAAATTTTTCTATAAAAAATTTTTTACAGAAATTTTTTTATCAAAAACTTTTCTATAGAAAATTTTTTTATCCAAAATTTTTCTACAGAAAAATTTTTTATCAAAAATTTTGCTATAGAAAATTTTTTTATTTGAAAAATTTTTCTATAGCAAAATTTTTTATAACAAATTTTTGAATAGAAATTTTTTTATTAAAATTTTTTTTATAGAAAATTTTCTGATCAAAATTTTTCTGATAAAAAATGTTTCTATTAAAAATTTTTTTATCAAAAATTTTTCTTTAGAAATTTATTTATCAAAAATTTTTTTATAGAACATTTTTTAATCCAAAATTTTTCTATAGACATTTTTTCGTCAAAAATTTTTCTATAGACAATTTTTTTATCAAAAATTTGTCTATGCTAAATTTTTTTGTCTAAAATTTTTCTATAAATAATTTTTTTATTAAAAATTTTTCTATAGAAATTTCTTTTATCAAAAATTTTTCTATAGAAAATTTTTTAATCCAAAATTTTTCTATAGAAAATTTTTTATCAACAATTTTTCTATAGAAAATTTTTTAATCCAAAATTTTTCTATAGAAATTTTTTTTTTTTTCAAAAATTCTTCTATAGAAAATATTTTTTATCAAAAAATTTTTTTATGGAAAATTTTGTTATCAAACATTAGAAAATTTTTGTATAGAAAAATATTTCTATCTAAAATTTTCTATAGAAAATTATTATATCTTAAAATTTTTCATTAGAAAACAATTTTTATCGAAAATTTTTCGATACAAAAATTTTTTTGAGAAAATTTTTTGATTTAAAAATCTGAAAACTAAAGTATACTTAAGGGGGTAAGAATTTAGACAAATATGTTGCATAGCTTAGGGATCAAATTAAATAATAGTTAAAAATGTAGTATAAAATTTTTAAAAGAACATCTAGCAATATATTTAAGCTTAGAAATTTATAGATAAACCTCTTACAATCTATTTATTCTATAATTTTGTTCTACAATCGCTAAGAATCTTTGGAAAATCATTTGATTTGACAATCCAGAGAATCAAAAAAATGCTTTGCAAAATCTCTTGTGCATATTTTCATTTCGGAAAATAAAGCCTACTTTAAGGCTTCCTTTAATAATTGGCTATACTCAATTTTAATTAAAATTCTCTTAAAATTTATTTCAACTATAAATCTACTTATTACTTTTTCTCCATAATTTCTGAAGTCGTAAAATTCTAAGAAATATCTACAACCTTAAGGAGTTCATTAACGTTCACCTCCCAAAAGTATGCTCCATTTATTTTTTCTAATAACTGCCTAAATTGCGAATGATAGTCACAAATAATTCCCAAGGAGAAGAGTTCAAAGAAATATTTTGGTATTATTTTTTTGATGTTGTATAAAAATTTTATTACTTATACTTCATTACCAAAAGCCCACAATTAAATATGACTCAGCTGGATATTTTTTTCTTGGGAAAGTTCATTGAATTTTCTAACCAAGTTTGAAGGTTCTTCTTAAGCCATTACCATCACAATTTTTTGAAATTTAAGGACTAAATTAATTTGTCTCATATAATTTTTTTATACGTTTTAGTTTTTGTCAAACTCTTGTTATTAATTGTTAATGATAATCATTGTCATATTTTGGATTAAATGATATTTGAATATTTAGTGAAATTTGTTTAGACTTGGGAAGAATTTTATCTAGTTTGCGTGTTCATTATTCATTATTAAAGTTTGCGTGCATTTGCTGATAAATTAATAGGGAAATTTATTGAAATTGTGTTTTTATTACACAAGAAAATGAAATGTGAAATCCTCACTCAGATCTTAAACTTAGCCAATAATTTTGAGTGACTTTTTAAAGTAAAAAAAATGTTATAACAAAGTAACTAGTCTAAGCATATTTTTATAGACAAATTAACTCAAATTATGGGTAACTTTTAAAATACGAGGTAACCCAGCTTTTGAGTATTTTTTTATAAAAAATTAACTCAGAATCTGAGTAATTTTTAAAAAAAAGTAACTCAGAATCTTAGTAACTTTTTAAAGACAAAGTAACTCAGATTCTGAGCAATTTTTCATAGAAACAGCAGCTCAGATCCTAAGCAATTTTTCATAGAAAAGCTATCTCATATTCGCAGCAATTTTTCATATAAAAGGTAGCTCAGATTCTGAGCAATTTTTCATAGAAAAAGTAGCTCAGATTCTGAGCAATTTTTCATAGAAAAAGTAGGTCAGATTCTGAGCAATTTTTCTTAGAAAAAGTAGCTCAGATTCTGAGAATTTTTTATAGAAAAAGTAGCTCAGATTCTGAGCAATTTTTCATAGAAAAAGTAGCTCAGATTCTGAGCAATTTTTCATAGAAAAAGTAGCTCAGATTCTGAGCAATTTTTCATAGAAAAAGTAGCTCAGATTCTGAGCAATTTTTCATAGAAAAAGTAGCTCAGATTCTGAGCAATTTTTCATAGAAAAAGTAGCTCAGATTCTGAGCAATTTTTCATAGAAAAAGTAGCTCAGATTCTGAGCAATTTTTCATAGAAAAAGTAGCTCAGATTCTGAGCAATTTTTCATAGAAAGAGTAGCTCAGATTCTGAGCAATTTTTCATAGAAAAAGTAGCTCAGATTCTGAGCAATTTTTCATAAAAAAAATTAGCTCAGATTCCAAGCTATTTTTTCATAGAAAAAGTAGCTTAGATTCTGAGCAATTTTTCATAGAAAAAGTAGCTCAGATTCTGAGCAATTTTTAATAGAAAAAGTAGCTCAGATTCTGAGCAATTTTTAATAGAAAAAGTAGCTCAGATTCTGAGCAATTTTTCATAGAAAAAGTAGCTCAGATTCTGAGAATTTTTTATAGAAAAAGTAGCTAAGATTCCAAGCAATTTTTTCATAGAAAAAGTAGCTCAGATTCTGAGCAATTTTTCATAGAAAAAGTAGCTCAGATTCTGAGCAATTTTTCATAGAAAAAGTAGCTTAGATTCTGAGCAATTTTTCATAGAAAAAGTAGCTCAGATTCTGAGCAATTTTTCATAGAAAAAGTAGCTCAGATTCTGAGCAATTTTTCATAGAAAAAGTAGCTCAGATTCTGAGCAATTTTTCATAGAAAAAGTAGATCAGATTTGGAAAATTTTCATAGGAAAAGTAGTTTAGATTCTGATCAATTTTTTACAGAAAGTTTCTAAGAAACTTTTGACAGAAAAGTTACTTCAGATTCTAAGCAACTTTTTACAGAAAAAGTAACTCCGATTCTGAGTAACTTTTTATAGAAGAAAAAAAACACTATATATCTCCCAAACATTGTAAAAAATTCTTCATTTAACATTTTGCCTCATCAGGAATACATTAATTTCCTTGTGTTGTAATAAAATTCTTATTTAATAACTTATAATTAATAAAGAATATTCAAAATTACCACAACCCCGTGAATTTTTAATGAATAAAGGATTAATGAGAAAATAATTAAAATGTCCTTGATTAAAATGAAATAAAAAGAAAGGTTTATCTTAAGCAAAATTGTTAAATTTTTCAAGTACATAATCCATTTAAGAATATATTAAATGACTCTAACTTTAACACAAGACAAAAGCAAAAGAACCTAAAAGTATGCTATAAAATAATAAAAACAACATTAAATTAAAATAATAAAAACAACATTAATCTAAAGACATGTGCCGTTAAGCTGAGAGCCAAGGTCTAAGGGATTTACAATTTAACAATGAAAAGACTCTCTTTTTAAGTTAGAACATAATTTTGAAGAGTTTTGTTTTGGTAAACAAAAGAGTTTAAAATCTCTTTTTTTCTTTAACTCCTAAAAGTATGCTCTAAAATATTGATTTTTTCTTTATTATTCTCCAAACTTAACAAAAAGAGAACTTAAGAGTTTCAAAAAACCAACAAAAGCAACAGTAAGTGGAAATTGAATTCCATTCAACTTCAAGCTTGACAAAACGACAACAAAAAAAGTAACTTTGTATGGTTCTGCTTTATCATCCTTTCTTGCTTCAAGGATAATGTGGAGGATTTTCGTAAATACCCTTTAGAGTATCATCACATGGTCTGACAATCTATTTTATGTTGTCTGTGAAAACGAATCTCTATATACAAGTGCATTTTTTCCCATTTTTGCCCTTTGTCTATAGATATTTGCACTTTCAGGCAAGAAAATCTGTTGACTATGTATAAGTGATAATGTTGGTACGATTTTAGGTATATGCATAATAGAATAAGGGCGGCAACCTGTCTGCCTGAGTGCAATGAAAATGAATTGACAATAACTAGCAAATAAAAGACAAGTACAGAAACTGAGTCACTTTCAGGCACAGAATCTGAGCAACTTTTTCTATGAAAAATTGTTCAGAATCTGAGCTTTTTTTCTATAAAAAAATTGTTCAGAATCTGAGCTACTTTTCTAAGAAAAGTTACTCATAATCTGAGCTAGTTTTTCTATGAAAAATTGCTCAGAATCTGAGCTAGTTTCTCTATGAGAAATTGCTCAGAATCTGAGATAGTTTTTCTATCAAAAATTGCTCAGAATCTGAGCTAGTTTTTCTATAGAAAAATGCTCAGAATCTGAGCTAGTTTTTCTATCAAAAATTGCTCAGAATCTGAGCTAGTTTTTCTATGAAAAATTGCTCAGAATCCGAGCTAGTTTTTCTATGTTTTGCTCAGAATCTGAGCTAGTTTTTCTATGAAAAATTGCTCAGAATCTGAGATAGTTTTTCTATGAAAAATTGCTCAGAGTCTGAGCTAGTTTTTCTATGAAAAGTCACTCAGAATCTGAGCTACTTTTTGTATAAAAAATCGCTCACAATCTGAGCTACTTTTTCTATGAAAAATTGCTCAGAATTTGAGCTAGTTTTTCTATGAGAAATTGCTCAGAATCTGAGATAGTTTTTCTATCAAAAATTGCTCAGAATCCGAGCTAGTTTTTTTATAGAAAAATGCTCAGAATCTGAGCTAGTTTTTCTATCAAAAATTGCTCAGAATCTGAGCTAGTTTTTCTATGAAAAATTGCTCAGAATCCGAGCTAGTTTTTCTATGAAAAATTGTTCAGAATCTGAGCTAGTTTTTCTATGGAAAATTGCTCAGAATTTGAGCTAGTTTTTCTATGAAAAATTGCTGAGAATCTGAGATAGTTTTTCTATGAAAAATTGCTCAGAATCTGAGCTAGTTTTTCTATGAAAAGTCACTCAGAATCTGAGCTTCTTTTTGTATAAAAATAGCTCACGATCTGAGCTACTTTTTCTATGAAAAATTGCTCAGAATCTAAGCTAATTTTTCCATGAAAATTACTCGGAATCTAAGCTTCTTTCTCTATGAAAAATTGCACAGAATCTGAGCTTTTTTTTATGAAAAATCGCTCACAATCTGAGCTACTTTTTCTATTAAAAATCGCTCAGAATCTGAGCTAGTTTTTCTATGAAAAATTGCTGAGAATCTGAGCTAGTTTTTCTATGAGAAATTGTTCAGAATCTGAGCTACTTTTTCTATGAAAAATTGCTCAGAATCTGAGCTACTTTTTCCACGAAAAATTGCTCAGAATCTGAGCTACTTTTTCTATGAAAAATTGCTCAGAATCTGAGCTACATTTTCTGTGAAAAATTCCTCAGAATCTGAGCTACATTTTCTATGAAAAATTGCTTAGAATCTAAGCTAATTTTTCCATGAAAATTACTCGGAATCTAAGCTTCTTTTTCTATGAAAAATTGCTCAGAATCTGAGTTTTTTTTTATGAAAAATTGCTCAGAACCTGAGCTACTTTTTTTATGAAAAATTGTTTAGAATCTGAGCTACTTTTTCTATGAAAAATTGCTCAGAATCTGAGCTATTTTTTCTATGAAAATTTGCTCAGAATCTGAGCTACATTTTCTATGAAAAATATCTCAGAATCTGAGCGACTTTTTCTGTGAAAAACTGCTGAGAATCTGAGCTACTTTGTCTTTAGTTTTAAAAGCCTTTATAATTTTTCCAGGTCAATGTCCTGGTGACAAATATGAATAGATACGTTAACAAAGAGAATGTCAGTCAGACATTATGGTTTCACAAATTGTATGAGGAATTGAAAGAATACAAACAAAATGACATTCCCCACATAAAATAAATAAACAAAAATGTCAACAAAATAAACAACATGTAACAAAAACATATATCAAATAAAGGCAAAAGGGGTATTTTATCATGAAAAGTTATATTTGGTTTTGCTTTTCAAAATTTAAGGATTATACATGAAAAAAAAGCAAAGCCTCAAAACAGACTCAAAGAAAGAGACTACAACCAGACAAAAAGAAAAATGACACAATATAATACCAAAATCAAACAAAAGGGGGTTATAGACATATATAAAAATTCTCAGCAAATTAAATATTTTAACCCAGACTAAAAAGAAAAAGTGCATTCAACCTGTCGCATAAAATATATTAAGTTTCATTTTTTCCTATTAACTAAAATTAAATTATAAATTTTAAAAATATTTTGTTGGTAATTTTTTAATTAATTTTCTTTAAAATTCTCAGAAAAGTGAAACCTATAAACAAAATTTCAAAATTTTGTACATTTCATACTTTGCCTTGTAACAGCGCCAGGTTACCATTTCCCATTAATGAAATAATGAGAGGAAAGAAATATAAATTAAGTTATTTTAAAATAATGACATTTTACACACGTAGAGTCCATTTAGCTGACAGGCAAAATAAATTGTTTCAGACGCTTTCAGAACAAAAGAATGAAAAACAAGCAGAAAATTTAATTAAATATTAAGAAAATTGTGTCAAGATTTTCTGCTTGTTTATGAAGAATTTTGATTTAAAAATGCCGAAAAAAATCTGAGTATTGATTATATTATAGAATTTATTAAAATATATTCGTTGACATGGTTTTAAAGATGAAATTTAATTTAAAATTTATGGTAATAATATATAAAAATTAAATTAAAATCAGGCACATTTTCTATAAAAATTACTCAGAAATTGAGTTCATTTTCAATTAAAAGTTGTTCAAAATGTGAGTAAGTTTTCCTATAAAAGGTAGCTCAAAAATTTAGTAATTTTATCTAAAAAAAAAGTAGCCCAAAAATTGAGTAACTTTTTAAATAAGTTATTTTTACATAAGTTATTTTCAATAAAAAAATTACTCAGAAATTGAGTTTATTTTCCTTTTAAAAGTTGTTCAAAATGTGAGTAAATTTTTCTATAAAGGTCACTCAAAATTTTATTAATTTTATCAAAAAAAAAAATAGAAAAATAACTTTTTCCATAAGTTCTTTTGTTGCTCAGAAATTGAGTGACTCAATTCATTATAAAGTTCTAAATTGAAAAAAAAAACTAAAAAATCGAGTAAAAGAAACTAAAGAAATTTAGTAAATTTAATGTTACTCAGAAATTGACCCAGTAAAACTTTTCATTACCAAATAATGAGTTAAACAGTTAAACTATTGAACACGAACTACTTACTCATTCGCTGTTTAAGTCATTACATTAACATGGGGATGTCATTGGAGGCAAGTACTTACCAATTGCAGAAAAGTAATGACTTGGGTAAGCAATTTGAAAGCAACAACAACAGCAACAACTTTTTTGTTGTTGTTTTATTAAAAACATATATTTTTAAACGAAATACAAAATTTTTTTTATGATCCCATGGGGGCTCGAACCCAGACCCTCCGACTGCTAGGCAGAGACTCTTCCACTGAGCTACTTCATATGTTGAAAACTTAGCAGCTTATAATTAATATAAACAATTTTTATTTTTAGAACCAAAATCATGTGAAAATAACTTTGTTTTCCCTGCTTTTTTTGCTTTGTTGTAATTTTTGGAAAAATATTTTTATACGATTTTTTGTAATTATTTTAAAACTTTTTTAAAATTATTTTAAAACTTAAACAATTTAAATCTTCTTTTTTGTATAAGTTTTTACATAAGATTGAATCTTACTTACTTAAATGTTACAACCTGTTAAGGTTAAAGTCCGAGCATATTTTAGAGTTCCATGGATTTATATCTTGTGCGAATATCCTCCAATTTTATAGGACAAGCTTTGAAAAATGTTCCTCTACTTGGTCTTTCTATCGAAGTTTCGGACATCCTCCTCTAACATTAGGTAGTGGGACATTTCAATTCTAATTTTATCCTCTTCATTGTATTTTTTTCAAGAGAGGGTTACTAGCCCGTAATCCTAACCCATTTTTATCGATCTTATGGGACAACTCTCGGAACATGTTAACTCACAATATTAATGGGTGTTAAACTAGCTCCCCGAGTGATACCATGAGGAGGTGTGTGTCCACAGTTGAGATGAAGGATGACCCAGATAAGTTGGGCTTACCAAGTTAAGACCAATTAGAATCGTGTTTGGTATTCAACATCCCCTACATAATCAAAATTGACTCATGGTATTTTTTCATTAACGTGAGTTAGTTTTACAAATTTTTTTTACAGAAGATAATATTTAAGTTCTTAAAATTCAAAAATCATTTAAAAAGACTCTTTTAATAAAAAAAAAACTAAAAAAAAATTGTTGCCCTTGGTGGGATTTGAACCGGGGCCATTCAGCTTAAATTACCATCTTAATTACAAATAAGTACTTCTGTAATAACTTATTATTTATTCGGATGGTATGTTGTAGTCGTTACAAGGTACCCAGTTATCAGAGTACTTGCCATTACCAAAGTTTTGCTGGGGAGGTATAAAAAATTACTCAGGAATGAAGTTACTCTTCTATAAAAAGTTGCTCAGAATCTGAGCTAATTTTTCTATGAAAAATTGTTCAGATTCTGAGCTACGTTTTCTATGAAAAATTGCTTAAAATCTGAGCTATTTTTTTCTGTAGAAGTTAGCTCAGATTTTGAGCATTTTTCTATAGAAAAATGATCAGAATCTGAGCTTATTTTTCTATAGGCAAATGCTCAGAATCTGAGCTAATTTTTTTTATAGGCAAATGCTTACAATCTGAGCTAATTTTTCTATAGAAAAATGCTCAGAATCTGAGCTAGTTTTTCTATAGAAAAAGGCTCAGAATCTGAGCTAGTTTTTCTATAGAAAAATGCTCAGAATCTGAGCTAGTTTTTTCTATAGAAAAATGCACAGAATCTGAGCTAGTTTTTCTATAGAAAAATGCTCAGAATCTGAGCTAGTTTTTCTATAGAAAAATGCTCAGAATCTGAGCTAGTTTTTCTATAGAAAAATGCTCAGAATCTGAGCTAGTTTTTCTATAGAAAAATGCTCAGAATCTGAGCTAGTTTTTCTATAGAAAAATGCTCAGAATCTGAGCTAGTTTTTCTATAGAAAAATGCTCAGAATCTGAGCTAGTTTTTCTATAGAAAAATGCTCAGAATCAGAGCTAGTTTTTCTATAGAAAAATGCTCAGAATCTGAGCTAGTTTTTCTATAGAAAAATGCTCAGAATCTGAGCTAGTTTTTCTATAGAAAAATGCTCAGAATCTGAGCTAGTTTTTCTATAGAAAAATGCTCAGAATCTGAGCTAGTTTTTCTATAGAAAAATGCTCAGAATCTGAGCTAGTTTTTCTATAGAAAAATGCTCAGAATCTGAGCTAGTTTTTCTATAGAAAAATGCTCAGAATCTGAGCTAGTTTTTCTATAGAAAAATGCTCAGAATCTGAGCTAGTTTTTCTATAGAAAAATGCTCAGAATCTGAGCTAGTTTTTCTATACAAAAATGCTCAGAATCTGAGCTAGTTTTTCTATACAAAAATGCTCAGAATCTGAGCTAGTTTTTCTATACAAAAATGCTCAGAATCTGAGCTAGTTTTTCTATACAAAAATGCTCAGAATCTGAGCTAGTTTTTCTATAGAAAAATGTTCAGAATCTGTGCTGGTTTTTCTATAGAAAAATGCTCAGAATCTGAGCTAGTTTTTCTATGGAAAAAGCTCAGAATGCTTAGAATCTGAGCTAGTTTTTCTATAGAAAAATGCTCAGAATCTGAGCTAGTTTTTCTATAGAAAAATGCTCAGAATCTGAGCTAGTTTTTCTATAGAAAAATGCTCAGAATCTGAGCTAGTTTTTCTATAGAAAAATGCTCAGAATTTGAGCTAGTTTTTCTATAGAAAAATGCTCAGATTCTGAGCTAGTTTTTCTATAGAAAAATGCTCAGAATCTGAGCTAGTTTTTCTATAGAAAAATGCTCAGAATCTGAGCTAGTTTTTCTATAGAAAAATGCTCAGAATCTGAGCTAGTTTTTCTATAGAAAAATGCTCAGAATCTGAGCTAGTTTTTCTATAGAAAAATGCTCAGAATCTGAGCTAGTTTTTCTATAGAAAAATGCTCAGAGTCTGAGCTAGTTTTTCTATAGAAAAATGCTCAGAGTCTGAGCTAGTTTTTCTATAGAAAAATGCTCAGAGTCTGAGCTAGTTTTTCTATAGAAAAATGCTCAGAGTCTGAGCTAGTTTTTCTATAGAAAAATGCTCAGAGTCTGAGCTAGTTTTTCTATAGAAAAATGCTCAGAGTCTGAGCTAGTTTTTCTATACAAAAATGCTCAGAGTCTGAGCTAGTTTTTCTATAGAAAAATACTCAGAATCTGGGCTAGTTTTTCTATAGAAAAATTCTCAGAATCTGAGCTAGTTTTCTATAGAAAAATGCTCAGAATATGATCTAGTTTTTCGATAGAAAAATGCTCAGAATCTTTCTGTAGAAAAATGCTTAGAACCTTCTATAGAAAAATTACTCAGAATCTTAGATACTTTTTCTATGAAAAATTTCTCAGAATCTAAGATACTTTTTTTATGAAAAATTTCTCAGAATTTGAGCTACTTTTTCTATGAAAGTTACTTAGAATCTGAGCTACTTTTTCTATGAAAAATTGCGCAGAATCTAAGCTTCTTTTTCCATGACAAATTGCGCAGAATCTGAGCTACTTTTTCTATGAAAAATTGCTCAAAATTTCAGATATTTTTTCCCGTACCTCGTTTTATTACCGAGATTCTGAGAACAAAATAAAGCTTAATTTAACAGAAACTTTCCTTTTTCCACAACTAAATCCTTATTTAACAAAACTTAATTAGTTCCAGGAATTTCACCTACAAAGATCTCAAATGAAAACGACAATTATCCCGAAATAATGTAAAGCATCACCATAATAGACACGTCATAAACTAGGCATCAAGTGAACTAAATGCGTCATAGATAGTTTCCATCTGAAAAGGGATAATAGCTAAAGTTGTGTAGGCCGTGTATCATCAGATGTGAGAGAAAGTCGTCATTTACTGCAAACTTTAATGACGTTATTTAACATATGTTTTAATAGTAAAATCCAGTAATTGTTTGTAATTTGAGTAGAAATAAGAATAGAAAAATGAGACAAAATGTGACGTTGTTAAAGATGATAACAAGAATATTATAATTTACTTAAAAGTTCAATAGATGCGGCTCAAACACCCACTACAGGCGGGGGCTGTATTACAGACCGATGCTGCTTAACGATTCTGTCGATGTAAATAAATTAAATTTTTCTTTGTTTTGAAAAATTTTTATAAATACGATTTTTTAAATGCAATTTGTTATATTGAACTTGAAATATGAAAATTATTTATAAATAGAAACTGAAAACGATTTGTAAACAGAGGTGGGCAAATGATGGCGCACCGTAATTTCTATAACATACACAGAATCTGAGCCATATTTTCTATAAAGATCTACTCAGAGTCTGAGACACATTTTCTATAAAAGGCTACTCAGAGTTTGAGTCACTTTTACTATGACACATTTCTCAGAATCTGAGTCAAGAATTTGAGTAACTTTTTATATAAAATTTGGCTCAGATTCAGAGTAAATTTTTGTAAAAAATTTGGCTCAGAATCTGAGTAGCTTTTTATACAAAAAATATTTAGAAACTAAGGCAAAAAAAGAAAGTTAGAATCATAATAACTTTTGCTTTTAAAAGTTACTCAAGATCTAAGTAAATTTTTTACAGAACTAATAGCCCAAAGGGTTGTTCCCTCCATTTCGCTATAGGGGTAAAAAAAATTACAAATTTCAAAAATATTACATTTAAATAAACACAAATGTATAGCAATTAAAAATTTACAAATCATTAAACATAGACTATAGAATAAGGAAAAAGCAAATATACTAAATATGTATTTCCTAAAAATAAATTTTAAATTTACAACACACAGTGGTTTACGGACGCTTTTTTTTTGGAAATAATTCTGTAACTTTTGAACGACTGGAGATATTTGAATGAAATTTGACATGGTGGTAGTCAAGGAGTATTTGAGTTGGTTTTTAAAAGCACTGGTCCATGAGGGGTCGGGAGAGTGATTGATGGACCTTCAAAGTTGGTCACCTCGGGTGTTCGATTTTTTTAAAAATTCGCCAAAAATCCATTTATGTATGGATTGAAAAGAAATTTTAAACTTAAGTTGTCCTTGAGAAGATCTACAAAAAATATGCTTAAATGTGTAGGTTATCTCCTTTGGATTTCGAGATATTTGGGTAAAAAGGAATTTTTAGGTTGATTTTTTACCTCTTTTTTTAAGCTTTTTTTGATCTGGTGGACGCATCTGAGGACCAAAAATTTTTTAAGAATATTCTTTAAATTTGTAATAAAATTCTGAATAATTTTTGTGCAAGTTAGTTATAGAAATCTTCTTTTGTTTAAAAGTTAAAAATATTCAAAGTTGAAACTTACAAAAAATTTCGCTTTTTTTTTAGTTTTTCCCCAAAAGATAGCTATATTTTTTCACTAATAAAAAAATATTTTCTTAAGAAACATAAAAAGATTTTTAAAGTTTTTAAAAGAAAACATAATGAGAATGCGTATAAAACAAATTTCTTGCTAATTGGACTTTTGGTCCTCGCACATGTCCTCTCCAAAAAATGGCAATTTGTAAAAAAAAAAATTAGTTTAAACAAAAATTTCTCAAAAGGCAAAGCACCGATTTGAAAAAAATTATAATGTTCATATTTTCCAATATATCTGTTATTGATTAGAAAAGTTTTTTCTGAAACGCGCTGCAAATAGAGACAGTGTTGCCATATTTGTAAAAAAACTCATTTTTTGAAACACCTTTTTCCCCAGTTGGGAATTGGGGAATTTTTAAGTTAAAATTGGGAATTTTTTTTAGTCTATTGCTTTTACATCTTATTGGTCTACATTACTACAAAATTTCATTGTAATATCTTTATCCATGTCATTTCCACAGAATATCAAAGATTAAAAATATTTTCCTTAAAAAAGCAGAAAAACAATTTTTTTTTGTTTTACGATACAAAGTGTAAAAAAAGTAACGCACTTAAAAAAAACTTTTACTTAGTGCTAATCTCCTAGTCTTTCCCGATCTAATGATACTAAACATGTATATAAAGCATTAATACCGAGTCTTAAAAAACTCTGAAAAGTTTGGCCCCCGTAGCATTTTTACACTGTTTATTTAAATATAAGTGATGAATTTGTGCATATAAAGTTAATTATCATACTCAAATATTTCACTATTTTTAAGATGACAATGATCCTTCGCTAATAAACAAATATTTTCTTCAAAAAGATATAAATAGTTTTTTATTTTTTTAAAGAAAACATTATAAGAATGACTTAAAAAAATTTTATTCGATTTTGCCTTTTGTTCCAAGCTAAAAAATAAAATTTTAGTAAAAGATTCTAAATAAGTAAGTACGAGTAAGGCACCGATTTTGATAACAGTGTAAAGGTAATATATCCATAATTTGTAGCAAAAGTTTAATTAGAAGAGTACTTTTATAATAACAGTGTGACAATTTATTTAAAATAAGATTTAAAGGCATTTTTCCGGTATTTAAAATTGGTGTATTTGAAAAAATTGCAAAATTATGTTAAGGTTATAAAATGTTTTTTAATGTGAAAGTTAATGCAATAGGTAAAAATTGTTACAACTTGGGTTTTTCATAATGGTCAGAAAGGATATGGTTACTCACCTCCATACAGGTAGGTTTTACGAGACGCACATATTGGTTGAGTTATATATGCACCTATTTTTAGAGGTAAAAAATACATTAATTCATTGATTTCTTTATTATTCTTTGGATACAGGTATATATAAAAAATGTTTTTTTTTAATATAAAAAAGAAAGTTTTAAATGTAACTGCTATTAACAGTTAAAACATCATGGCTATAACATTGGAATTTAAAGTGTTGTGCGATATTCTTTTTGAACAACCAAGCAGTTCGAGAGCAGAAAAAATTAAAATAATCATGCGATATGCTAAAAGTCAAACTAACTCCATGATTCTCAATAGTGAGGAAGACAAAGTCGTAAAATTTGTAAAGTTATTTGAACTTAAAATTAAGTCGGTTAATTACTGTTTAAAAAGATTTGAATCTAAATTTAAAGACTGGCTGAAGGACTCAATTGAGCTTAAAACTTCTGGTGCTGGAGCCCCTCTAAAAAACTATGATGATCTCGGAGAAAGATCTAAAAAGATGCGATTATCCGAAGTTCTTTCTACTCATTCGGATACTGAAATCAAAGATTCCTTTAAGGAAGTGCTCAAACGAAATAATCAACCAGCTGAAGCTAAACAAATAGCAGATATTCTCCCAGAGGCTTCTCCTAAACGTCTTAAGCGAATTATTAAGAGTATACCAACTCCTTCTTCTCAATCAGAATTTTCGGAGGAAGAAGCACTTGCTCTTATGCTCGAGTTGAAATTGAGTAAAAATAAATATATTAAACTCTGTAAGGCATTACGAGACAAAGGACACTCAATTTTACCAGGATATAATGCGTTATTAAAAACCAAAAAAAACTTAATACCAACAAACGTGATAGGAGACGAAAGTGCATCTGTGGATTTATCAAAATTATTGGAAAATACGGCATCAAGGCTGATATCTACTACATTGTCTGAAGAAGAAGCCAAGAAACTTGACAACAAGGACTTAACTTTAATATGTAAATGGGGATGTGACGGTTTATCTGGATTACCGGAATACAAACAATCAACATCTCATCAGAACACAAATGACTACAGAAGCGTTTTTATGGCATCCCTAGTACCACTAAGATTAAGAAAGAATCGTTCTGAACCATCCACATCAAAAGAGCGTACTGAATATGTGTGGGTTAACACATCTCCAGGATCAAAGGCATTTTGCAGACCGATCAGATTCGAATATTTAAAAGAAAATGCAGCAAGCACAAAAAATTGGGTTGATGATATCAAATATTCAATAGACAATTTGAGTCCAGTCTGCATAGACATACATGGATATTTGATTAATGTAAATTTTGAGCTTCAATTGACAACGATAGATGGAAAAGTAAGCAACGCTATAACGGAAACCCATTCAACTTGGAAATGCTCATTATGCGGAAAGAAGAAATCGGAATTTCTACAAACTTCAGAAGATGCATCAGCTAGTACTGCAATTAATCAAGAGGTTCTGGAATTTGGTATATCGCCCCTACATGCACGTATCCGATTTTTAGAATTTATGCTACATATAGCATATGATCTGAAATATAGGAATATACCTGATAATCAGCTAAAATCCGTGAGAAATAATAAGGAACTGATTGAAATGAGATCCAGTGAAAAAAAAAGGATTCAGGAAGAATTCAAAACTATGACGGGTCTAAACATAGACAAACCACTTGTAGGATATGGCAGTACAAACGATGGTAATACGGCCAGGCGATTCTTTGAAAATTATGAAACAACTTCAAAGATTACTGGAATTGATGAGGAAGTTCTTCGTAAATGTTACGTAATATTATCGGCAATAAATAGCAAATATCAAATAAATGCTGAAAAATTTCATTGCTATGCCCTCAACGCGTTAACTCGTATACGACATTTGTATCACTGGAAAGAAATTACACCAACAGTTCATAAAGTCCTTCAACATGGTCGTGAAATAATTGAATCAAATCTTCTCCCACTTGGTGAACTGACAGAAGAGGCCCAGGAAGCGCGGAATTCAGATTTCAAGTATATCCAACTATTTAATACCAGAAAATGCTCAAGAAAATCGCAAAATCAGGATCTAATAAATTATCTCATACAAAAACTTCTGAAAACGAACACCTGGAAGAGGTTCTTGATATAATAGATTGTACTGATTATTTTACTGAAAATAAAAATTAAGCAAATAACTACTTTTATATAAATATGTAATAAAAACTGTAAGTTTAAACTTTAACTACAAATACTTCAATAAAATGTATTTCACCTTTTAATATAAGTACAAATTATTTACATTTTGATATTTCATAAATCCTCATGATATTTTCTTTAAAAAAATAAAAAAATATTTGTTTGTTATCGAAGGATCATTGTCATCTTATAGTGAAATATTTGAGTATGATTATTAATTTTATATGCACAAATTCATCACTTATATTTAAATAAACAGTGTAAAAATGCTACGGGGGCCAAACTTTTCAGAGTTTTTTAAGACTCGGTATTAATGCTTTATATACATGTTTAGTATCATTAGATCGGGAAAGACTAGGAGATTAGCACTAAGTAAAAGTTTTTTTTAAGTGCGTTACTTTTTTTACACTTTGTATCGTAAAACAAAAAAAAATTGTTTTTCTGCTTTTTTAAGGAAAATATTTTTAATCTTTGATATTCTGTGGAAATGACATGGATAAAGATATTACAATGAAATTTTGTAGTAATGTAGACCCAATAAGATGTAAAAGCAATAGACTAAAAAAAATTCCCAATTTTAACTTAAAAATTCCCCAATTCCCAACTGGGGAAAAAGGTGTTTCAAAAAATGAGTTTTTTTACAAATATGGCAACACTGTCTCTATTTGCAGCGCGTTTCAGAAAAAACTTTTCTAATCAATAACAGATATATTGGAAAATATGAACATTATAATTTTTTTCAAATCGGTGCTTTGCCTTTTGAGAAATTTTTGTTTAAACTAATTTTTTTTTTTACAAATTGCCATTTTTTGGAGAGGACATGTGCGAGGGACCAAAAGTCCAATTAGCAAGAAATTTGTTTTATACGCATTCTCATTATGTTTTCTTTTAAAAACTTTAAAAATCTTTTTATGTTTCTTAAGAAAATATTTTTTTATTAGTGAAAAAATATAGCTATCTTTTGGGGAAAAACTAAAAAAAAAGCGAAATTTTTTGTAAGTTTCAACTTTGAATATTTTTAACTTTTAAACAAAAGAAGATTTCTATAACTAACTTGCACAAAAATTATTCAGAATTTTATTACAAATTTAAAGAATATTCTTAAAAAATTTTTGGTCCTCAGATGCGTCCACCAGATCAAAAAAAGCTTAAAAAAAGAGGTAAAAAATCAACCTAAAAATTCCTTTTTACCCAAATATCTCGAAATCCAAAGGAGATAACCTACACATTTAAGCATATTTTTTGTAGATCTTCTCAAGGACAACTTAAGTTTAAAATTTCTTTTCAATCCATACATAAATGGATTTTTGGCGAATTTTTAAAAAAATCGAACACCCGAGGTGACCAACTTTGAAGGTCCATCAATCACTCTCCCGACCCCTCATGGACCAGTGCTTTTAAAAACCAACTCAAATACTCCTTGACTACCACCATGTCAAATTTCATTCAAATATCTCCAGTCGTTCAAAAGTTACAGA